>CM077232.1:28749907-28809907 GCA_039654775.1 Spinibarbus caldwelli | reverse complement strand
TTGTGGGTTTGACTCCCATCTGGGGTGGCTTACAGCAGGGTGCCGCTGCGGAAGCGTGCTGGGCCAGTAAGCTAGAGATCGATGGATAGAAACCATCCTCTGCTAAGAACAATTTTAAACTTCTATACGTGCCTGAGCTCCAAAGAAGGGCCTACTTCGTGAAAAATTAAAGTCACTTGGTCTTCTCATATTAAATGTTTATCCACAAGACACTGAGTGTGAGTGTGTGTGTGTTTTTAAGGCCACCTGAATGAGATGCAGAATTATTGGATTAAGTGAGACCACTCACAACAGCCTCAGTTGCCTAATGGATAAACCACTGGCCTCCTAAACCAGGTATTGTGGTTTTGAGTCCCATCTGAGGTGGCTTACAGCAGAGTGGCGCAGCGGAAGCGTGCTGGGCCCATAACCCAGAGGTCGATGGATCGAAACCATCCTCTGCTAAGAATGCTTTTAAACTTTTCTATACATGCCTGAGCTCCAAAGAAGGGGCTACTTCGTGAAAAATTAAAGTCACTTGTTCTTCTCATAGTAGACGTTTATCCAGAAGACACTGAGTGTGTGTGTGTTTGTAAGGCCACCTGAATGAGATGTGGAATTATTGGGTTAAGTGAGGATAAGGATAAGGCACTAGCTTCCTAAGCCAGGGATTGTGGGTTTGAGTCCCATCTGGGGCGGCTTACAGCAGGGTGGCGCTGCGGAAGTGTGCTGGGCCAGTAAGATAGAGATCGATGGATAGAAACCATCCTCTGCTAAGAACAATTTTAAACTTCTATACGTGCCTGAGCTCCAAAGAAGGGGCTACTTCGTGAAAAATTAAAGTCACTTGGTCTTCTCATAGTAGACGTTTATCCAGAAGACACTGAGTGTGTGTGTGTGTTTGTAAGGCCACCTGAATGAGATGTGGAATTATTGGGTTAAGTGAGGATAAGGATAAGGCACTAGCTTCCTAAGCCAGGGATTGTGGGTTTGAGTCCCATCTGAGGTGGTTTACAGCAGAGTGGCGCAGCGGAAGCGTGCTGGGCCAGTAAGCTAGAGATCGATGGATAGAAACCATCCTCTGCTAAGAACAATTTTAAACTTCTATACGTGCCTGAGCTCCAAAGAAGGGCCTACTTCGTGAAAAATTAAAGTCACTTGGTCTTCTCATATTAAATGTTTATCCACAAGACACTGAGTGTGTGTGTGTGTGTGTGTGTGTGCACTGAGTGTGTGTGTGTTTTTAAAGCCACCTGAATGAGATGCGGAATTATTGGATTAAGTGAGACCACTCACAACAGCCTCAGTTGCCTAATGGATAAACCACTGGCCTCCTAAACCAGGGATTGTGGTTTTGAGTCCCATCTGGGGTGGCTTACAGCAGAGTGGCGCAGCGGAAGCGTGCTGGGCCCATAACCCAGAGGTCGATGGATCGAAACCATCCTCTGCTAAGAGTGTTTTTAAACTTTTCTATACGTGCCTGAGCTCCAGAGAAGGGGCTACTTCGTGAAAAATTAAAGTCACTTGTTCTTCTCATAGTAGTCGTTTATCCAGAAGACACTGAGTGTGTGTGTGTTTGTAAGGCCACCTGAATGAGATGTGGAATTATTGGGTTAAGTGAGGATAAGGATAAGGCACTAGTTTCCTAAACCAGGGATTGTGGGTTTGACTCCCATCTGGGGTGGCTTACAGCAGGGTGCCGCTGCGGAAGCGTGCTGGGCCAGTAAGCTAGAGATCGATGGATAGAAACCATCCTCTGCTAAGAACAATTTTAAACTTCTATACGTGCCTGAGCTCCAAAGAAGGGCCTACTTCGTGAAAAATTAAAGTCACTTGGTCTTCTCATATTAAATGTTTATCCACAAGACACTGAGTGTGAGTGTGTGTGTGTTTTTAAGGCCACCTGAATGAGATGCAGAATTATTGGATTAAGTGAGACCACTCACAACAGCCTCAGTTGCCTAATGGATAAACCACTGGCCTCCTAAACCAGGTATTGTGGTTTTGAGTCCCATCTGAGGTGGCTTACAGCAGAGTGGCGCAGCGGAAGCGTGCTGGGCCCATAACCCAGAGGTCGATGGATCGAAACCATCCTCTGCTAAGAATGCTTTTAAACTTTTCTATACATGCCTGAGCTCCAAAGAAGGGGCTACTTCGTGAAAAATTAAAGTCACTTGTTCTTCTCATAGTAGACGTTTATCCAGAAGACACTGAGTGTGTGTGTGTTTGTAAGGCCACCTGAATGAGATGTGGAATTATTGGGTTAAGTGAGGATAAGGATAAGGCACTAGCTTCCTAAGCCAGGGATTGTGGGTTTGAGTCCCATCTGGGGCGGCTTACAGCAGGGTGGCGCTGCGGAAGTGTGCTGGGCCAGTAAGATAGAGATCGATGGATAGAAACCATCCTCTGCTAAGAACAATTTTAAACTTCTATACGTGCCTGAGCTCCAAAGAAGGGGCTACTTCGTGAAAAATTAAAGTCACTTGGTCTTCTCATAGTAGACGTTTATCCAGAAGACACTGAGTGTGTGTGTGTGTTTGTAAGGCCACCTGAATGAGATGTGGAATTATTGGGTTAAGTGAGGATAAGGATAAGGCACTAGCTTCCTAAGCCAGGGATTGTGGGTTTGAGTCCCATCTGAGGTGGTTTACAGCAGGGTGGCGCAGCGGAAGCGTGCTGGGCCCATAACCCAGAGGTCGATGGATCGAAACCATCCTCTGCTAAGCACGTTTTTTTTAACTTTTCTATACGTGCCTGAACTCCAAAGAAGGGTCTACTTCGTGAAAAATTAAAGTCACTTGGTCTTCTCATATTAAATGTTTATCCAGAAGACACTGAGTGTGAGTGTGTGTGTGTGTGTGCACTAAGTGTGTGTGTGTTTTTAAGGTCACCTGAATGAGATGCGGAATTATTGGATAAAGTGAGACCACCCACAACAGCCTCAGTGGCCTAATGGATAAGGCACTGGCCTCCTAAGCCAGGGATTGTGGGTTAGAGTCCCATCTGAGGTGATTTACAGCAGAGTGGTGCTGTGGAAGCGTGCTAGGCCAGTAAGCTAGAGATTGATGGATAGAAACCATCCTCTGCTAAGAACAATTTTAAACTTCTATACGTGCCTGAGCTCCAAAGAAGGGGCTACTTCGTGAAAAGATAAAGTCACTTGTTCTTCTCATAGTAGACGTTTATCCAGAAGACACTGAGTGTGTGTGTGTGTGTTTGTAAGGCCACCTGAATGAGATGTGGAATTATTGGGTTAAGTGAGGATAAGGATAAGGCACTAGCTTCCTAAGCCAGGGATTGTGGGTTTGAGTCCCATCTGGGGCGGCTTACAGCAGGGTGGCGCTGCGGAAGTGTGCTGGGCCAGTAAGATAGAGATCGATGGATAGAAACCATCCTCTGCTAAGAACAATTTTAAACTTCTATACGTGCCTGAGCTCCAAAGAAGGGGCTACTTCGTGAAAAATTAAAGTCACTTGGTCTTCTCATAGTAGACGTTTATCCAGAAGACACTGAGTGTGTGTGTGTGTTTGTAAGGCCACCTGAATGAGATGTGGAATTATTGGGTTAAGTGAGGATAAGGATAAGGCACTAGCTTCCTAAGCCAGGGATTGTGGGTTTGAGTCCCATCTGAGGTGGTTTACAGCAGAGTGGCGCAGCGGAAGCGTGCTGGGCCAGTAAGCTAGAGATCGATGGATAGAAACCATCCTCTGCTAAGAACAATTTTAAACTTCTATACGTGCCTGAGCTCCAAAGAAGGGCCTACTTCGTGAAAAATTAAAGTCACTTGGTCTTCTCATATTAAATGTTTATCCACAAGACACTGAGTGTGTGTGTGTGTGTGTGTGCACTGAGTGTGTGTGTGTTTTTAAAGCCACCTGAATGAGATGCGGAATTATTGGATTAAGTGAGACCACTCACAACAGCCTCAGTTGCCTAATGGATAAACCACTGGCCTCCTAAACCAGGGATTGTGGTTTTGAGTCCCATCTGGGGTGGCTTACAGCAGAGTGGCGCAGCGGAAGCGTGCTGGGCCCATAACCCAGAGGTCGATGGATCGAAACCATCCTCTGCTAAGAATGTTTTTAAACTTTTCTATACGTGCCTGAGCTCCAGAGAAGGGGCTACTTCGTGAAAAATTAAAGTCACTTGTTCTTCTCATAGTAGTCGTTTATCCAGAAGACACTGAGTGTGTGTGTGTTTGTAAGGCCACCTGAATGAGATGTGGAATTATTGGGTTAAGTGAGGATAAGGATAAGGCACTAGTTTCCTAAACCAGGGATTGTGGGTTTGACTCCCATCTGGGGTGGCTTACAGCAGGGTGCCGCTGCGGAAGCGTGCTGGGCCAGTAAGCTAGAGATCGATGGATAGAAACCATCCTCTGCTAAGAACAATTTTAAACTTCTATACGTGCCTGAGCTCCAAAGAAGGGCCTACTTCGTGAAAAATTAAAGTCACTTGGTCTTCTCATATTAAATGTTTATCCACAAGACACTGAGTGTGAGTGTGTGTGTGTTTTTAAGGCCACCTGAATGAGATGCAGAATTATTGGATTAAGTGAGACCACTCACAACAGCCTCAGTTGCCTAATGGATAAACCACTGGCCTCCTAAACCAGGTATTGTGGTTTTGAGTCCCATCTGAGGTGGCTTACAGCAGAGTGGCGCAGCGGAAGCGTGCTGGGCCCATAACCCAGAGGTCGATGGATCGAAACCATCCTCTGCTAAGAATGCTTTTAAACTTTTCTATACATGCCTGAGCTCCAAAGAAGGGGCTACTTCGTGAAAAATTAAAGTCACTTGTTCTTCTCATAGTAGACGTTTATCCAGAAGACACTGAGTGTGTGTGTGTGTTTGTAAGGCCACCTGAATGAGATGTGGAATTATTGGGTTAAGTGAGGATAAGGATAAGGCACTAGCTTCCTAAGCCAGGGATTGTGGGTTTGAGTCCCATCTGGGGCGGCTTACAGCAGGGTGGCGCTGCGGAAGTGTGCTGGGCCAGTAAGATAGAGATCGATGGATAGAAACCATCCTCTGCTAAGATCAATTTTAAACTTCTATACGTGCCTGAGCTCCAAAGAAGGGGCTACTTCGTGAAAAATTAAAGTCACTTGGTCTTCTCATAGTAGACGTTTATCCAGAAGACACTGAGTGTGTGTGTGTGTTTGTAAGGCCACCTGAATGAGATGTGGAATTATTGGGTTAAGTGAGGATAAGGATAAGGCATTAGCTTCCTAAGCCAGGGATTGTGGGTTTGAGTCCCATCTGAGGTGGTTTACAGCAGGGTGGCGCAGCGGAAGCGTGCTGGGCCCATAACCCAGAGGTCGATGGATCGAAACCATCCTCTGCTAAGCACGTTTTTTTTAACTTTTCTATACGTGCCTGAACTCCAAAGAAGGGTCTACTTCGTGAAAAATTAAAGTCACTTGGTCTTCTCATATTAAATGTTTATCCAGAAGACACTGAGTGTGAGTGTGTGTGTGTGTGTGCACTAAGTGTGTGTGTGTTTTTAAGGTCACCTGAATGAGATGCGGAATTATTGGATAAAGTGAGACCACCCACAACAGCCTCAGTGGCCTAATGGATAAGGCACTGGCCTCCTAAGCCAGGGATTGTGGGTTCGAGTCCCATCTGAGGTGATTTACAGCAGAGTGGTGCTGCGGAAGCGTGCTAGGCCAGTAAGCTAGAGATTGATGGATAGAAACCATCCTCTGCTAAGAACAATTTTAAACTTCTATACGTGCCTGAGCTCCAAAGAAGGGGCTACTTCGTGAAAAGATAAAGTCACTTGTTCTTCTCATAGTAGACGTTTATCCAGAAGACACTGAGTGTGTGTGTGTGTGTTTGTAAGGCCACCTGAATGAGATGTGGAATTATTGGGTTAAGTGAGGATAAGGATAAGGCACTAGCTTCCTAAGCCAGGGATTGTGGGTTTGAGTCCCATCTGGGGCGGCTTACAGCAGGGTGGCGCTGCGGAAGCGTGCTAGGCCAGTAAGCTAGAGATCGATGGATAGAAACCATCCTCTGCTAAGAACAATTTTAAACTTCTATACGTGCCTGAGCTCCAAAGAAGGGGCTACTTCGTGAAAAATTAAAGTCACTTGTTCTTCTCATAGTAGACGTTTATCCAGAAGACACTGAGTGTGTGTGTGTGTTTGTAAGGCCACCTGAATGAGATGTGGAATTATTGGGTTAAGTGAGGATAAGGATAAGGCACTAGCTTCCTAAGCCAGGGATTGTGGGTTTGAGTCCCATCTGGTGCGGCTTACAGCAGGGTGGCGCTGCGGAAGCGTGCTGGGCCAGTAAGCTAGAGATCGATGGATAGAAACCATCCTCTGCTAAGAACAATTTTAAACTTCTATACGTGCCTGAGCTCCAAAGAAGGGCCTACTTCGTGAAAAATTAAAGTCACTTGGTCTTCTCATATTAAATGTTTATCCACAAGACACTGAGTGTGTGTGTGTGTGTGTGTGTGCACTGAGTGTGTGTGTGTTTTTAAAGCCACCTGAATGAGATGCGGAATTATTGGATTAAGTGAGACCACTCACAACAGCCTCAGTTGCCTAATGGATAAACCACTGGCCTCCTAAACCAGGGATTGTGGTTTTGAGTCCCAACTGGGGTGGCTTACAGCAGAGTGGCGCAGCGGAAGCGTGCTGGGCCCATAACCCAGAGGTCGATGGATCGAAACCATCCTCTGCTAAGAATGTTTTTAAACTTTTCTATATGTGCCTGAGCTCCAGAGAAGGGGCTACTTCGTGAAAAATTAAAGTCACTTGTTCTTCTCATAGTAGTCGTTTATCCAGAAGACACTGAGTGTGTGTGTGTTTGTAAGGCCACCTGAATGAGATGTGGAATTATTGGGTTAAGTGAGGATAAGGATAAGGCACTAGTTTCCTAAACCAGGGATTGTGGGTTTGACTCCCATCTGGGGTGGCTTACAGCAGGGTGGCGCTGCGGAAGCGTGCTGGGCCAGTAAGCTAGAGATCGATGGATAGAAACCATCCTCTGCTAAGAACAATTTTAAACTTCTATACGTGCCTGAGCTCCAAAGAAGGGCCTACTTCGTGAAAAATTAAAGTCACTTGGTCTTCTCATATTAAATGTTTATCCACAAGACACTGAGTGTGAGTGTGTGTGTGTTTTTAAGGCCACCTGAATGAGATGCAGAATTATTGGATTAAGTGAGACCACTCACAACAGCCTCAGTTGCCTAATGGATAAACCACTGGCCTCCTAAACCAGGTATTGTGGTTTTGAGTCCCATCTGAGGTGGCTTACAGCAGAGTGGCGCAGCGGAAGCGTGCTGGGCCCATAACCCAGAGGTCGATGGATCGAAACCATCCTCTGCTAAGAATGCTTTTAAACTTTTCTATACATGCCTGAGCTCCAAAGAAGGGGCTACTTCGTGAAAAATTAAAGTCACTTGTTCTTCTCATAGTAGACGTTTATCCAGAAGACACTGAGTGTGTGTGTGTTTGTAAGGCCACCTGAATGAGATGTGGAACTATTGGGTTAAGTGAGGATAAGGATAAGGCACTAGCTTCCTAAGCCAGGGATTGTGGGTTTGAGTCCCATCTGGGGCGGCTTACAGCAGGGTGGCGCTGCGGAAGTGTGCTGGGCCAGTAAGATAGAGATCGATGGATAGAAACCATCCTCTGCTAAGAACAATTTTAAACTTCTATACGTGCCTGAGCTCCAAAGAAGGGGCTACTTCGTGAAAAATTAAAGTCACTTGGTCTTCTCATAGTAGACGTTTATCCAGAAGACACTGAGTGTGTGTGTGTGTTTGTAAGGCCACCTGAATGAGATGTGGAATTATTGGGTTAAGTGAGGATAAGGATAAGGCACTAGCTTCCTAAGCCAGGGATTGTGGGTTTGAGTCCCATCTGAGGTGGTTTACAGCAGAGTGGCGCAGCGGAAGCGTGCTGGGCCCATAACCCAGAGGTCGATGGATCGAAACCATCCTCTGCTAAGCACGTTTTTTTTAACTTTTCTATACGTGCCTGAACTCCAAAGAAGGGTCTACTTCGTGAAAAATTAAAGTCACTTGGTCTTCTCATATTAAATGTTTATCCAGAAGACACTGAGTGTGAGTGTGTGTGTGTGTGTGCACTAAGTGTGTGTGTGTTTTTAAGGTCACCTGAATGAGATGCGGAATTATTGGATAAAGTGAGACCACCCACAACAGCCTCAGTGGCCTAATGGATAAGGCACTGGCCTCCTAAGCCAGGGATTGTGGGTTCGAGTCCCATCTGAGGTGATTTACAGCAGAGTGGTGCTGCGGAAACGTGCTAGGCCAGTAAGCTAGAGATTGATGGATAGAAACCATCCTCTGCTAAGAACAATTTTAAACTTCTATACGTGCCTGAGCTCCAAAGAAGGGGCTACTTCGTGAAAAGATAAAGTCACTTGTTCTTCTCATAGTAGACGTTTATCCAGAAGACACTGAGTGTGTGTGTGTGTGTTTGTAAGGCCACCTGAATGAGATGTGGAATTATTGGGTTAAGTGAGGATAAGGATAAGGCACTAGCTTCCTAAGCCAGGGATTGTGGGTTTGAGTCCCATCTGGTGCGGCTTACAGCAGGGTGGCGCTGCGGAAGCGTGCTGGGCCAGTAAGCTAGAGATCGATGGATAGAAACCATCCTCTGCTAAGAACAATTTTAAACTTCTATACGTGCCTGAGCTCCAAAGAAGGGCCTACTTCGTGAAAAATTAAAGTCACTTGGTCTTCTCATATTAAATGTTTATCCACAAGACACTGAGTGTGTGTGTGTGTGTGTGCACTGAGTGTGTGTGTGTTTTTAAAGCCACCTGAATGAGATGCGGAATTATTGGATTAAGTGAGACCACTCACAACAGCCTCAGTTGCCTAATGGATAAACCACTGGCCTCCTAAACCAGGGATTGTGGTTTTGAGTCCCAACTGGGGTGGCTTACAGCAGAGTGGCGCAGCGGAAGCGTGCTGGGCCCATAACCCAGAGGTCGATGGATCGAAACCATCCTCTGCTAAGAATGTTTTTAAACTTTTCTATATGTGCCTGAGCTCCAGAGAAGGGGCTACTTCGTGAAAAATTAAAGTCACTTGTTCTTCTCATAGTAGTCGTTTATCCAGAAGACACTGAGTGTGTGTGTGTTTGTAAGGCCACCTGAATGAGATGTGGAATTATTGGGTTAAGTGAGGATAAGGATAAGGCACTAGTTTCCTAAACCAGGGATTGTGGGTTTGACTCCCATCTGGGGTGGCTTACAGCAGGGTGCCGCTGCGGAAGCGTGCTGGGCCAGTAAGCTAGAGATCGATGGATAGAAACCATCCTCTGCTAAGAACAATTTTAAACTTCTATACGTGCCTGAGCTCCAAAGAAGGGCCTACTTCGTGAAAAATTAAAGTCACTTGGTCTTCTCATATTAAATGTTTATCCACAAGACACTGAGTGTGAGTGTGTGTGTGTTTTTAAGGCCACCTGAATGAGATGCAGAATTATTGGATTAAGTGAGACCACTCACAACAGCCTCAGTTGCCTAATGGATAAACCACTGGCCTCCTAAACCAGGGATTGTGGTTTTGAGTCCCATCTGAGGTGGCTTACAGCAGAGTGGCGCAGCGGAAGCGTGCTGGGCCCATAACCCAGAGGTCGATGGATCGAAACCATCCTCTGCTAAGAATGCTTTTAAACTTTTCTATACATGCCTGAGCTCCAAAGAAGGGGCTACTTCGTGAAAAATTAAAGTCACTTGTTCTTCTCATAGTAGACGTTTATCCAGAAGACACTGAGTGTGTGTGTGTTTGTAAGGCCACCTGAATGAGATGTGGAATTATTGGGTTAAGTGAGGATAAGGATAAGGCACTAGCTTCCTAAGCCAGGGATTGTGGGTTTGAGTCCCATCTGGGGCGGCTTACAGCAGGGTGGCGCTGCGGAAGTGTGCTGGGCCAGTAAGATAGAGATCGATGGATAGAAACCATCCTCTGCTAAGAACAATTTTAAACTTCTATACGTGCCTGAGCTCCAAAGAAGGGGCTACTTCGTGAAAAATTAAAGTCACTTGGTCTTCTCATAGTAGACGTTTATCCAGAAGACACTGAGTGTGTGTGTGTGTGTGTGTGCACTGAGTGTGTGTGTGTTTTTAAAGCCACCTGAATGAGATGCGGAATTATTGGATTAAGTGAGACCACTCACAAAAGCCTCAGTTGCCTAATGGATAAACCACTGGCCTCCTAAACCAGGGATTGTGGTTTTGAGTCCCATCTGGGGTGGCTTACAGCAGAGTGGCGCAGCGGAAGCGTGCTGGGCCCATAACCCAGAGGTCGATGGATCGAAACCATCCTCTGCTAAGAATTTTTTTTAAACTTTTCTATACGTGCCTGAGCTCCAAAGAAGGGGCTACTTCGTGAAAAATTAAAGTCACTTGTTCTTCTCATAGTAGACGTTTATCCAGAAGACACTGAGTGTGTGTGTGTTTGTAAGGCCACCTGAATGAGATGTGGAATTATTGGGTTAAGTGAGGATAAGGATAAGGCACTAGCTTCCTAAGCCAGGGATTGTGGGTTCAAGTCCCATCTGAGGTGATTTACAGCAGAGTGGTGCTGCGGAAGCGTGCTAGGCCAGTAAGCTAGAGATCGATGGATAGAAACCATCCTCTGCTAAGAACAATTTTAAACTTCTATACGTGCCTGAGCTCCAAAGAAGGGGCTACTTCGTGAAAAATTAAAGTCACTTGGTCTTCTCATATTAAATGTTTATCCAGAAGACACTGAGTGTGTGTGTGTTTGTAAGGCCACCTGAATGAGATGTGGAATTATTGGGTTAAGTGAGGATAAGGATAAGGCACTAGCTTCCTAAGCCAGGGATTGTGGGTTTGAGTCCCATCTGAGGTGGTTTACAGCAGAGTGGCGCAGCGGAAGCGTGCTGGGCCCATAACCCAGAGGTCGATGGATCGAAACCATCCTCTGCTAAGCACGTTTTTTTTAACTTTTCTATACGTGCCTGAGCTCCAAAGAAGGGTCTACTTCGTGAAAAATTAAAGTCACTTGGTCTTCTCATATTAAATGTTTATCCAGAAGACACTGAGTGTGAGTGTGTGTGCGTGTGTGTGTGTGTGTGCGCACTAAGTGTGTGTGTGTTTTTAAGGTCACCTGAATGAGATGCGGAATTATTGGATAAAGTGAGACCACCCACAACAGCCTCAGTGGCCTAATGGATAAGGCACTGGCCTCCTAAGCCAGGGATTGTGGGTTCGAGTCCCTTCTGAGGTGATTTACAGCAGAGTGGTGCTGCGGAAGCGTGCTAGGCCAGTAAGCTAGAGATCGATAGATAGAACCCATCCTCTGCTAAGAACAATTTTAAACTTCTATACGTGCCTGAGCTCCAAAGAAGGGGCTACTTCGTGAAAAATTAAAGTCACTTGTTCTTCTCATAGTAGACGTTTATCCAGAAGACACTGAGTGTGTGTGTGTTTGTAAGACCACCTGAATGAGATGCGGAATTATTGGGTTAAGTGAGGATAAGCATAAGGCAATAGCTTCCTAAGCCAGGGATTGTGGGTTCGAGTCCCATCTGAGGTGGTTTACAGCAGAGTGGTGCTGAGGAAGCGTGCTGGGGCAGTAAGCTAGAGATCGATGGATAGAAACCATCCTCTGCTAAGAACAATTTTAAACTTCTATACGTGCCTGAGCTCCAAAGAAGGGCCTACTTCGTGAAAAATTAAAGTCACTTGGTCTTCTCATATTAAATGTTTATCCACAAGACACTGAGTGTGAGTGTGTGTGTGTTTTTAAGGCCACCTGAATGAGATGCAGAATTATTGGATTAAGTGAGACCACTCACAACAGCCTCAGTTGCCTAATGGATAAACCACTGGCCTCCTAAACCAGGGATTGTGGTTTTGAGTCCCATCTGAGGTGGTTTACAGCAGAGTGGCGCAGCGGAAGCGTGCTGGGCCCATAACCCAGAGGTCGATGGATCGAAACCATCCTCTGCTAAGCACATTTTTTTTAACTTTTCTATACGTGCCTGAGCTCCAAAGAAGGGTCTACTTCGTGAAAAATTAAAGTCACTTGGTCTTCTCATATTAAATGTTTATCCAGAAGACACTGAGTGTGTGTGTGTGCACTAAATGTGTGTGTGTTTTTAAGGTCACCTGAATGAGATGCGGAATTATTGGATAAAGTGAGACCACCCACAACAGCCTCAGTGGCCTAATGGATAAGGCACTGGCCTCCTAAGCCAGGGATTGTGGGTTCGAGTCCCATCTGAGGTGATTTACAGCAGAGTGGTGCTGCGGAAGCTTGCTAGGCAAGTAAGCTAGAGATCGATAGATAGAAACCATCCTCTGCTAAGAACAATTTTAAACTTCTATACGTGCCTGAGCTCCAAAGAAGGGCCTACTTCGTGAAAAATTAAAGTCACTTGGTCTTCTCATATTAAATGTTTATCCACAAGACACTGAGTGTGAGTGTGTGAGTGTGTGTGTGTTTTTAAGGCCACCTGAATGAGATGCAGAATTATTGGATTAAGTGAGACCACTCACAACAGCCTCAGTTGCCTAATGGATAAACCACTGGCCTCCTAAACCAGGGATTGTGGTTTTGAGTCCCATCTGCAGTGGCTTACAGCAGAGTGGCACAGCGGAAGCGTGCTGGGCCCATAATCCAGAGGTCGATGGATCGAAACCATCCTCTGCTAAGAATGCTTTTAAACTTTTCTATACATGCCTGAGCTCCAAAGAAGGGGCTACTTCGTGAAAAATTAAAGTCACTTGTTCTTCTCATAGTAGACGTTTATCCAGAAGACACTGAGTGTGTGTGTGTTTGTAAGGCCACCTGAATGAGATGTGGAATTATTGGGTTAAGTGAGGATAAGGCACTAGCTTCCTAAGCCAGGGATTGTGGGTTTGAGTCCCATCTGGGGCGGTTTACAGCAGGGTGGCGCTGCGGAAGTGTGCTGGGCCAGTAAAATAGAGATCGATGGATAGAAACCATCCTCTGCTAAGAACAATTTTAAACTTCTATACGTGCCTGAGCTCCAAAGAAGGGGCTACTTCGTGAAAAATTAAAGTCACTTGGTCTTCTCATATTAAATGTTTATCCAGAAGACACTGAGTGTGTGTGTGTGTTTGTAAGGCCACCTGAATGAGATGTGGAATTATTGGGTTAAGTGAGGATAAGGATAAGGCACTAGCTTCCTAAGCCAGGGATTGTGGGTTTGAGTCCCATCTGAGGTGGTTTACAGCAGAGTGGCGCAGCGGAAGCGTGCTGGGCCCATAACCCAGAGGTCGATGGATCGAAACCATCCTCTGCTAAGCACGTTTTTTTTAACTTTTCTATACGTGCCTGAACTCCAAAGAAGGGTCTACTTCGTGAAAAATTAAAGTCACTTGGTCTTCTCATATTAAATGTTTATCCAGAAGACACTGAGTGTGAGTGTGTGTGTGTGTGTGCACTAAGTGTGTGTGTGTTTTTAAGGTCACCTGAATGAGATGCGGAATTATTGGATAAAGTGAGACCACCCACAACAGCCTCAGTGGCCTAATGGATAAGGCACTGGCCTCCTAAGCCAGGGATTGTGGGTTCGAGTCCCATCTGAGGTGATTTACAGCAGAGTGGTGCTGCGGAAACGTGCTAGGCCAGTAAGCTAGAGATTGATGGATAGAAACCATCCTCTGCTAAGAACAATTTTAAACTTCTATACGTGCCTGAGCTCCAAAGAAGGGGCTACTTCGTGAAAAGATAAAGTCACTTGTTCTTCTCATAGTAGACGTTTATCCAGAAGACACTGAGTGTGTGTGTGTGTGTTTGTAAGGCCACCTGAATGAGATGTGGAATTATTGGGTTAAGTGAGGATAAGGATAAGGCACTAGCTTCCTAAGCCAGGGATTGTGGGTTTGAGTCCCATCTGGTGCGGCTTACAGCAGGGTGGCGCTGCGGAAGCGTGCTGGGCCAGTAAGCTAGAGATCGATGGATAGAAACCATCCTCTGCTAAGAACAATTTTAAACTTCTATACGTGCCTGAGCTCCAAAGAAGGGCCTACTTCGTGAAAAATTAAAGTCACTTGGTCTTCTCATATTAAATGTTTATACACAAGACACTGAGTGTGTGTGTGTGTGTGTGCACTGAGTGTGTGTGTGTTTTTAAAGCCACCTGAATGAGATGCGGAATTATTGGATTAAGTGAGACCACTCACAACAGCCTCAGTTGCCTAATGGATAAACCACTGGCCTCCTAAACCAGGGATTGTGGTTTTGAGTCCCAACTGGGGTGGCTTACAGCAGAGTGGCGCAGCGGAAGCGTGCTGGGCCCATAACCCAGAGGTCGATGGATCGAAACCATCCTCTGCTAAGAATGTTTTTAAACTTTTCTATATGTGCCTGAGCTCCAGAGAAGGGGCTACTTCGTGAAAAATTAAAGTCACTTGTTCTTCTCATAGTAGTCGTTTATCCAGAAGACACTGAGTGTGTGTGTGTTTGTAAGGCCACCTGAATGAGATGTGGAATTATTGGGTTAAGTGAGGATAAGGATAAGGCACTAGTTTCCTAAACCAGGGATTGTGGGTTTGACTCCCATCTGGGGTGGCTTACAGCAGGGTGCCGCTGCGGAAGCGTGCTGGGCCAGTAAGCTAGAGATCGATGGATAGAAACCATCCTCTGCTAAGAACAATTTTAAACTTCTATACGTGCCTGAGCTCCAAAGAAGGGCCTACTTCGTGAAAAATTAAAGTCACTTGGTCTTCTCATATTAAATGTTTATCCACAAGACACTGAGTGTGAGTGTGTGTGTGTTTTTAAGGCCACCTGAATGAGATGCAGAATTATTGGATTAAGTGAGACCACTCACAACAGCCTCAGTTGCCTAATGGATAAACCACTGGCCTCCTAAACCAGGGATTGTGGTTTTGAGTCCCATCTGAGGTGGCTTACAGCAGAGTGGCGCAGCGGAAGCGTGCTGGGCCCATAACCCAGAGGTCGATGGATCGAAACCATCCTCTGCTAAGAATGCTTTTAAACTTTTCTATACATGCCTGAGCTCCAAAGAAGGGGCTACTTCGTGAAAAATTAAAGTCACTTGTTCTTCTCATAGTAGACGTTTATCCAGAAGACACTGAGTGTGTGTGTGTTTGTAAGGCCACCTGAATGAGATGTGGAATTATTGGGTTAAGTGAGGATAAGGATAAGGCACTAGCTTCCTAAGCCAGGGATTGTGGGTTTGAGTCCCATCTGGGGCGGCTTACAGCAGGGTGGCGCTGCGGAAGTGTGCTGGGCCAGTAAGATAGAGATCGATGGATAGAAACCATCCTCTGCTAAGAACAATTTTAAACTTCTATACGTGCCTGAGCTCCAAAGAAGGGGCTACTTCGTGAAAAATTAAAGTCACTTGGTCTTCTCATAGTAGACGTTTATCCAGAAGACACTGAGTGTGTGTGTGTGTGTGTGTGCACTGAGTGTGTGTGTGTTTTTAAAGCCACCTGAATGAGATGCGGAATTATTGGATTAAGTGAGACCACTCACAAAAGCCTCAGTTGCCTAATGGATAAACCACTGGCCTCCTAAACCAGGGATTGTGGTTTTGAGTCCCATCTGGGGTGGCTTACAGCAGAGTGGCGCAGCGGAAGCGTGCTGGGCCCATAACCCAGAGGTCGATGGATCGAAACCATCCTCTGCTAAGCACGTTTTTTTTAACTTTTCTATACGTGCCTGAGCTCCAAAGAAGGGTCTACTTCGTTAAAAATTAAAGTCACTTGGTCTTCTCATATTAAATCTTTATCCAGAAGACACTGAGTGTGTGTGTGTTTGTAAGGCCACCTGAATAAGATGTGGAATTATTGGGTTAAGTGAGGATAAGGATAAGGCACTAGCTTCCTATGCCAGGGATTGTGGGTTTGAGTCCCATCTGAGGTGGTTTACAGCAGAGTGGCGCAGCGGAAGCGTGCTGGGCCCATAACCCAGAGGTCGATGGATCGAAACCATCTTCTGCTAAGAATGCTTTTAAACTTTTCTATACATGCCTGAGCTCCAAAGAAGGGGCTACTTCGTGAAAAATTAAAGTCACTTGTTCTTCTCATAGTAGACGTTTATCCAGAAGACACTGAGTGTGTGTGTGTTTGTAAGGCCACCTGAATGAGATGTGGAATTATTGGGTTAAGTGAGGATAAGGCACTAGCTTCCTAAGCCAGGGATTGTGGGTTTGAGTCCCATCTAAGGTGGCTTACAGAAGAGTGGCGCAGCAGACGCGTGCTGGGCCCGTAACCCAGAGGTCGATGTATCGAAACCATCCTCTGCTAAGAATGTTTTTAAACTTTTCTATACGTGCCTGAGCTCCAAAGAAGGGGCTACTTCGTGAAAAATTAAAGTCACTTGTTCCTCTCATAGTAGACGTTTATCCAGAAGACACTGAGTGTGTGTGTGTTTGTAAGGCCACCTGAATGAGATGTGGAATTATTGGGTTAAGTGAGGATAAGGCACTAGCTTCCTAAGCCAGGGATTGTGGGTTTGATTCCCATCTGGGGCGGCTTACAGCAGGGTGGCGCTGCGGAAGTGTGCTGGGCCAGTAAGATAGAGATCGATGGATAGAAACCATCCTCTGCTAAGAACAATTTTAAACTTCTATACGTGCCTGAGCTCCAAAGAAGGGGCTACTTCGTGAAAAATTAAAGTCACTTGGTCTTCTCATATTAAATGTTTATCCAGAAGACACTGAGTGTGTGTGTGTTTGTAAGGCCACCTGAATAAGATGTGGAATTATTGGGTTAAGTGAGGATAAGGATAAGGCACTAGCTTCCTATGCCAGGGATTGTGGGTTTGAGTCCCATCTGAGGTGGTTCACAGCAGAGTGGCGTAGCGGAAGCGTGCTGGGCCCATAACCCAGAGGTCGATGGATCGAAACCATCCTCTGCTAAGCAGGTTTTTTTGAACTTTTCTATACATGCCTGAGCTCCAAAGAAGGGTCTACTTCGTGAAAAATTAAAGTCACTTGGTCTTCTCATATTAAATGTTTATCCAGAAGACACTGAGTGTGAGTGTGTGTGTGTGTGTGCACTAAATGTGTGTGTGTTTTTAAGGTCACCTGAATGAGATGCGGAATTATTGGATAAAGTGAAACCACCCACAACAGCCTCAGTGGCCTAATGGATAAGGCACTGGCCTCCTAAGCCAGGGATTGTGGGTTCGAGTCCCATCTGAGGTGATTTACTGCAGCGGAAGCGTGCTAGGCCAGTAAGCTAGAGATCGATAGATAGAACCCATCCTCTGCTAAGAACAATTTTAAACTTCTATACGTGCCTGAGCTCCAAAGAAGGGGCTACTTCGTGAAAAATTAAAGTCACTTGTTCTTCTCATAGTAGACGTTTATCCAGAAGACACTGAGTGTGTGTGTGTGTTTGTAAGGCCACCTGAATGAGATGCGGAATTATTGGGTTAAGTGAGGATAAGCATAAGGCAATAGCTTCCTAAGCCAGGGATTGTGGGTTCGAGTCCCATCTGAGGTGGTTTACAGCAGAGTGGTGCTGAGGAAGCGTGCTGGGGCAGTAAGCTAGAGATCGATGGATAGAAACCATCCTCTGCTAAGAACAATTTTAAACTTCTATACGTGCCTGAGCTCCAAAGAAGGGCCTACTTCGTGAAAAATTAAAGTCACTTGGTCTTCTCATATTAAATGTTTATCCACAAGACACTGAGTGTGAGTGTGTGTGTGTTTTTAAGGCCACCTGAATGAGATGCAGAATTATTGGATTAAGTGAGACCACTCACAACAGCCTCAGTTGCCTAATGGATAAACCACTGGCCTCCTAAACCAGGGAATGTGGTTTTGAGTCCCATCTGAGGTGGTTTACAGCAGAGTGGCGCAGCGGAAGCGTGCTGGGCCCATAACCCAGAGGTCGATGGATCGAAACCATCCTCTGCTAAGCACGTTTTTTTTAACTTTTCTATACGTGCCTGAGCTCCAAAGAAGGGTCTACTTCGTGAAAAATTAAAGTCACTTGGTCTTCTCATATTAAATGTTTATCCAGAAGACACTGAGTGTGTGTGTGTGCACTAAATGTGTGTGTGTTTTTAAGGTCACCTGAATGAGATGCGGAATTATTGGATAAAGTGAGACCACCCACAACAGCCTCAGTGGCCTAATGGATAAGGCACTGGCCTCCTAAGCCAGGGATTGTGGGTTCGAGTCCCATCTGAGGTGATTTACAGCAGAGTGGTGCTGCGGAAGCTTGCTAGGCAAGTAAGCTAGAGATCGATAGATAGAAACCATCCTCTGCTAAGAACAATTTTAAACTTCTATACGTGCCTGAGCTCCAAAGAAGGGCCTACTTCGTGAAAAATTAAAGTCACTTGGTCTTCTCATATTAAATGTTTATCCACAAGACACTGAGTGTGAGTGTGTGAGTGTGTGTGTGTTTTTAAGGCCACCTGAATGAGATGCAGAATTATTGGATTAAGTGAGACCACTCACAACAGCCTCAGTTGCCTATTGGATAAACCACTGGCCTCCTAAACCAGGGATTGTGGTTTTGAGTCCCATCTGCAGTGGCTTACAGCAGAGTGGCACAGCGGAAGCGTGCTGGGCCCATAATCCAGAGGTCGATGGATCGAAACCATCCTCTGCTAAGAATGCTTTTAAACTTTTCTATACATGCCTGAGCTCCAAAGAAGGGGCTACTTCGTGAAAAATTAAAGTCACTTGTTCTTCTCATAGTAGACGTTTATCCAGAAGACACTGAGTGTGTGTGTGTTTGTAAGGCCACCTGAATGAGATGTGGAATTATTGGGTTAAGTGAGGATAAGGCACTAGCTTCCTAAGCCAGGGATTGTGGGTTTGAGTCCCATCTGGGGCGGTTTACAGCAGGGTGGCGCTGCGGAAGTGTGCTGGGCCAGTAAAATAGAGATCGATGGATAGAAACCATCCTCTGCTAAGAACAATTTTAAACTTCTATACGTGCCTGAGCTCCAAAGAAGGGGCTACTTCGTGAAAAATTAAAGTCACTTGGTCTTCTCATATTAAATGTTTATCCAGAAGACACTGAGTGTGTGTGTGTTTGTAAGGCCACCTGAATAAGATGTGGAATTATTGGGTTAAGTGAGGATAAGGATAAGGCACTAGCTTCCTGTGCCAGGGATTGTGGGTTTGAGTCCCATCTGAGGTGGTTTACAGCAGAGTGGCGCAGCGGAATCGTGCTGGGCCCATAACCCAGAGGTCGATGGGTCAAAACCATCCTCTGCTAAGCACGTTTTTTTTAACTTTTCTATACGTGCCTGAGCTCCAAAGAAGGGTCTACTTCGTGAAATATTAAAGTCACTTGGTCTTCTCATATTAAATGTTTATCCAGAAGACACTGAGTGTGAGTGTGTGTGTGTGCACTAAATGTGTGTGTGTTTTTAAGGTCACCTGAATGAGATGCGGAATTATTGAATAAAGTGAGACCACCCACAACAGCCTCAGTGGCCTAATTGATAAGGCACTGGCCTCCTAAGCCAGGGATTGTGGGTTCGAGTCACATCTGAGGTGATTTACAGCAGAGTGGTGCTGCGGAAGCGTGCTAGGCAAGTAAGCTAGAGATTGATAGATAGAAACCATCCTCTGCTAAGAACAATTTTAAACTTCTATACGTGCCTGAGCTCCAAAGAAGGGGCTACTTCGTGAAAAATTAAAGTCACTTGGTCTTCTCATATTAAATGTTTATCCACAAGACACTGAGTGTGAGTGTGTGTGTGTTTTTAAGCCCACCTGAATGAGATGCAGAATTATTGGATTAAGTGAGACCACTCACAACAGCCTCAGTTGCCTAATGGATAAACCACTGGCCTCCTAAACCAGGGATTGTGGTTTGAGTCCCATCTGAGGTGGCTTACAGCAGAGTGGCGCAGCGGAAGCGTGCTGGGCCCATAACCCAGAGGTCGATGGATCGAAACCATCCTCTGCTAAGCACGTTTTTTTTAACTTTTCTATACGTGCCTGAGCTCCAAAGAAGGGTCTACTTCGTTAAAAATTAAAGTCACTTGGTCTTCTCATATTAAATCTTTATCCAGAAGACACTGAGTGTGTGTGTGTTTGTAAGGCCACCTGAATAAGATGTGGAATTATTGGGTTAAGTGAGGATAAGGATAAGGCACTAGCTTCCTATGCCAGGGATTGTGGGTTTGAGTCCCATCTGAGGTGGTTTACAGCAGAGTGGCGCAGCGGAAGCGTGCTGGGCCCATAACCCAGAGGTCGATGGATCGAAACCATCTTCTGCTAAGAATGCTTTTAAACTTTTCTATACATGCCTGAGCTCCAAAGAAGGGGCTACTTCGTGAAAAATTAAAGTCACTTGTTCTTCTCATAGTAGACGTTTATCCAGAAGACACTGAGTGTGTGTGTGTTTGTAAGGCCACCTGAATGAGATGTGGAATTATTGGGTTAAGTGAGGATAAGGCACTAGCTTCCTAAGCCAGGGATTGTGGGTTTGAGTCCCATCTAAGGTGGCTTACAGAAGAGTGGCGCAGCAGACGCGTGCTGGGCCCGTAACCCAGAGGTCGATGTATCGAAACCATCCTCTGCTAAGAATGTTTTTAAACTTTTCTATACGTGCCTGAGCTCCAAAGAAGGGGCTACTTCGTGAAAAATTAAAGTCACTTGTTCCTCTCATAGTAGACGTTTATCCAGAAGACACTGAGTGTGTGTGTGTTTGTAAGGCCACCTGAATGAGATGTGGAATTATTGGGTTAAGTGAGGATAAGGCACTAGCTTCCTAAGCCAGGGATTGTGGGTTTGATTCCCATCTGGGGCGGCTTACAGCAGGGTGGCGCTGCGGAAGTGTGCTGGGCCAGTAAGATAGAGATCGATGGATAGAAACCATCCTCTGCTAAGAACAATTTTAAACTTCTATACGTGCCTGAGCTCCAAAGAAGGGGCTACTTCGTGAAAAATTAAAGTCACTTGGTCTTCTCATATTAAATGTTTATCCAGAAGACACTGAGTGTGTGTGTGTTTGTACGGCCACCTGAATAAGATGTGGAATTATTGGGTTAAGTGAGGATAAGGATAAGGCACTAGCTTCCTATGCCAGGGATTGTGGGTTTGAGTCCCATCTGAGGTGGTTCACAGCAGAGTGGCGCAGCGGAAGCGTGCTGGGCCCATAACCCAGAGGTCGATGGATCGAAACCATCCTCTGCTAAGCAGGTTTTTTTTAACTTTTCTATACATGCCTGAGCTCCAAAGAAGGGTCTACTTCGTGAAAAATTAAAGTCACTTGGTCTTCTCATATTAAATGTTTATCCAGAAGACACTGAGTGTGAGTGTGTGTGTGTGTGTGCACTAAATGTGTGTGTGTTTTTAAGGTCACCTGAATGAGATGCGGAATTATTGGATAAAGTGAAACCACCCACAACAGCCTCAGTGGCCTAATGGATAAGGCACTGGCCTCCTAAGCCAGGGATTGTGGGTTCGAGTCCCATCTGAGGTGATTTACTGCAGCGGAAGCGTGCTAGGCCAGTAAGCTAGAGATCGATAGATAGAACCCATCCTCTGCTAAGAACAATTTTAAACTTCTATACGTGCCTGAGCTCCAAAGAAGGGGCTACTTCGTGAAAAATTAAAGTCACTTGTTCTTCTCATAGTAGACGTTTATCCAGAAGACACTGAGTGTGTGTGTGTGTTTGTAAGGCCACCTGAATGAGATGCGGAATTATTGGGTTAAGTGAGGATAAGCATAAGGCAATAGCTTCCTAAGCCAGGGATTGTGGGTTCGAGTCCCATCTGAGGTGGTTTACAGCAGAGTGGTGCTGAGGAAGCGTGCTGGGGCAGTAAGCTAGAGATCGATGGATAGAAACCATCCTCTGCTAAGAACAATTTTAAACTTCTATACGTGCCTGAGCTCCAAAGAAGGGCCTACTTCGTGAAAAATTAAAGTCACTTGGTCTTCTCATATTAAATGTTTATCCACAAGACACTGAGTGTGAGTGTGTGTGTGTTTTTAAGGCCACCTGAATGAGATGCAGAATTATTGGATTAAGTGAGACCACTCACAACAGCCTCAGTTGCCTAATGGATAAACCACTGGCCTCCTAAACCAGGGAATGTGGTTTTGAGTCCCATCTGAGGTGGTTTACAGCAGAGTGGCGCAGCGGAAGCGTGCTGGGCCCATAACCCAGAGGTCGATGGATCGAAACCATCCTCTGCTAAGCACGTTTTTTTTAACTTTTCTATACGTGCCTGAGCTCCAAAGAAGGGTCTACTTCGTGAAAAATTAAAGTCACTTGGTCTTCTCATATTAAATGTTTATCCAGAAGACACTGAGTGTGTGTGTGTGCACTAAATGTGTGTGTGTTTTTAAGGTCACCTGAATGAGATGCGGAATTATTGGATAAAGTGAGACCACCCACAACAGCCTCAGTGGCCTAATGGATAAGGCACTGGCCTCCTAAGCCAGGGATTGTGGGTTCGAGTCCCATCTGAGGTGATTTACAGCAGAGTGGTGCTGCGGAAGCTTGCTAGGCAAGTAAGCTAGAGATCGATAGATAGAAACCATCCTCTGCTAAGAACAATTTTAAACTTCTATACGTGCCTGAGCTCCAAAGAAGGGCCTACTTCGTGAAAAATTAAAGTCACTTGGTCTTCTCATATTAAATGTTTATCCACAAGACACTGAGTGTGAGTGTGTGAGTGTGTGTGTGTTTTTAAGGCCACCTGAATGAGATGCAGAATTATTGGATTAAGTGAGACCACTCACAACAGCCTCAGTTGCCTATTGGATAAACCACTGGCCTCCTAAACCAGGGATTGTGGTTTTGAGTCCCATCTGCAGTGGCTTACAGCAGAGTGGCACAGCGGAAGCGTGCTGGGCCCATAATCCAGAGGTCGATGGATCGAAACCATCCTCTGCTAAGAATGCTTTTAAACTTTTCTATACATGCCTGAGCTCCAAAGAAGGGGCTACTTCGTGAAAAATTAAAGTCACTTGTTCTTCTCATAGTAGACGTTTATCCAGAAGACACTGAGTGTGTGTGTGTTTGTAAGGCCACCTGAATGAGATGTGGAATTATTGGGTTAAGTGAGGATAAGGCACTAGCTTCCTAAGCCAGGGATTGTGGGTTTGAGTCCCATCTGGGGCGGTTTACAGCAGGGTGGCGCTGCGGAAGTGTGCTGGGCCAGTAAAATAGAGATCGATGGATAGAAACCATCCTCTGCTAAGAACAATTTTAAACTTCTATACGTGCCTGAGCTCCAAAGAAGGGGCTACTTCGTGAAAAATTAAAGTCACTTGGTCTTCTCATATTAAATGTTTATCCAGAAGACACTGAGTGTGTGTGTGTTTGTAAGGCCACCTGAATAAGATGTGGAATTATTGGGTTAAGTGAGGATAAGGATAAGGCACTAGCTTCCTGTGCCAGGGATTGTGGGTTTGAGTCCCATCTGAGGTGGTTTACAGCAGAGTGGCGCAGCGGAATCGTGCTGGGCCCATAACCCAGAGGTCGATGGGTCGAAACCATCCTCTGCTAAGCGCGTTTTTTTTAACTTTTCTATACGTGCCTGAGCTCCAAAGAAGGGTCTACTTCGTGAAAAATTAAAGTCACTTGGTCTTCTCATATTAAATGTTTATCCAGAAGACACTGAGTGTGAGTGTGTGTGTGTGCACTAAATGTGTGTGTGTTTTTAAGGTCACCTGAATGAGATGCGGAATTATTGGATAAAGTGAGACCACCCACAACAGCCTCAGTGGCCTAATTGATAAGGCACTGGCCTCCTAAGCCAGGGATTGTGGGTTCGAGTCACATCTGAGGTGATTTACAGCAGAGTGGTGCTGCGGAAGCGTGCTAGGCAAGTAAGCTAGAGATTGATAGATAGAAACCATCCTCTGCTAAGAACAATTTTAAACTTCTATACGTGCCTGAGCTCCAAAGAAGGGGCTACTTCGTGAAAAATTAAAGTCACTTGGTCTTCTCATATTAAATGTTTATCCACAAGACACTGAGTGTGAGTGTGTGTGTGTTTTTAAGCCCACCTGAATGAGATGCAGAATTATTGGATTAAGTGAGACCACTCACAACAGCCTCAGTTGCCTAATGGATAAACCACTGGCCTCCTAAACCAGGGATTGTGGTTTGAGTCCCATCTGAGGTGGCTTACAGCAGAGTGGCGCAGCGGAAGCGTGCTGGGCCCATAACCCAGAGGTCGATGGATCGAAACCATCCTCTGCTAAGAATGTTTTTAAACTTTTCTATACGTGCCTGAGCTCCAAAGAAGGGGCTACTTCGTGAAAAATTAAAGTCACTTGTTCTTCTCATAGTAGACGTTTATCCAGAAGACACTGAGTGTGTGTGTGTTTGTAAGGCCACCTGAATGAGATGTGGAATTATTGGGTTAAGTGAGGATAAGGCACTAGCTTCCTAAGCCAGGGATTGTGGGTTTGAGTCCCATCTGGGGCGGTTTACAGCAGGGTGGCGCTGCGGAAGTGTGCTGGGCCAGTAAGATAGAGATCGATGGATAGAAACCATCCTCTGCTAAGAACAATTTTAAACTTCTATACGTGCCTGAGCTCCAAAGAAGGGGCTACTTCGTGAAAAATTAAAGTCACTTGGTCTTCTCATATTAAATGTTTATCCAGAAGACACTGAGTGTGTGTGTGTTTGTAAGGCCACCTGAATAAGATGTGGAATTATTGGGTTAAGTGAGGATAAGGATAAGGCACTAGCTTCCTATGCCAGGGATTGTGTGTTTGAGTCCCATCTGAGGTGGTTTA
Organism: Spinibarbus caldwelli; assembly: GCA_039654775.1. NCBI lineage: Eukaryota > Metazoa > Chordata > Actinopteri > Cypriniformes > Cyprinidae > Spinibarbus > Spinibarbus caldwelli. Next base: position 28,785,224 of record CM077232.1, on the reverse strand, counting down.
CAGCAGAGTGGCGCAGCGGAAGCGTGCTGGGCCTATAACCCAGAGGTCAATGGATCGAAACCATCCTCTGCTAAGCACGTTTTATTTTTTACTTTTCTATACGTGCCTGAGCTCCAAAGAAGGGTCTACTTCGTGAAAAATTAAAGTCACTTGGTCTTCTCATATTAAATGTTTATCCACAAGACACTGAGTGTGAGTGTGTGTGTGTTTTTAAGGCCACGTGAATGAGATGCAGAATTATTGGATTAAGTGAGACCACTCACAACAGCCTCAGTTGCCTAATGGATAAACCACTGGCCTCCTAAACCAGGGATTGTGGTTTTGAGTCCCATCTGCGGTGGCTTACAGCAGAGTGGCACAGCGGAAGCGTGCTGGGCCCATAATCCAGAGGTCGATGGATCGAAACCATCCTCTGCTAAGAATGCTTTTAAACTTTTCTATACATGCCTGAGCTCCAAAGAAGGGGCTACTTCGTGAAAAATTAAAGTCACTTGTTCTTCTCATAGTAGACGTTTATCCAGAAGACACTGAGTGTGTGTGTGTTTGTAAGGCCACCTGAATGAGATGTGGAATTATTGGGTTAAGTGAGGATAAGGCACTAGCTTCCTAAGCCAGGGATTGTGGGTTTGAGTCCCATCTGGGGCGGCTTACAGCAGGGTGGCGCTGCGGAAGTGTGCTGGGCCAGTAAGATAGAGATCGATGGATAGAAACCATCCTCTGCTAAGAACAATTTTAAACTTCTATACGTGCCTGAGCTCCAAAGAAGGGGCTACTTCGTGAAAAATTAAAGTCACTTGGTCTTCTCATATTAAATGTTTATCCAGAAGACACTGAGTGTGTGTGTGTTTGTAAGGCCACCTGAATAAGATGTGGAATTATTGGGTTAAGTGAGGATAAGGATAAGGCACTAGTTTCCTAAACCAGGAATTGTGGGTTTGAGTCCCATCTGGGGCGGCTTTCAGCAGGGTGTCGCTGCGGAAGCGTGCTGGGCCAGTAAGCTAGAGATCGATGGATAGAAACCATCCTCTGCTAAGAACAATTTTAAACTTCTATACGTGCCTGAGCTCCAAAGAAGTGCCTACTTCTTGAAAAATTAAAGTCACTTGGTCTTCTCATATTAAATGTTTATCCACAAGACACTGAGTGTGAGTGTGTGTGTGTTCTTAAGGCCACCTGAATGAGATGCAGAATTATTGGATTAAGTGAGACCACTCACAACAGCCTCAGTTGCCTAATGGATAAACCACTGGCCTCCTAAACCAGGGATTGTGGTTTTGAGTCCCATCTGCGGTGGCTTACAGCAGAGTGGTGCAGCGGAAGCGTGCTGGGCCCATAACCCAGAGGTCGATGGATCGAAACCATCCTCTGGTAAGAATGCTTTTAAACTTTTCTATACATGCCTGAGCTCCAAAGAAGGGGCTACTTCGTGAAAAATTAAAGTCACTTGGTCTTCTCATATTAAATGTTTATCCAGAAGACATTGAGTGTGTGTGTGAGTGTGTGTGTGTTTTTAAGGCCACCTGAATGAGATGCGGAATTATTGGATTAAGTGAGACCACTCACAACAGCCGCAGTTGCCTAATGGATAAAGCACTGGCCTCCTAAGCCAGGCATTGTGGGTTTGAGTCCCGTCTGAGGTGGCTTACAGCAGAGTGGTGCAGCGGAAGCGTGCTGGGCCTATAACCCAGAGGTCGATGGATCGAAACCATCCTCTGCTAAGAACGTTTTGCTTACGGCCATACCACCCTGAGGGCGCTAGAGAGCTACAGGAAGTGTTGGCTGCAGTTGGGAGAGGAAGGCTCTTCTCCATTTTTGTGTTTATTTTTTGTGTTTGTTTTGTGTGGTTTTTTTACTTTAAGTTTGTTTTTTTTGTTTCTTTTTAAAGTTATAAAACCACCCAACAGCAGCTTTTTTGCTGGCTGGAGGGTGGTTAACTCTTTATATTTTCTTTTTTCTCTTTTCTCTTTTTTCAATGGACGGATTAATGGCAAATGACACTGGACTGGCAGGAGGAACACGTAAGGCAAACGACACTGGATTGGAAAAACGAATACGATCTGGAAATGGAGAAAACCAAGAAGACGGACCAACGGCAAACAACGCGAGAATGGTTGGAGAGACACGGAAACACAACGACACTGGACTGGAACATGGACAACGAGCTGGAAACGGACCTGATTTGGAAGCGACAAGGGTATGTGAAAAAAGGAAATATCTGAAAGAAGCAACGGTGATTATTAATGTGGAGGAAGCAAATGATGCAAAAGCGGTGGACATTATCAAGGCGGTAGTGGAGCAGATTGGAGGAGGAAAAATTTTAGCAGTACAACCAAGACAAGGCAAAGAGTATGAACTGACCCTTGAAAGGGAAGAAATGTGTGACATTTTGATGGATGGACTGACAATAAAAGGAGCAACGTGCGAAGTAAAAAAACTGCAAAACAGAGACTATGTTGTTTCTTTCATGCATCTGCCTGTCTACCTGGAAGATGAAGAAATTTTAGAAAAATTGAATGGATGGGGAGTTTTACCCGTTTCAAAAATTAAACGAAGGGTGTATCCGGGCACAAACATTGAGGATGGCACCAGGTTTTTCAAGGCGAGGTTTCCAAGAGAAGTTGTCTCCCTCCCTTACAGCACAAAGCTGGAAACAGCAGAAGGGCCACAGTATTTTAGGGTGATGCACAGCCACCAGGTGAAGACCTGTCGGCTGTGCATGAGCCCGGAGCATCTGATGAAGGACTGCCCTGATTTTAAATGCTATAACTGTGAGGGGAGGGGACACTTTGCACGAGACTGTACTGAGGTTAAGTGCCCGGAATGCCGAGAGATTTTAAATAGATGTGAGTGTTGGATGGAGGAAGAGGAAGGAGGTGGAGAAAGCCAGGTGGATGGGCAGATGCATGAAAGAGACAACAAACATGCAGGGAATAACGAAGAAGAGAAAGAAACAGAGGAATTGCAACAACGAGAAATGGAAAAGGAAACAAACAACGAGGAGGACGGAGAAAGAGATCAAAATAATGAGGAACAAACACAGGGACAGAGTTCAACATGGACACCAATGGAATTAACTTCTAGTTTTAAAGACTTTCTGGCCGAGGTGGAGAAAGAGGGACAAGTAGAAAAGGAGCAAAACAAAGAAACGGACAGTGAAGAAGAGGAAAAGACGGAGGAGGTGGAAAAGGACAAAGCGAGTAAACAAACAAGAAGACGAACATTAAAGGTAACACCAAATATAGAAAATGCAAGGAAAAAAGTTATGAAAAAAGGACGAGTAAAATGTTTAAACCGATATGAAGTGCTGAGAGGTTTGGAGGAGAAGGACTGAGATGATGGTTTTTAAGCTTTCTTTCTTTTGTTTAATGGCTTTAAGTTGTGTGACTTTTAACGCAAGAGGACTGATGGACTTGAAAAAATTTGAAAAAGTTAAAGAAAAATGTAAGAGTGAAGACATCGTTGCATTACAAGAAACCAACTGGAGGGATGATGTGATGACTGATTTTAAAAAGAGATGGGATGGAGGTGTTTTATACAATAATGGAGATGGAAGGTTGGGGAGAGGGGTGGCGTTTTTAATGAAGAATGATGTTTTTAAAATGAGTAAAGTTGTATATACAGATAATATTGGGAAATGTATGGTAGTGGAAACAAGATATGATGGAAGAGAACTGATTTTAGTCAATGTGCACGCGCCAACAGAGGAGAAGGAAAAGAAACAGTTTTTTAATGTGTTAAGAGGTATTATAAACAAGTATAAGGAAATAATAATGATGGGGGATTTTAACACAGTTTTCAGCAAGCAAGATATGGCGGAAGGAATGGTTTTTAAATCAGATGCGGGGAGAAAAGAATTAAAGGAATTGATGAGTGAAAATAACTTAATAGATGTGTGGAGAGAAATTAATGGAGGAAAAAAGGAGTTTTCAAGAAGGCAAATAGTGGGGCATTTTATATGTAAAACAAAAATTGATTATGTGTTGTGTTCAAGAAATGTGGGGAATTTTATTGAAAAAATAAGATATGAAGAAACCAGTTTTAGTGATCATAAGTTTTTACGTTTTAAAATAGATTGGAGTAATATGCAAAGGGGACCGGGAGTATGGATTTTAAATACAGACATTTTAAAGAATGACGATTATGTTTCGAAGGTTAAAGAGATTGTGGAAAAGGAAAAGGAAAAGGAAAATGAAATGTATAAAGAGGATAAGAGCATATGGTGGGAGAATGTAAAGTTTTTAATAAAAAAATTCTCTATCAAGTATTGCAGTATTTTGCGGAAATGCAAAAGATTCAAAGAAAGAGAAATAAAGGAAAGTTTGGAAATGGAATTGAATAAAGAAAATAAAGACATACAAAAGATAAAGGAAATGGAGGGAAAACTGAAGGAAATAGAAGAAAAAGAATACGAGGGGGCGAGGTTAAGAAGCAAAGCAAAATATGTGGTGGAGGGAGAAAAATGTACAAAGTTCTTTTTTGATCTGGAAAAAACGAGAGGGAAAGATGAAATGATAAAAGAAATAAGAGGGAAAAATGGGGAAATTGTAAAAGGGAATGAAAAGATTTTAAAAGAAATAAAGAATTTTTATGAGGATCTGTTTAGTGCAAGGGGCGTGGAAGAGAAGGACAAAAAGAAACTGTTGGATCAGATAAAAGCAAAAGTAAGTGAGGAAGATAAAAAAGAATGTGACCAAGAAATTAGAGAAGAAGAGATTGAAAGAGCAATAAATCAACTGAATAAGAGGAAAAGTCCAGGAATAGATGGTTTGGGAACTGAATTTTATGTTTGTTTTAAAGATTTTTTAACAAAGATTTTAAATGAAGTTTTTAAAGAAATTTTTGAAAAGGAAGAAATGAATGAAAGAACAAGGATGGGGTTAATGAAACTGATATATAAAAGGAAAGGAGAAAAAGCAGATTTAAAAAACTACAGACCAATAATGATGTTGAATACGGATCTTAAGATTTTAGCGAAGGTTTTAGCAAACAGGCTAAAAGAAGTAATGCCAAGTATAATTACAACAAATCAAGCATATGGGGTAAAAGGGAGAGATATAGCCGATATAACAATGGGTATAAGGGACACTATATGGTACATGAAAGAAAAAAATGAAGAAGGATATATAATTAGTCTGGATTTTGAGAAAGCTTTTGATAGGGTTGAGCACGGGTATTTATTTGAGGTTTTAAGGAGTTTTGGTTTTGGGGAGAATTTTATTAAATGGATTGAGATTTTATATAAGGGTGCACTAACTAAGATTAAATGTAACGGTTTTTTAACAGATTGTTTTAAAGTGACACGGTCAATAAGACAGGGATGTCCGCTCTCAGCGTTATTATATTCGCTTGTTTCGGAACCTTTGGGACTGGCTATAAAACAAAACGAAGGAATAAGAGGGATAGAAATTGAGGGAAATAAGGCGGAGGGGAAAGTTTTTCAGTATGCTGATGATACAACGATAGTTGTCAAGGAAAAGAAGAGTGTTAAAGAAGTTATGAAGCTTGTAAAAGATTATTGTAGCGGGTCTGGAAGTAAAATAAATGAAGATAAAACGGTATATATGAGATTATGAGATTTTTTACCGACACAGTATATCGTAGATGCAATGGAAATGGCAAAAGAAGAATACAGTGAACAAGAAATAACAAACAAATACGAAGCCATAAAGAATGCAATACCAAAAGAGTGGATTAAAAGAATAGAGTGCATGGAAGAAGAGCCAAAAGACAGAAACATTTATGTGAAATTGGGCGAAAATTTATGTGATTTTAAAGAATGTACTATTAAAAAAATGTATTGTGTGTTTAGAGATAGTGTTTTTAAAGAGCCGATTGTAAATAAGTACTGGGTGGAAAAATTCAAAGACTTGAAAGAAGAGTGCATATGGAGAAATTTGAGGGGAAGATGTGTGGAAACAAAATTAGAATTTTTGGAGTATTTTATAAGACATAAAGTTGTTTTTACTGATTCCATTTTAAACAAAATAGGGCTAGAGCAAAATGCTTTGTGTAAAGTGTGTCAGGAAAAGGAGGAAGGGATTTCACATATGTTTTTATATTGTAAAGAATTGGAGAGTTTTTTAAGGAAATGTAAATGTGTGATTAAAGACTTAACTGTGGAGTGGGATGAAAAAGTAATGGAATGGAACAGAGTGGTGATGTTTGGTTGGGAAAAGAAATGCCGAAACAAAAAGTTCATAAATCTGTGGGTAATGTTAATGAAAAGTGCAATATGGGAGAGAAGAAATGTGGCTAAAAAAGAAAAAAATGTATTGGATGTTTGGACTGTGCTTAAAAGGAAAACAGAAGTTTACATGGAAAATATATATATGTATTTTAAATGTGAAAATATGTTGGATGCTTTTTATCTTGTTTTTACTCCAAATGTTTGTTGTGTTTTAGAAGATTTAATGTGGAAGCTGCCGGGGAGTGCAGGAGATCATTGAAATATGTATGAATTATGTGATGTGATGTGATGTGATGTAAAGATGATTGTACAATAAATAATAAAAAAAAAAAAAAAGCAGAAGCGTGCTGGGCCCATAACCCAGAGGACGATGGATCGAAACCATCCTCTGCTAAGAACAACTTTAAACTTCTATACGTGCCTGAGCTCCAAAGAAGGGGCTACTTTGTGAAAAATTAAAGTCACTTGGTCTTCTCATAGTAGACATTTATCCAGAAGACCCTGAGTGTGTGTGTGTGATTTTAAGGCCACCTGAATGAGCTGAGGAATTATTGGGTTAAGTCAGGATAAGGATAAGGCACTAGCCTCCTAAGCCAGGGATTGTGGGTTCGAGTCCCATCTTGGATGGCTTACAGCAGAGTGGCGCAGCGGAAGCGTGCTGGGCCCAGAGGACGATGGCTCGAAACCATCCTCTGCTAAGAATGTTTTTAAACTTCTATTCATGCCTGAGCTCCAAAGAAGGGCCTACTTCGTGAAAAATTAAAGTCACTTGGTCTTCTCATAGTAGACGTTTATCCAGAAGTGAGACAACATCAAAAGGAATATGCAAGAGAAGTGAAACTGATTGTAAACGTGGCCGAGGTGGATGGAGGAAAAGCAGAAGATGTGATCAACGCTTTAGTTGTGAAGGTGGGAGTTACTAAAATATTGGCGGTACGACCCAGATTAAATAAGGAATTTGAAATAACTTTGGAAAATGTGAACATTTGTGAGAGCTTAGAAGAAGGACTAACAGTCAAAGGAACTGTTTGTGAAATGAGGAGTTTACATGCAAGAGAGTGCGTTGTTTCGTTTATGCACCTGCAACCAGTGATGAAACAGAATGAGAAGGATAATATGGACTGCTTTATGTATTATGTTCTTGTGCATTGCAGCAATTAATGTTCGTGGGTTATTAGATCATGTTAAATTTGACGGACTCAAAGAATATTGTAGAAGGACAAATGTTTTAATGATTCAAGAGACGAATTGGAGAGATGAAGTAATGAATGATTTTAAAAAGAAATGGAAAGGGAATGTTATATGTAACAATGGAGATGGAGAAAAGGGAGAGGAGTAGCAATCTTAATCAAAAAGGGTGTGTGTGAGGATGTTCGAATGGAGTATAATGATAAAGAAGGGAAATGTTTAGCAGTGGTAATAGAAGAAGACGGGCAAAAAGTTATTTTATGCAATGTACATGCACCGGTTATAGAAAAGGAAAAAGTGGTATTTTTTAAAAAACTGGAGACTGTTATGGAAAAATAGAAAGATTTTTTTAATAATTGGAGATTTTAATACTGTGTTTTGCAAGATGGATATTGCAGAAGGCATGGTTTTTAAATCAGATAGAGGGAGGAAGGAACTAAAGTGTATAATGGAAGAAAATGAGATGGTGGATATATGGAAAGAAAGAAACGAAGGCATCAGAGAATTTTCAAGGCAACAAGTAGTTAAAAATTTTATGTGTGCAAGCAGAATAGATTTTATAATATGTAAAAGGGATTTCATGAAGGTGGTTGATAATATTTATTACAAAGAAACATCAAGTGATCATAAAATTGTATGGGCACAGGTTGATTTGAGTGGAATGAAGAGAGGACCAGGATTATGGATTTTAAATACAGGTTTCTTAAAGGAAATTAGTTTTAAAGAAGGAATAGAAAAATTAATAAAAGAAGAACAGAAAAATCAATTGTACAAAGAAGACAAAAAAATATGGTGGGATAATGTTAAATATAGAATCAGGAAATATGCAAAGGATTTTAGCAAAATGGTGAAGAGGGCAAGGAATTTTAAAGAAAAAGAAATAAGGAAGGAATTAAAAGATATCTGGACTGAGGGAGGAGAAAATGGGCAAAAAATTTTAATATTAGAAGAAAAACTTAAAGAAATAGAAGAAAGGAAATTTAGAGGGGAGATGTTAAGAAGTAAGGCAAAATACGTAGTAGAAGGAGAAAAATGCACAAATTTTTTCTTTAATTTGGAAAAAAGTTGACAGAAGGAATGATCAAAGAAATAAAAGGAGAAAATGGTAAGATAGTAAAAGAAACAGAAGATATTTTAAAAGAAATAACAGAATTTTATAAGAAGTTATTTAGTAAAGAAAAAATTGAAAGGACAGAAAAATAATTTTTAATAGGAAAAATAAGGAAAAAATTGGATTTAGATGATAAAAAATTAAGTGATGAGGAGATAAGGAAAGAAGAAATAGAGAGTGCTATAATGCAATTGAATAATGGAAAGAGTCCTGGAAGAGATGGTTTACCAAGTGAGTTTTATAAATATTTTTAGGAAGTATTGACACCAATTTTAAAATAAGTGTATGATGAGATTTTTAAAAGGGAAGAAACAAGTAATTTTATGGGGATTGGGGTTATTAAATTAATATATAAAAAAGAGGAGATAAGAATGATTTAAAAAATTACAGACCAATAACAATGCTAAATACAGATTTTAAAATTTTATCAAAGATTTTAGCAAACAGACTAAAGAAAATTTTACCTAACATAATTGAAACAAACCAGGCATATGCTATCAAAGGAAGAGATATTACAGATACAGTGAGTAGTATAAGAGATGTGGTTAGTTATATGTTGGAAGAAAGAAAAAGTGGATATGTTATAAGTTTAGATCTAGAAAAAGCATTCGACAGAGTAGAACATGAATTTTTATTTGCAATTCTAGAAAAGTTTGATTTTGGGAAGAATTGTATAAATGGTTGAAGATTATATATAAACGGGCAAAAAGCCAAATAAAATGTAATGTGTGTTTTAACAGATGCTTTTAATGTTTTAAGGTCAATAAAACAAGGATGTCCTTTGTCAGCACAGTCTGGTAGCAGAATCTTTGAATTTAGCAATAATGGAAGAAAAAGAAATCAGAGGAGTTGAATTACGAGAAAATGAAGAATTACAAAAAATATATCAATATGCAGACGACACAACATTAATAGTGAAGGATGCCAAAAGTGTTAAAAAAGCAATGGAAATATTAGAAAGGTACTGCAAAGGATCGGGGGAAAAAATCAACATACAGAAAACAGTGTATATGAACATAGGGGAGGGGGAGAACATTCAAAATTTATTTCCTTTTAAAGAAGAAGAAAATGTAAAGGTGTTAGGAGTGAGAATTGGAAAAAATGAAAGAGTGATGAGGGATCTGATGTGGGATGAAGTGATAGGGAAGATGGAGAGAGTTTTAAAGTTTTGGAAACAGGGCTAACATTAAAAGGATAGGTGTTAGTACAGAATGCCTTAATGTTAGCAAAAATGTGGTATGTGTTAGGAGTAACACTGATGCCAATGTGGATAAATAAAAGGATAAAAGCAGCCGTTTTAAAATTTCTATGGGATTCTAAACCATCAAAGATTGCATATGAAACAATAATAGGGGATGTGAAAGAAGGGGGGTTGGGATTACAAGATCCAGAATTAAAGAAAAAGAGCTTTACAGTTAAAACAGTGAGAAGGTTTTTAAATGAGGAACATCAGGCACAATGGAAAAAGATTATGAAGATGTTTTTAAACAAATGTGGAAATATGAATATTGGATCGGATATTTTATGGATGAAACTGACGCAAAACTTGATGATTAGAATCCCAGAGTTTTATATAGAAGTTTTGGAAGCATGGGGGGAATTCAAAATAAATGTTTGTATAAAGCCGGAGAGGAGAGAAGAGATTCTAAATCAACCATTGTTTTTAAACGATAATGTTTCATACAAAGGGAAAGAATTGTATTTTAAACAATGGATTAATGCTGGTTTTAAGAGAGTGAAAGATATTTTATATGAGGTAAAAGAAGGATTTTTGCCATTTCAAGCCATTTTAGATGAGCTGAAAGAGGTTGAAGAGGATATAAATGTGAAAAGTTTAGAAAACCAATATGAACAGGTGAAAGAAGCAATCCCTGAACAATGGATAAAGAAAATTGAGGAAGATAAGGGAAGGGAAGGGGAGAAAATGAAGGTGTTTATAAAAGAGAAAGAAGATGTTATTTTTAATCAATGTTTGGTGAAAGAGTTTTATGTGTATTTTAGGAACTTAGTTTTTAAAGAGCCTGTAGGGTTAAAATTTTGGGAAAAAGTGTTCAATGATTTTGATAAGAGAATGTTATGGAAAAATTTGAGGAAATGGTATATGGATGCAAAAATGGAAAACTTGGACTTTTGTATTAGACATTAACATAATTTTCTCAGAACTAAAACTGCATAAGATGGGATTAACTGAAAATGTGTGTAAAGTTTGTTTAACAAAGGAAGAAGGGATTTTACATACACTGTAAAAAAAAAAAAAAAAAAAAAAAAAAATACTGTAATTTTACAGACTTTCCCCTGTATTTTTTTTACAGTTTTTTTCCTGTATTTTTGAAATATGCGGGAAAAATTGTAAAATTACATAAATAGACCGTAAATGTACATGTTCTATAGGTAAAATAACATGGCAAACCTGTAACTGTAAATAACCATAAAAACTATCGCGAATTTATCAAAACTTCATAAATATGCATTTTTATTTAACAGGTGTCCATTTTATAGTAATTTTATAATTTTTTAAATAGTATTTTTACAGGAATAAAAAAAAAAAATGTGTCAAACCCAAATGAGTTAATCCTTCCTTACGAATTACTTATTTTAATATAGTATCATAACATCATATCATCATACATTCTTTGTTGAAATAAAAGGACATTTCTGATAACTATGAAGATTTTAAATATTGTAACTAGAGGAAATCCCGCGCGGCACATCCTCTGGGCACACAGTGGAGCAGCGGCGCGCGGAGCGGGAATCACTCGACTGTCAGCAATCGATCATGGATGTGCAACAAAAATAAGCAGGTAAAATGCATATTTTCTGAACAATATTTGCTTCTGTCATTTGTAACTTTGTTTTGACCGTCGTTTAGTGTTGTTATGAAGCTTAACTTTGATTGTGTGTGTTTTTATTCGGACCGTTAGGCCTAATATTTTAAAATGTTTATGATTTTTACATTTGAGGTCACCTTTTAGTTGAAGGTGGTTATGTTTGTTGCTTGACAGTAGTCAAGTTGTGCTCCCTATTTTGGTTCCCGTTGCATTCTGTCGAAAAAGCGCCATTTTTCCACATGAGGGAGTTTCCTCATCAGACACTCACATGCTTGTTTTTGTTTCTCTCTACAGTTAAGTTACTTGAGCAGCTGATATCAAAGGGCAAGCTAAAAAGGTGAAAACTGTCATTTAAAAGATGTCTATGATTATATTATATTCGTTGTGGTGTTTTTGTGAAAAACTCTAAAAGGTCATACACATAATCAAGGGCTACACAGACATGAGGCACGTTATCTGAAATATTTTTTCACATCCCACCTAGAAAACCGAAATCATCATGACCCATGTACAAGAGTGTCTTTCACATCATAAACCAGTAGAAGCAAGGAGAGCGCTTTCACGAATCAAAACTACAAGTATGTGTTTTAATTTAATTTACATTTAATTTGTGCAACTTTCATATTAGAAAAGTAACTGTCCTTCCTTTCATGCATATACAGTGGGGCAAAAAAGTATTTAGTCAGCCACCAATTGTGCAAGTTCTTCCACTTAAAAAGATGAGAGAGGCCTGTAATTTTCATCATAGGTATACCTCAACTATGAGAGACAAAATGAGAAACAAAATCCAGAAAATCACATTGTAGGATTTTTAAAGAATTAATTGGTAAATTCCTCGGTGAAAATAAGTATTTGGCCACCTACAAACAAGCAAGATTTCTGGCTCTCACAGACCTGTAACTTCTTCTTTAAGAGGCTCCTCTGTCCTCCACTCGTTACCTGTATTAATGGCGTCTGTTTGAACCCGTTATCAGTATAAAAGACACCTGTCCACAACCTCAAACAGTCCAACTCCAAACTCCACCATGGCCAAGACCAAAGAGCTGTCAAAGGACACCAGAAACAAAATTGTAGACCTGCACCAGGCTGGGAAGACTGAATCTGCAATAGGTAAGCAGCTTGGTGTGAAGAAATCAACTGTGGGAGCAATTATTAGAAAATGGGAGACATACAAGACCACTGATAATCTCCCTCGATCTGGGGCTCCACGCAAGATCTCACCCCGTGGGGTCAAAATGATCACAAGAACTGTGAGCAAAAATCCCAGAACCACACGGGGGGACCTAGTGAATGACCTGCAGAGAGCTGGGACCAAAGTAACAAAGGCTACCATCAGTAACACACTGCGCCGCCAGGGACTCAAATCCTGCAGTGCCATACGTGTCCCCCTGCTTAAGCCAGTACATGTCCGGGCCCGACTGAAGTTTGCTAGAGAGCATTTGGATGATCCAGAAGAGGATTGGGAGAATGTCATATGGTCAGATGAAACCAAAATAGAACTTTTTGGTAAAAGCTCAACTTGTCGCGTTTGGAGGAGAAAGAATGCTGAGTTGCATCCAAAGAACACCATACCTACTGTGAAGCATGGGGGTGGAAACATCATGCTTTGGGGCTGTTTTTCTGCAAAGGGACCAGGACGACTGATCCGTGTAAACGAAAGAATGAATGGGGCCATGTATCGTGAGATTTTGAGTGAAAACCTCCTTCCATCAGCAAGGGCATTGAAGATGAAACGTGGCTGGGTCTTTCAGCATGACAATGATCCCAAACACACCGCCCGGGCAACGAAGGAGTGGCTTCGTAAGAAGCATTTCAAGGTCCTGGAGTGGCCTAGCCAGTCTCCAGATCTCAACCCCATCGAAAATCTTTGGATGGAGTTGAAAGTCCGTGTTGCCCAGCGACAGCCCCAAAACATTACTGCTCTAGAGGCCAAAATACCAGCAACCGTGTGTGAAAACCTTGTGAAGACTTACAGAAAACGTTTGACCTCTGTCATTGCCAACAAAGGGTATATAACAAAGTATTGAGATGAAATGTTATTATTGACCAAATACTTATTTTCCACCATAATTTCCAAATAAATTCTTTAAAAATCCTACAATGTGATTTTCTGGAATTGTTTTTTTTTTATTATTATTTATTTATTTAATTTTTTTCTCATTTTGTCTCTCATAGTTGAGGTATACCTATGATGAAAATTACAGGCCTCTCTCATCTTTTTAAGTGGGAGAACTTGCACAATTGGTGGCTGACTAAATACTTTTTTGCCCCACTGTAATAAGGTGGATGGGGATAACGAGAACAAAACGGACCCAATTCAACAAATTTAGTGAGATGGAGGTGGTTACTCTTGAACCAGTACCAACAAAATGCCATTTGTCTTCAACAAAAGAAATGTTAAGTATAACTTTAAGTAATATGTGTTAATGGGTACATTGGTAACTATAATGATTCAAGCTGAATTTATTGCATGCTGGTTTTGTCATTGCCTCTTTCCCAGAAATCGTCAGACCAGACTCCGATAAAGACACGTCAGAAATCCTCCAAGAATAAAACGCATGTAAGTCAGGTATGTGAACTTTTTATTTGTAATTTGTTCACCCTTTCTTCACTCATATATTTTTTTAAAGTATATATGGTACTTTTTAAGTAATAAAAACAAATTAAATGTTGTTTATCTTAGGTTTTATGGCTAACTGTTATAATTTTATCTTTCAGGTACTGTACTAATGCAGAATATGTGCAGGTTTTCTTCTTGGGAAATATTCCTTTCCTTATGAATCTTGAAGGAAATGGCTATGTAAGTTGCTTTATGTGAAAAGACCTTACAAGTGTAAGATGTCTCAGAAGTTCTAATGATCAGAAGTTTGTCATTTCTGTTTATATACATTTTTAGAATAGGAGGTTTTCCTTTTAATCTGATCTGTTTTTACCCTCTATGTTTGCAGTTATGGTACCAGTTCCTCAAATACAAATTCAGAGCAAGGAGAATAATGCTGTCTGAAGAAACTCCAGGATCCTGTCCCAGATCTATGTTAAAGGTAAGTGTATACATTAACACAGAGCTTCTTTACATCCCCTACTATATTACCATCCACAAAAGGGATGATAACATTCAGTTTATTCTGAGTGGTTACACATAACACACTAACAAATTTCTGTTATTCGAATCTGGATTGTTAGGCTGCATTAATTAGGCCAACTAAAACTGGGAACACTTCCCATAACACCTGATGTACTTGTTACCTTTTAAGAAAAATGGCATCTACATCTCTTTCATTCTTATTCCGAGGTCACCGGAGCCACACAGATCCAGACTGTATCCAGATCAGATGGTCACTGCAGTCACCTGAATCCAGTCCATATCCAGACCAGATAGTGGATCAGCACCGAGAGATGACCTCTATAGTCCAGAATGTCAGCGGAGATCAGGACAACTAGATGAGCCCCAGAGACAGTTCCCCAGTTAAGACCATGTCACCTCGACAGCCATCGGGACAAGACCACAGGAACCAGATGAGTCCTCTACACAATCTGACTTTGTTGCAGCCTAGAATTAAACTGCTGGTTTCGTCTGGCCAGGGAAGAATGATGAAGTTTTGGTTCCTTCAAAACACTGTTTTCCTGTTTAATTCTGTAAAGCTGCTTTGACACAATCTGTATTGTTAAAAAGTGCTATATAAATAATGGTGACTTGACTTGCTGCAGTTTAATTAATTGACCTCTTTATTTCTATGGATTTAAATTGAACCGAATAGAGCATAATTAAACCAGGAAATGGACTTTTAGGCCCTTTACACATACTAAGTTGATGAAAAATTGTACATTTAAAATAAAACACGTAGTACTATTTTTAGAAAAAGTGAAATTGTCTAGTCTATGTGATAGTTAATGGTATGGAAGTACAGTAAATGTGTATACTGTTTTTGGAAATGTGAAATTACTCAATATGCATCTTGCTATATTGATGACACGTTGTGATACAATATTTAATAAGCGTTCTGTAAAAAAATTGTGCGCAGAAATGTGAGAATGTAACATTTCAATGTTGAGTAATAAATGTGATGGAACAGCATTGTAGTCTTTTTAATAATTTGATATGAAAATTACAGGAACGTGTTTTTTTTTTTTTTTTCTGACACCCCACCTGCCGGAATATTTCTGTTTTTTGACTACGAAAAATTACCGTATTTTTACAGATGAGTTATTGTTATTTTTCGTTTTTTTTCGGCACCCCAGCTGCCGGAATTTTACAGTTTTTTTTTTTTTTTTTTTTTTTTTTTTACGGGATTTTTTTTTTTTTACAGTGTATGTTTCTGTTATGTACAGAATTAAAGGTTTTTAAATTGAATATGAAAATGTGGTAAAATAATTGCTGGGAGACAAAGGGGATGGAATTCAGAATGAGCAGAGATGGAATTGTATTTTTTTTATTTGGAGTTAACGGAATCTGAAAAGCAGAGTGTGACAAATATATTTTTATCTGTGGCAAGATATGTAATATGGTGTAGAAGGAATTTAGTTAGAGAGAAAAATAGAAAACTGGATTTGTGGATAAATTTTAAAAGGAAATTTGAGGAGTATATAAACACATTGGAGGAGTACTTTAACAGGGAAGGGAAGATGCAGTTATTTCATAAATTGATAGGGAAAAATAACCCTTTTATTAAAAATACACTGAATGCATTAGAAGTGAAGTTGTAAAAAACTGATGTGTAATGTTAAAACTATTATATTCTAATGCATTATTGTCGATGTTTTATGTTTCTGTGCAGAAAATATTTTGAAAGTTGTTTGTAAAGGACTTTTAATTTAAAAAAAAAGAAAGAAAAAAAGCAGAGTGGCACAGCAGAGGACGTGCTGGGCCCATAACCCAGAGGTCGATGGATCAAAACCATCCTCTGCTAAGAATGTTTTTAAACTTTTCTATACGTGCCTGAGCTCCAAACGGGCTACTTCGTGAAAAATTAAAGTCACTTGGTCTTCTCATAGTAGATGTTTATCCAGAAGACACTGAGTGTGTGTGTGTTTTTAAGGCCACCGGAATGAGATGCGGAATTATTGGGTTAAGTGAGGATAAGGCTAAGGCACTAACCTCCTAAACCAGGGATTGTGGGTTTGAGTCTCATCTGGGGCGGTTTACAGCAGGGTGGCGCTGAGGAAGTGTGCTGGGCCAGTAAGCTAGAGATCGATGGATAGAAACCATCCTCTGCTAAGAACAATTTTAAACTTCTATACGTGACTGAGCTCCAAAGAAGGGGCTACTTCGTGAAAAATTAAAGTCACTTGGTCATCTCATATTAAATGTTTATCCACAAGACACTGAGTGTGTGTGTGTGTGTTTTTAAGGCCACCTGAATGAGATGCGGAATTATTGGATTAAGTGAGACCACTCACAACAGCCTCAGTTGCCTAATGGATAAAGCACTGGCCTCATAAACCAGGGATTGTGGGTTTGAGTCCCATCTGAGGGGGTTTACAGCAGAGTGGCGCAGCGGAAGTGTGACAGAGTGAAAAATATATGTATAATTATATTTCAATAAGTAGATCGATAAGTTCCTAAATCTGTAAAATATGGAAAGTGTTCTATAGTCAGGATATGCTGAATATGTTTATAAATGTTTATAAAATGCAGATAAGTTATCTAAATAATTTTAGTTAATCGGTGATCAATTAGTTTGGCACAATAAGGTGTGCAATCTATTAGTCAGGCCTTGTCTTGTTAAACACTAGGGGGAGAGCTCGCGGTATTTCTCCATTACACATAAAATTTTCGGTGGAGAAACATTGTCGAGTGAATGTGCTTAATCATCTTCCCTTTTTCAGGTATTCATTTTATTTCTTTGTTAATATAGTATGAGTTGTTAGTAAATGATGTTTTAAGAGTGTGCAGATGTCATTATGATATCGATTGTGTTCTGATTAACATGTTTAAAAGTGCAATTAGTTCAGAGATGTGTCAGTTCTGAGCTCCATTTTGAGCATTAATGGCGAGAGGCCACATGTTCAGTGATTAGCATTACATCTTTAGTATACACGCTGGTAATCAATGTTCAACTTTGTTTATTTGATGCTATTTGTTGATTTGCTGAGGAAATGTGACTATATTGAGAAATGTAACTGTGAAAATCAAATTAACAAAGCGAGTTTGAGACATTTATGCACTTCCAGATGAAAGAATTCCTAAAACAGAGCATTTACATGTGGTATAGAATTGTGTTTGCTAGTTTATATCTATGTATCTGGTTAAAAAGACTAAGAAGTGATTTCCATATATTTATAAAATGACTCCCTGTCTAATTACTAATTGGGATGATTGATTGTAAACAGCCATGTCACAATTATTAAATGTCTATACAGTGAAGAAAAGGCCAATGTTGCTGTTTTGAAAAGTTGTTTATTGTTAACGGTTTAAAAGAGATGATTACACATAAAGTTTTCGGTGGAGAAACATTGTCGAGTGAATGTGCTTAATCATCTTCCCTTTTTCAGGGGTATAACATTTGGAGGCACCGCTGGGATCTACTCTTCAGAGGGCGGTTGTCACTTACCTGGCAGACAGCTTCTGATGTAGTACATCCATCCTAAAACAACCCAGATCAACAGTGAAGTGGAAAGAGCTCCTGCAGTATAGGCAAGAAAGAGACAAAAGAACCGTAGACCTGAGGCCACAGAGATCATCAGGTGAAACAAGTTCCGTCAGTCTCAAGTCAGCCACTACTCAGTGAAAAGGTCCACTCTAGTATCAAAATGGAGACAACAGTGCTCGAGGAAATGCAAGTTGAAGTTATCACCAGGCTAAATTCCCTATCCAAAGACAAGCTTCTAAGTGTTTGTGAATTCCTTCATGTGGCAGAGCCAGAGAAGATTGTATCTAAATCTTGCATGTCCCTGATCTCTTACGTCCTCCAACATCTCGAAGACATCACTGAGCTAGAAGATGGTGGCATGTCTGAACTGTTAAGATTGAGAGATCAAATTATAGAGATGAATAGAGTCACTGAAAATGAGACAACTGCCCAGAGTGAAACTACTGAAAAAGATAAATTACAAAGGGAGTTAGAGGAGCTAAAAAGAGCAATGAAACAAAAACTAAGTGAAATTCAACAAGTGGAAGAAGTGAGCACAAAACAAAGCAGTGTCCAGCCTCAACCACCAATTGCTGCACTCCCCCAACATTCAGAGAATGCCCAAAACTCAAGTCCACCTTGGCGTAAAGATTTCAAAATTTCTGGACAAATCGGTGATCCAGGCCAAAGAGAGAAATTAAGTTTTTCAAGTTTGGCACACCAGATTGAGAACGGTCTGAGCAGAGGCTACCCAGAGTGTGAGATTGTGGATGCAGTAATTCGTGCCATCTCTCCAGGCTTACAGTTACGAAGTTATTTAGAAGGAAAGCCAAATCTGACTCTATCTACACTCAGACGAATTCTGCGCTCTCACTTCCAAGAAAAGAGTGCAACTGAACTTTATAAGCAACTTACCTCTGAATGCCAAGGTAACAAAGAGACACCACAGAATTTCCTTATGCGTGTTCTTGACCTGCGACAAAAAATCTTGTTTGCATCCCAAGAAACAGAATCAGGCCTCAAGTATGATCCAGCATTAGTTCAAAGCATGTTCTTACATACGCTACTTAACGGTCTCCAAAGTGACAGCATTAAAGTAGATATGCAACCCCTCCTTCTTGACATGAAAACCACAGATGAGGCTCTGTTGGAGAAATTAAACATTGCTTGTGCTAATGAGGCGGAAAGGCAAAAGAAAAAGAAAACCAATGTGCAGCACACAACGACTGTTGTCCATGCAGTTAAGTCTGAGGAAACCACTGATAAGAAATCCAGTGCGACTCAAAGTGCACCAAAATCATCTTCCAATGTGCTGTCAGAACTGAAAGAACTGAGAACTGAAGTAGCTTCACTCAAAACACTCAGTGCTGAAATAGCTCACATCAGAGAATCATTGCAGCAACCAGCTTTTCCCTCACCACAGTGTCCTGTTCCTGCACAGGGAGTCGCTGAAAGAGAAATCATTCAGTGTCAAGTGCAGCCATATTGGCCATCACCGGGCACCAACCAAATGAGAGTGAATACTCAGTTTCAACCTCAGTATCCACCCCGACAATACTATTCACTCCCTACTCATTCCCAAGCAAGAAAGTGCTTTAATTGTCAGTAGCAAAGAACAGAGGACCGTTGCATGCATTGTTTTCGATGTGGCAGTGGCGAGCACTTCCAAGCAGGATGCAGAATCCGGGCATTAAGCCTTCAAGAGAGAGTCCTTTAAATGGAGAGCGGTTACTTCCGCGGGACAGGGAGTAACCAGACCCACTGACCAGTCCCAAAGATGTGCAGCCTGTGAAAAAACAGAGAAGCAAATGAAGCAGTGTTCACGATGTAAGAAGATATTGTATTGTTCGAAGGTTTGTCAAACTCACCATTGAACCGAACACAAGCAATCTTGTATCAACCCACCAAGACCAGTTTCAAATTCCTACCTGACGATGAGTGTCCACGCTCCCTGCAGTACTCGAGTTAACCAGCATTCCTCTGTGACATCACTAGTTGGGAGGCAATGTCTTGTTGAATGTTTCCTGCATGGCCATAAAATTCAAGCCCTGTGGGACACTGGTTCACAGGTATGTGTCATTGGTGAATTGTGGAAACAGGAATACTTACCAGAAGTCCCACTGAGAGACGTTTCAGACATTCTTGAGTCTCCAAACACTTTGAACCTTGTGGCTGCCAACGGTATTGATATGCCCTATGTTGGATATGTTGAAGTGACTTTCAGACTAGCGCCACAGACATCTCACCATACTGAACTTGTCATTCCCATACTCGTAGCAAGGGGTCAGAACCTCTCTCACCCGATCATAGGTTTCAATGTGATAGAACAAATTGTGAACTCCATTGAACAAGTCCAGCCAAGTACTGTGAGCGACAACTTGCTTGAGAGAACCGTAAAAGCCGCATTCCCCAGTCTAAAGATGAGCAAAGTCCAAACATTCATCAAACTTGTGAGTGCAGAGAGCTCATATGAATACATGGTAAAAACCATGAAAGGGCATGTTAATGTTCCCAAACGTAGTACTGTGCAGGTCTCATGCCGAGTGTACATGCAGCCAGTGAAGGAGGACAGCACACTGATTTTTGAACCTGATGTGAATCCTTGCTGGGCAGATGGGCTTGAATTCAAAGAAAGTTTAGTAAGGCTGAAAAGAGGGGCTCCAGCAAATATCACAATTGAGGTATACAATGACACTGATCATGATATCACTCTGATGGGCCAGACTCCGACTGGTACGGTACAGCTCGTCAAGAATGTCTTCCCTGCTAGTATGTTTGAGGTGCCATCAAACCCTACTGCTGTTGGGGTATGTCACATCCAGGCTACGGAGAACTGTCACGACCACACCAATACTGATCATTGGGACCCGTCAGTCGATGTCAGCCACCTGAGTAAACATCAGAGATAGGTAGTACAGCAAATGTTAAGAGAGGAGTGCCATTCATTCTCTAAATCAGACAACGACATTGGATGTATCAGAAATTTGCAGTTGAGTATATCATTTAAAGATGATGAGCCAGTCAATCGCACTTACATGTCTGTGCCAAAGCCTCTGTATCGTGAGATGAAAGAATACTTGCACGACCTCATAGCACAGGGCTGGATTGAAAAATCCAACTCATCGTACGCATCTCCAATTGTATGCGTAAGAAAGAAAGATGGCAGCCTCCGTTTATGTATAGATTATCGAGACCTGAATAGAAAGACTCACCCAGACAGACAACCAATTCCGAGGGTGCAGGACATTATGGATAGCCTTGGTGGTAATTCCTGGTCTTCTTCATTAGATCGAGGGAAGGCCTACCACCAGGGGTTCATGTCTAAGGAAAGTAAGCACTTAACGGCTTTCGTGACACCCTGGAGCCTGTATGAGTGGGTGCGTATTCCTTTCGGGTTGATGAATGCTCCTGCAGCCTTCCAGCGATGTATGGAAGAGTGCTTAGAAGGCTTGCGAGATGAGATCTGCATTCCATACCTCGATGACACCTTGGTGTTTAGTAAGACCTTTGAGAACCACGTCGAAGATGTAAGGAAAGTGCTGCAGCGGCTTAGGCAACATGGCATCAAACTTAAGCCGAGTAAGTGTGAGTTTTTCAAACCTGAAGTCCGCTATCTGGGTAGAATAGTCTCTGCAGAGGGAAGTAAAGTTGATCCTGCAGACACAGAAGCTGTCAGATCCCTGAAAGACAAACAACCAAAGAATGTGGGTGAGTTGAGGAGAGTTATTGGTCTGCTTAGCTACTACAGACAGTACATTAAAGATTTCTCTTGCATAGCTAGCCCGTTGTATGACCTGTTAAAAAGTACTCCAGAAGATAATGCTCACCTGAAAAACAGTCAGAGACAATCAAAGACAAAATGCATGAAAACTGGTGTTCCATCAAGTAAGCCAATTACCTGGACTGAACAACATCAGAGCACTCTTGAACAATTAATTGACTGTTTGCTCCAGCCCCCTGTATTAGCTTTCCCTGACTTTTCACAGCCTTTTATATTGCATACAGATGCGTCAGCTCAAGGGTTGGGTGCAGTATTATACCAGAAACAAAGTGAGAAAATTCGTGTGATTGCTTATGGATCTTGTACTCTATCTACTGCTGAGAAAAACTACCACCTACACTCAGGCAAGCTTGAATTTCTTGCTTTGAAGTGGTCAATCACCGAGAAATTCCGTGACTATTTGTATTATGCTCCAACTTTTACTGTATATAGTGACAACAATCCACTTACATATGTCCTGTCAACTGCCAAATTGAATGCTACAGGTTTCAGGTGGGTGGCTGAATTGGCAGATTTCCACTTCACAATCAGATATCGCCCAGGTCGTGAAAATATCGACGCTGATACGCTGTCCCGATTGCCCCTCGATATAGGTACTGTGATGAAAGAGTGCTCTGAGGAGCTGTCATCAGACATAATAGGTGCAACTATTCAGGCTGTAGAAGCTCAAGAAGGACCCAGCATCCCATGGTCAGTCTCGACCAACTGTTCATCTATTCAGACCTGTCCAGCAGTCCCAACAATAACCCCTTTGTCTGTGAATGTAATAAAAGACGCTCAAATGAGTGACCAGGATATCAGCCCTGTGTATGAATGCAAATTGTCTGGAACAAAACCAAAAGTGAGACAACTCAAAACAGCCTAAAAACGAAATGTCTGTTCCGTGAATGGGGAAAACTTACCATTAATCAGGATGGTATCCTCTGCCGAACCACTTCCACCCGCACACAGTTGGTCCTGCCAGAGAAATATAAAGGAACAGTCTTGCAAGAGCTTCACGATGGAATGGGCCATCAAGGTACAGATCGTACTCTCTCACTCATCCGTGAACGTTTCTTTTGGCCACATATGCAGGCAGACATTGAGTATTATGTCACAAAAACATGCAGATGCCTAAAGCAGAAAAGGAGGTTTTGAGTATATACTGGTGGTAGTAGATAATTTTACCCAATTCGCTCAAGCATATGCCACTACATCCAAGTCAGGTAAAACAGCTGCAGACCGCATCTTTAATGATTTAGCCTTGAAATTTGGTTTCCCTTTCCGCATCCATCACGATCAGGGTGGAGAATTTGAGAATCAGCTGTTTGAACAGCTTCAACGATACTGTGGCATCACAGGTTCCAGGACGACCCCATATCACCCGCAAGGCAACGGCCAAGCCGAGCGTTTTAACAGGACACTGTTACAAATGCTCAGAACGCTTACAGAAAATCAAAAATCTAACTGGAAAGACTCTCTGAATAAGTTGCTGTATGCTTATAATTGTAACCGCTCAGAAGTCACAGGGTTTTCTCCTTTTTACCTGTTATATGGAAGGTCTCCAAGACTGCCTGTCGACGTGTTGTTTGGACTGAACACAGAAGCTCCTACCTGTAATCAGAAAGAGTATGTGGAGAGATGGAAACATGGAATGGAGGAGGCATATAAAATCGTAAGACAGTGAGCTCAAAAATCTGCTGACAGGAGCAAAAAGAACTTTGACAAAAAGGTGAGGAGCACCACATTGCAGCCAGGTGATCGTGTTCTTGTAAAGAACCTAACACCACGGGGAGGCCCTGGTAAAATTCGCAATTTCTGGGAAGACAGCATCCATGTAGTGGTGCGACAGATGAGTGGTGAGCTTCCAATTTATGAAGTAAAGCCAGAAAAGGGAAAGGGCCCTATTAATGCCTTGCGACCACTTACCTTTTGAAACTGCTCCGCCTTCAAAGACCAGACAGAAACGAGAGTTGAAAAAGCCTCAAATCAGCCATGTTGAATCTAATGAGGAAAGTTATGTATCACCACAAGTACTTCGACCAAACCGTGTTATTGAATCGGAACATCTTAAACCACTACCTACCACAGAGTCTGATGAGCATCCAAACGAGGTCCTGGAACAAGTTCCTGCTTCACTGTCATCTGCTGAAAGTGACCAAGAACAAGAGATCAACTTACCTGCTGATGAACACCTTGCTGCTTCCATGCCATCTGCTGAATGTGACCAAGAACGAGAGATCAACTTATCTGCTGATGAACACCTTGCTGCTTCCACGCCATCTACTGAAAGTGACCAAGAACGAGAGATCAACTTACCTGCTGATGAACACCTTCCTGCTTTCACGCCATCTGCTGAAAGTGACCAAGGGGAGCAAACGTACCAGCTGCCTAGGAGAGAAAGACACCCACCAAGAGTACTTACTTATGATACTTTGGGTATACCTACTTATAATGTCGGACAATTAAATGGAATCTTGCAGACACCGCAACAGAGCTTACCTTATGAGTCTGCTCATGGACTGTCGACCTGGTTACCACCTGTTCAGCAGTACTGTTATCAATTGCCTTTGGTGTATGTAGCCCACTAATGAGGGGCCGTGAACTGTTAAATTTGCATTGAGACTGTGAACTTTAGTGAAATCAAAGGTTTCTTTGCATTGTTTCAGCCTGACATCTGGATAACTCATGGACTGTTTTGTATTAGGAATATTGCTTTGGACATTTCTTGAACTTTTAAATGCTGAGAAACAGAACATGAACTCTCTTTTTTTTTCTGAGGAATATCTCCTTTAACAGCCTTTGAACTTAGAAATTTTGAGGATAATATGGACTGTTTGCCTTGTGTACTGTAGTCTTGAGAGGCTGTTGCACTCTTGAAATCCAAAGAAAATATGGACTTTTGTTTCATGCCTCTTTCAATTTTTGCACTTTGAGGCACTTATGGACTCTTCTTTTTCATAAACTGTTGCTTTGTAAGTGAACTATTAAGTTCTGGACAACCTATGGACTGTTAAAATGCTGAACTCTGGCACTACAGAATTTGTGTGAAGCACAAAAGGGACTGAATGACTAGTGTTAAAGAAAGAATGTCGAGACGACATTTATTTTTGTAGGGGAGTGTGTGACAGAGTGAAAAATATATGTATAATTATATTTCAATAAGTAGATCGATAAGTTCCTAAATCTGTAAAATATGGAAAGTGTTCTATAGTCAGGATATGCTGAATGTGTTTAAAAATGTTTATAAAATGCAGATAAGTTATCTAAATAATTTTAGTTAATCGGTGATCAATTAGTTTGGCACAATAAGGTGTGCAATCTATTAGTCAGGCCTTGTCTTGTTAAACACTAGGGGGAAAGCTTGCGGTATTTCTCCATTACACAAAGTTTTCGGTGGAGAAACATTGTCGAGTGAATGTGCTTAATCATCTAACCTTTTTCAGGTATTCATTTTATTTCTTTGTTAATATAGTGTGAGTTATTAGTAAATGATGTTTTAAGAGTGTGCAGATGTCATTATGATATCGATTGTGTTCTGATTAACATGTTTAAAAGTGCAATTAGTTCAGAGATGTGTCAGTTCTGAGCTCCATTTTGAGCATTAATGGCGAGAGGCCACATGTTCAGTGATTAGCATTACATATTTAGTATACACGCTGGTAATCAATGTTCAACTTTGTTTATTTGATGCTATTTGTTGATTTGCTGAGGAAATGTGACTATATTGAGAAATGTAACTGTGAAAATCGAATTAACAAAGCGAGTTTGAGACATTTATGCACTTCCAGATGAAAGAATTCCTAAAACAGAGCATTTACATGTGGTATAGAATTGTGTGTGCTAGTTTATATCTATGTATCTGGTTAAAAAGACTAAGAAGTGATTTCCATATATTTATAAAATGACTCCCTGTCTAATTACTAATTGGGATGATTGATTGTAAACAGCCATGTCACAATTATTGAATGTCTATACAGTAAAGAAAAGGCCAATGTTGCTGTTTTGAAATGTTGTTTATTGTTAACGGTTTAAAAGAGATGATTACACATAAAGTTTTCGGTGGAGAAACATTGTCGAGTGAATGTGCTTAATCATCTTCCCTTTTTCAGGGGTATAAGAGAAGCCTGCTGGAACCATAACCCAGAGGTCGATGCATCGAAACCATCCTCTGCTAAGAATGTTTTTAAACTTTTCTATACGTGCCTGAGCTCCAAACAAGGGGCTACTTCGTGAAAAATTAAAGTCACTTGTTCTTCTCATAGTAGACGTTTATCCAGAAGACACTGAGTGTGTGTGTGTGTGTGTGTGTGTGTGTGTGTGCGCACTGAGTGTGTGTGTGTTTTTAAGGCTACCTGAATGAGATGTGGAATTATTGGATTAAGTGAGACCACTCACAACAGCCTCAGTGGCCTAATGGATAAAGCACCGGCCTCCTAAGCCAGGGATCGTGGGTTTGAGTCCCATCTGAGGTGGTTTGCAACAGAGTGGCGCAGCGGAAGCGTGCTGGGCCCATAACCCAGAGGTTGATGGATCGAAACCATCCTCTGGTAAGAATGTTTTTTAACTTTTCTATACATGCCTGAGCTCCAAAGAAGGGGCTACTTCGTGAAAAATTAAAGTCACTTGGTCTTCTCATATTAAATGTTTATCCAGAAGACACTGAGTGTGAGTGTGAGTGTGTGTGTGTGTGTGTGCACTGAGTGTGAGTGTGTTTTTAAGGCCACCTGAATGAGATGCGGAATTATTGGATTAAGTGAGACCACTCACAACAGCCTCAGTTGCCTAATGGATAAAGCATTGGCCTCCTAAGCCAGGGATTGTGGGTTTGAGTCCCATCTGAGGTGGTTTACAGCAGAGTGGCGCAGCGGAAGCGTGCTGGGCCCATAACCCAGAGGTCGATGGATCGAAATCATCCTCTACTAAGAATGTTTTTAAACTTTTCTATATGTGCCTGAGCTCCAAACAAGGGGCTACTTCGTGAAAAATTAAAGTCACTTGGTCTTCTCATAGTAGACGTTTATCCAGAAGACAGTGAGTGTGTGTGTGTCTTTGTAAGGCCACTTGAATGAGATGTGGAATTATTGGGTTAAGTGAGGATAATGATAAGGCACTAGCTTCCTAAGGCAGGGATTGTAGGTTTGAGTCCCATCTGGGGCGGCTTACAGCAGGGTGGCGCTGCGGAAGCGTGCTGGGCCAGTAAGCTAGAGATCGATGGATAGAAACCATCCTCTGCTAAGAACTATTTTAAACTTCTATACGTGCCTGAGCTCCAAAGAAGGGGCTACTTTGTGAAAAATTAAAGTCACTTGGTCTTCTCATATTAAATGTTTATCCAGAAGACACTGAGTGTGAGTGTGTGTGTGTGTGTGTGCACTAAGTGTGTGTGTGTTTGTAAGGCCACCTGAATGAGATGCGGAATTATTGGATTAAGTGAGACCGCTCACAACAGCCTCAATTGCCTAATGGATAAAGCATTGGCCTCCTAAGCCAAGGATTGTGGGTTTGAGTCCCATATGAGATGTTTACAGCAGAGTGGCGCAGCGGAAGCGTGCTGGGCCCATAACCCAGAGGTCGATGGATCGAAACCATCCTCTGCTAAGAATATTTTTAAACTTTTCTATACGTGCCTGAACTCCAAACAAGGGGCTACTTCGTGAAAAATTAAAGTCACTTGTTCTTCTCATAGTAGACGTTTATCCAGAAGACACTGAGTGTGTGTGTGTTTTTAAGGCCACCTGAATGAGATGCAGAATTATTGGATTAAGTGAGACCGCTCACAACAGCCTCAATTGCCTAATGGATAAAGCATTGGCCTCCTAAGCCAAGGATTGTGGGTTTGAGTCCCATATGAGATGTTTACAGCAGAGTGGCGCAGCGGAAGCGTGCTGGGCCCATAACCCAGAGGTCGATGGATCGAAACCATTCTCTGCTAAGAACGTTTTTTAACTTTTCTATACGTGCCTTAGATCCAAAGAAGGGTCTACTTCGTGAAAAATTAAAGTCACTTGGTCTTCTCATATTAAATGTTTATACACAAGACACTGAGTGTGAGTGTGTGTGTGTCTGCACTGAGTGTTTGTGTGTTTCTAAGGCCACCTGAATGAGATGCGGAATTATTGGTTAAGTGAGGATAAGGCACTAGCCTCCTAAGCCAGGGATTGTGGGTTTGAATCCCATCTGGGGCGGCTTACAGCAGGGTGGCGCTGCGGAAGCGTGCTGGGCCAGTAAACTAGAGATCGATGGATGGAAACCATCCTCTGCTAAGAACAATTTTAAACTTCTATACGTGCCTGAGCTCCAAAGAAGGGGCTACTTTGTGAAAAATTAAAGTCACTTGGACTTCTCATGTTAAATGTTTATCCAGAAGATACTGAGAGTGTGTGTGTGTGTGCACTAAGTGTGTGTGTGTTTTTAAGGCCACCTGAATGAGATGCGGAATTATTGGATAAAGTGAGACCACCCACAACAGCCTCAGTGGCCTAATGGATAAGGCACTGGCCTCCTAAGCCAGGGATTGTGGGTTCGAGTCCCATCTGAGGTGACTTACAGCAGAGTGGTGCTGCGGAAGTGTGCTGGGCCAGTAAGCTAGAGGTCGATGTATAGAAACCATCCTCTGCTAAGAAGAATTTTAAACTTCTATACATGCCTGAGCTCCAAAGAAGGGCCTACTTCGTGAAAAATTAAAGTCACTTGGTCTTCTCATATTAAATGTTTATCCACAAGACACAGAGAGTGTGTGTGTGTGTTTGTAAGGCCACCTGAATGAGATGCGGAATTATTGGATTAAGTGAGACCGCTCACAACAGCCTCAGTTGCCTAATGGATAAAGCATTGGCCTCCTAAGCCAAGGATTGTGGGTTTGAGTCCCATATGAGGTGGTTTACAGCAGAGTGGCGCAGCGGAAGCGTGCTGGGCCCATAACCCAGAGGTCGATGGATCGAAACCATCCTCTGCTAAGAATGTTTTTAAACTTTTCTATACGTGCCTGAGCTCCAAACAAGGGGCTACTTCGTGAAAAATTAAAGTCACTTGTTCTTCTCATAGTAGACGTTTATCCAGAAGACACTGAGTGTGTGTGTGTTTTTAAGGCCACCTGAATGAGATGCAGAATTATTGGATTAAGTGAGACCGCTCAGTGGCCTAAAGGATAAAGCACTGGCCTCCTAAACCAGGGATTGTGGGTTTGAGTCCCATCTGAGCTGGCTTACAGCAGAGTGGAGCAGCGGAAGCGTGCTGGGCCCATAACCCAGAGGTCGATGGATAGAAACCATCCTCTGCTAAGAACAATTTTAAACTTCTATACGTGCCTGACCTCCAAAGAAGGGGCTACTTTGTGAAAAATTAAAGTCACTTCGTCTTCTCATATTAAATGTTTATCCAGAAGACACTGAGTGTGAGTGTGTGTGTGTGTGTGTGCACTAAGTGTGTGTGTGTTTGTAAGGCCACCTGAATGAGATGCGGAATTATTGGATTAAGTGAGACCACTCACAACAGCCTCAATTGCCTAATGGATAAAGCATTGGCCTCCTAAGCCAAGGATTGTGGGTTTGAGTCCCATATGAGGTGGTTTACAGCAGAGTGGCGCAGCGGAAGCGTGCTGGGCCCATAACCCAGAGGTCGATGGATCGAAACCATCCTCTGCTAAGAATGTTTTTAAACTTTTCTATACGTGCCTGAGCTCCAAACAAGGGGCTACTTCGTGAAAAATTAAAGTCACTTGTTCTTCTCATAGTAGACGTTTATCCAGAAGACACTGAGTGTGTGTGTGTTTTTAAGGCCACCTGAATGAGATGCAGAATTATTGGATTAAGTGAGACCGCTCACAACAGCCTCAGTTGCCTAAAGGATAAAGCACTGGCCTCCTAAGCCAGGGATTGTGGGTTTGAGTCCCATCTGAGCTGACTTACAGCAGAGTGGCGCAGCGGAAGCGTGCTGGGCCCATAACCCAGAGGTCGATGGATCGAAGCCATCCTCTGCTAAGAACGTTTTTTAACTTTTCTATACGTGCCTGAGCTCCAAAGAAGGGTCTACTTCGTGAAAAATTAAAGTCACTTGGTCTTCTCATATTAAATGTTTATACACAAGACACTGAGTGTGAGTGTGTGTGTGTCTGCACTGAGTGTTTGTGTGTTTCTAAGGCCACCTGAATGAGATGCGGAATTATTGGTTAAGTGAGGATAAGGCACTAGCCTCCTAAGCCAGGGATTGTGGGTTTGAATCCCATCTGGGGCGGCTTACAGCAGGGTGGCGCTGCGGAAGCGTGCTGGGCCAGTAAACTAGAGATCGATGGATGGAAACCATCCTCTGCTAAGAACAATTTTAAACTTCTATACGTGCCTGAGCTCCAAAGAAGGGGCTACTTCGTGAAAAATTAAAGTCACTTGGTCTTCTCATATTAAATGTTTATCCAGAAGACACTGAGTGTGAGTGTGTGTGTTTGTGTGTGCACTAAGTGTGTGTGTGTTTTCAAGGCCACCAGAATGTGATGCGGAATTATTGGGTTAAGTGAGGAGAAGGATAAGGCACTAGCCTCCTAAACCAGGGATTGTGGGTTTGAGTCTCATCTGGGGCGGCTTACAACAGGGTGGCGCTGTGGAAGCGTGCTGGGCCAGTAAGCTAGAGATCGATGGATAGAAACCATCCTCTGCTAAGAACAATTTTAAACTTCTATACGTGCCTGAGCTCCAAAGAAGGGGCTACTTTGTGAAAAATTAAAGTCACTTGGTCTTCTCATATTAAATGTTTATCCAGAAGACACTGAGTGTGAGTGTGTGTGTGCACTAAGTGTGTGTGTGTTTGTAAGGCCACCTGAATGAGATGCGGAATTATTGGATTAAGTGAGACCGCTCACAACAGCCTCAATTGCCTAATGGATAAAGCATTGGCCTCCTAAGCCAAGGATTGTGGGTTTGAGTCCCATATGAGGTGGTTTACAGCAGAGTGGCGCAGCGGAAGCGTGCTGGGCCCATAACCCAGAGGTCGATGGATCGAAACCATCCTCTGCTAAGAATATTTTTAAACTTTTCTATACGTGCCTGAACTCCAAACAAGGGGCTACTTCGTGAAAAATTAAAGTCACTTGTTCTTCTCATAGTAGACGTTTATCCAGAAGACACTGAGTGTGTGTGTGTTTTTAAGGCCACCTGAATGAGATGCAGAATTATTGGATTAAGTGAGACCGCTCACAACAGCCTCAGTGGCCTAAAGGATAAAGCACTGGCCTCCTAAGCCAGGGATTGTGGGTTTGAGTCCCATCAGAGCTGACTTACAGCAGAGTGGCGCAGCGGAAGCGTGCTGGGCCCATAACCCAGAGGTTGATGGATCGAAGCCATCCTCTGCTAAGAACATTTTTTAACTTTTCTATACGTGCCTGAGCTCCAAAGAAGGGTCTACTTCGTGAAAAATTAAAGTCACTTGGTCTTCTCATATTAAATGTTTATACACAAGACACTGAGTGTGAGTGTGTGTGTGTCTGGACTGAGTGTTTGTGTGTTTCTAAGGCCACCTGAATGAGATGCGGAATTATTGGTTAAGTGAGGATAAGGCACTAGCCTCCTAAGCCAGGGATTGTGGGTTTGAATCCCATCTGGGGCGGCTTACAGCAGGGTGGCGCTGCGGAAGCGTGCTGGGCCAGTAAACTAGAGATCGATGGATGGAAACCATCCTCTGCTAAGAACAATTTTAAACTTCTATACGTGCCTGAGCTCCAAAGAAGGGGCTACTTTGTGAAAAATTAAAGTCACTTGGACTTCTCATGTTAAATGTTTATCCAGAAGATACTGAGAGTGTGTGTGTGTGTGCACTAAGTGTGTGTGTGTTTTTAAGGCCACCTGAATGAGATGCGGAATTATTGGATAAAGTGAGACCACCCACAACAGCCTCAGTGGCCTAATGGATAAGGCACTGGCCTCCTAAGCCAGGGATTGTGGGTTCGAGTCCCATCTGAGGTGACTTACAGCAGAGTGGTGCTGTGGAAGTGTGCTGGGCCAGTAAGCTAGAGGTCGATGGATAGAAACCATCCTCTGCTAAGAAGAATTTTAAACTTCTATACATGCCTGAGCTCCAAAGAAGGGCCTACTTCGTGAAAAATTAAAGTCACTTGGTCTTCTCATATTAAATGTTTATCCACAAGACACAGAGAGTGTGTGTGTGTGTTTGTAAGGCCACCTGAATGAGATGCGGAATTATTGGATTAAGTGAGACCGCTCACAACAGCCTCAGTTGCCTAATGGATAAAGCATTGGCCTCCTAAGCCAAGGATTGTGGGTTTGAGTCCCATATGAGGTGGTTTACAGCAGAGTGGCGCAGCGGAAGCGTGCTGGGCCCATAACCCAGAGGTCGATGGATCGAAACCATCCTCTGCTAAGAATGTTTTTAAACTTTTCTATACGTGCCTGAGCTCCAAACAAGGGGCTACTTCGTGAAAAATTAAAGTCACTTGTTCTTCTCATAGTAGACGTTTATCCAGAAGACACTGAGTGTGTGTGTGTTTTTAAGGCCACCTGAATGAGATGCAGAATTATTGGATTAAGTGAGACCGCTCAGTGGCCTAAAGGATAAAGCACTGGCCTCCTAAACCAGGGATTGTGGGTTTGAGTCCCATCTGAGCTGGCTTACAGCAGAGTGGAGCAGCGGAAGCGTGCTGGGCCCATAACCCAGAGGTCGATGGATAGAAACCATCCTCTGCTAAGAACAATTTTAAACTTCTATACGTGCCTGACCTCCAAAGAAGGGGCTACTTTGTGAAAAATTAAAGTCACTTCGTCTTCTCATATTAAATGTTTATCCAGAAGACACTGAGTGTGAGTGTGTGTGTGTGTGTGCACTAAGTGTGTGTGTGTTTGTAAGGCCACCTGAATGAGATGCGGAATTATTGGATTAAGTGAGACCACTCACAACAGCCTCAATTGCCTAATGGATAAAGCATTGGCCTCCTAAGCCAAGGATTGTGGGTTTGAGTCCCATATGAGGTGGTTTACAGCAGAGTGGCGCAGCGGAAGCGTGCTGGGCCCATAACCCAGAGGTCGATGGATCGAAACCATCCTCTGCTAAGAATGTTTTTAAACTTTTCTATACGTGCCTGAGCTCCAAACAAGGGGCTACTTCGTGAAAAATTAAAGTCACTTGTTCTTCTCATAGTAGACGTTTATCCAGAAGACACTGAGTGTGTGTGTGTTTTTAAGGCCACCTGAATGAGATGCAGAATTATTGGATTAAGTGAGACCGCTCACAACAGCCTCAGTGGCCTAAAGGATAAAGCACTGGCCTCCTAAGCCAGGGATTGTGGGTTTGAGTCCCATCTAAGCTGACTTACAGCAGAGTGGCGCAGCGGAAGCGTGCTGGGCCCATAACCCAGAGGTCGATGGATCGAAGCCATCCTCTGCTAAGAACGTTTTTTAACTTTTCTATACGTGCCTGAGCTCCAAAGAAGGGTCTACTTCGTGAAAAATTAAAGTCACTTGGTCTTCTCATATTAAATATTTATACACAAGACACTGAGTGTGAGTGTGTGTGTGTCTGCACTGAGTGTTTGTGTGTTTCTAAGGCCACCTGAATGAGATGCGGAATTATTGGATAAAGTGAGACCACCCACAGCAGCCTCAGTGGCCTAATGGATAAGGCACTGGCCTCCTAAGCCAGGGATTGTGGGTTCGAGTCCCATCTGAGGTGACTTACAGCAGAGTGGTGCTGCGGAAGTGTGCTGGGCCAGTAAGCTAGAGGTCGATGTATAGAAACCATCCTCTGCTAAGAAGAATTTTAAACTTCTATACATGCCTGAGCTCCAAAGAAGGGCCTACTTCGTGAAAAATTAAAGTCACTTGGTCTTCTCATATTAAATGTTTATCCACAAGACACAGAGAGTGTGTGTGTGTGTGTTTGTAAGGCCACCTGAATGAGATGCGGAATTATTGGATTAAGTGAGACCGCTCACAACAGCCTCAGTTGCCTAATGGATAAAGCATTGGCCTCCTAAGCCAAGGATTGTGGGTTTGAGTCCCATATGAGGTGGTTTACAGCAGAGTGGCGCAGCGGAAGCGTGCTGGGCCCATAACCCAGAGGTCGATGGATCGAAACCATCCTCTGCTAAGAATGTTTTTAAACTTTTCTATACGTGCCTGAGCTCCAAACAAGGGGCTACTTCGTGAAAAATTAAAGTCACTTGTTCTTCTCATAGTAGACGTTTATCCAGAAGACACTGAGTGTGTGTGTGTTTTTAAGGCCACCTGAATGAGATGCAGAATTATTGGATTAAGTGAGACCGCTCAGTGGCCTAAAGGATAAAGCACTGGCCTCCTAAACCAGGGATTGTGGGTTTGAGTCCCATCTGAGCTGGCTTACAGCAGAGTGGAGCAGCGGAAGCGTGCTGGGCCCATAACCCAGAGGTCGATGGATAGAAACCATCCTCTGCTAAGAACAATTTTAAACTTCTATACGTGCCTGATCTCCAAAGAAGGGGCTACTTTGTGAAAAATTAAAGTCACTTCGTCTTCTCATATTAAATGTTTATCCAGAAGACACTGAGTGTGAGTGTGTGTGTGTGTGTGCACTAAGTGTGTGTGTGTTTGTAAGGCCACCTGAATGAGATGCGGAATTATTGGATTAAGTGAGACCACTCACAACAGCCTCAATTGCCTAATGGATAAAGCATTGGCCTCCTAAGCCAAGGATTGTGGGTTTGAGTCCCATATGAGGTGGTTTACAGCAGAGTGGCGCAGCGGAAGCGTGCTGGGCCCATAACCCAGAGGTCGATGGATCGAAACCATCCTCTGCTAAGAATGTTTTTAAACTTTTCTATACGTGCCTGAGCTCCAAACAAGGGGCTACTTCGTGAAAAATTAAAGTCACTTGTTCTTCTCATAGTAGACGTTTATCCAGAAGACACTGAGTGTGTGTGTGTTTTTAAGGCCACCTGAATGAGATGCAGAATTATTGGATTAAGTGAGACCGCTCACAACAGCCTCAGTGGCCTAAAGGATAAAGCACTGGCCTCCTAAGCCAGGGATTGTGGGTTTGAGTCCCATCTGAGCTGACTTACAGCAGAGTGGCGCAGCGGAAGCGTGCTGGGCCCATAACCCAGAGGTCGATGGATCGAAGCCATCCTCTGCTAAGAACGTTTTTTAACTTTTCTATACGTGCCTGAGCTCCAAAGAAGGGTCTACTTCGTGAAAAATTAAAGTCACTTGGTCTTCTCATATTAAATGTTTATACACAAGACACTGAGTGTGAGTGTGTGTGTGTCTGCACTGAGTGTTTGTGTGTTTCTAAGGCCACCTGAATGAGATGCGGAATTATTGGTTAAGTGAGGATAAGGCACTAGCCTCCTAAGCCAGGGATTGTGGGTTTGAATCCCATCTGGGGCGGCTTACAGCAGGGTGGCGCTGCGGAAGCGTGCTGGGCCAGTAAACTAGAGATCGATGGATGGAAACCATCCTCTGCTAAGAACAATTTTAAACTTCTATACGTGCCTGAGCTCCAAAGAAGGGGCTACTTCGTGAAAAATTAAAGTCACTTGGTCTTCTCATATTAAATGTTTATCCACAAGACACAGAGAGTGTATGTGTGTGTGTTTGTAAGGCCACCTGAATGAGATGCGGAATTATTGGATTAAGTGAGACCGCTCACAACAGCCTCAGTTGCCTAATGGATAAAGCATTGGCCTCCTAAGGCAAG
>CM077232.1:27669907-28042407 GCA_039654775.1 Spinibarbus caldwelli | reverse complement strand
TTTCATACATCGGCTGAGAGATGTGAACAATATTAGAAAGATATGGGACTCTGATTAAAGATGACAAGTTCAACAAAAGCATATATAGTTTGGATTTCAACTATATATATTTTTTGATTTCATGTTAACTTAATGGTCCTTAAATAGGCTTAAGTTCCAAAATATATTTTCTCAAAACCCCAGCATGTTCTTCAACGGTCTACTGGCATTCAGCCAATCATGATCTGCTTTATCTTGACTTCTAAGCTGATGCTGTAAATATGCTAGGCAGTAGCACGTCCACCACCACATGAAAAGCTCAACACGTATTTCAGATGCAGTTAAACACTAACGCAAAGACACTGAGGAATATATAGAGGTATGTCTACCTTCCCAGATGCCGTTTTCATCAAAGCAAACTCTCTGCCAGCTCCAATCAGGGCTGCTTCCTCATCAAACCCAGTGCCTGAGGACATAAACACACCCCACATAAGAGACAACACCAAGTTAGTTCATTTCAACACGTACTTCCTCTTAAACACTGATGTGCAAGCATAGATGTGTGTGCACTGAAGCGCTGCTCTCACTGATGATATGAAGGTCTTTCTCCAGGTCAAAGAGGGAGATGCCACAGGCATGAAGACACTTCCTGGCCAGTTTGAGCTGCAGTTCCTGCTGTAGGGCCAGGTCTGAGCTGGTGGCGAAAATCCGCACCACAAAGCCATCCTAAATAAACCAAAACATACACACAAAAGCATTAATCATCTGCGTGTCAATGAAACATCAATGTCTGGTAGCCAGTGGAGCATTTAAGCACAATTATACGCTTTATTAAACATTTAAGCTGAGCTGCAATAGGAGGTTAGGGGGGTGATGCGAGGCATCTTTTAATAAACAAATCTGATAAGCAAGCAAGCATTAGTAGGTTGATTCCGCTAAAGAGTGTCTTTGAAAAGAGATGTTATGGTTACACTTTATTTTACAGTACGTCTACTTACAGTGTATTTACAGTGTACTTATCCAAGAAAGTACTGGGTAGTATAAGGTAACTATAAGGTTAGGTTTAGGGTAGGTTCAGGGTTAGTACCTAGTTATTACTCAGTTATTACACATTTATTGTAATTGCTATAATGAGTACATAGGAACAAAACTGTACAATAAAGTGCTACTGATGTTTTCAATACATATTTCTTTGAGCATCCCAGTTAGCTTGACATAGTGATTTTGTCTTGAAAAAGCAACCAGTGGCGTGAGTTTGTGGTGGGACTATCTGTTACATTCCTTCTGACTACTAACAGCAGTCTCGATAAGTTGCCAACCAAAACCGGCCAGTCCAGTGTTTTAATTTTTCAGGCAGTCTTCAGTGGTGAATGCTTTTGCCATGCCGCCACATAGGGACTTTTCAGGGATTCTGCAGCGTCATTCTTTTGCTCACCTCAACTGCAGCATTTGATTACTTCTGATTACATTTTTCTGCTAGTTAGTGAGCTTCATGCACTGCCTGTGACTGATTTGCACATAGTAGTCATAACAGTGACATTTTAGTGAAATTTCATGGGCAAAAAAGGTCCATTGTAAATAGTGTAGCAACATATGACGCACATTTCACACAGAAATCACTTTCAAAGCAAGCAGCTTTCTAAACTGCGTTGATCAACTTGAACCTGTTGCAAAACATAAATGGGGTCATTCACCCTCACATGAAATTACTGATTGCACGGATTCCCACTGAAATGACTAGATTTCGCCCGCAAAAATTGGCCAAACAACGGTAAATGTGGCCGCACCTTAACTCAAATTTCTATGTGTGAATCAGTCCATGAATGCAGCTGCTTTTGGACATTCTTCAAACCAGTCTGGTGATAATATGACAATCCAACTCTTACATTTTGAATACTCTCTCATCAATTCCATCTCAAACATCCATTAACCAAAATTTCCAAGCTTCAAAATTTACCAAGACATTGCACATGTAATCAATATTCAATAGCCTGTTCTTGTGCATCAAGCAAGCAGAATAGAGATTCCGTTAACCATATTTGATGTGCTCTACATGGGTTGATCTACGTCCATACAGAAATGAAAGCTAAAAGCTACATTAAATCTGATCATCATATAAAGCAATCACGTCTCTTCAGAAGATTGATATGGAATAAACAAGTAAACTGCTTGATTCATAGGGATTATTTTCATGATGTCTTTACGGACTTTGTCAAGCATCAAAGTTTTGGTGTAATGGACTTTCAATGAAAAGACAGAAATCTTTTTCATTAAAAATCTTCACTTTCTTCATGAAAGCGGGTTTGGAACAACATGAGGGTCAGTTAATAATGATAATTTTTGAACTATTTGAATTACTGAACTTCTAGTAATGTGGAGTAGACTGCATATTTTCTTTTTATGCACATTTTGAAGTACCGCATCAGAAACGAGTGATGGAAACATCAAATTTCGAAAAGAAATCCCTTAATTTGCAAAAAAGTTTTTACACTTGCTTGATATGGTTTTTGACTTGTGCAAAAAAGTGTTAATGCGAATAATGGGAGATGGAAACGCATTTTGCAAATAAATTCTGCATGTATTATTGCCTCCCAGAACGGTCTACCATGACTGTGTTCGCAAACAGCAGACATCCACCTCCAAAAGCAAGACCACATTTATTGTGTTTCGTCTGCTCGCTTTGAGGCACAAGTAATTTATTATATTTGAAAATTATTATATTCAGTGGCTTCTCCTACTTTTCTTAGTGATATTTAGAGCCGGAAACGGTGCTCATTTGCAAAAATGCTTTATGCAATATACCAATTTTCCGCATAAGTTAAATTCGCAACTTAGGATGGAAACCCGGCTACATTTTGAATATCTTAATATTTTTGTTTGTTTGTTTTTTTTTTTATTACAAACAGAAGTCTAGAGACATCATATACTTTTTTTTAAGACTGTAACCGAAGAAATTCTGCATGCTTAAAGTCCAGTGTGACTGCGTCTCAATACCGAACAGTTAAACTTTCTTCTGATGACAGGGCTTGTTTCAAAGCTATCCAGAATAGCCATAATCTCAGAGGCTTTGACACCATTAGAGGCTTTAGCCTCTCATCTGAGGAAGCACAGTGAGCAAGTGAGGGTCAAAGGGAGAATTTAACTGTGTTAGCATTGCACATGGGAGATGAAAAGCAGAAACTACTAGCAGCAGCCTCACATACTGAGCCAGCTTCATACAGAAACACACACACTTAAGTTCAGGGTGTGTACAACATGGGTGAGACTAGGGTTTGCAGTCTGTGAATTTGCATAAGTGAGCATGTAATAAAAAATAGAAGACAACACACTGGAGCCTTTGATTTGCCGTTATTAACGATTATGTGAGCAAGCTTTCAAAAACCTCGCTCTTTTGATCCAGGCAAAATCCCGCTGGTAACAAATGCACATGCCCTTCGTCCTTCCTCCAAGACACATGGGATAACAGTTCATAGCATTAACCCTGACAACTTCACCCCTTAACCCCAGAGCTCCCTCACTTATCATCTCTCATTCATGTATGCATAAAGAGATCTTCAAAGACAGATATGAATCATCACATCCCCTCCCCATACTGCTGCCCACTCACGATCAGCCAGTGGGTTCAATCCTAAGAGAAATGCCCACGTCCACTGCTGCAGTCTCTCCCCTGCCTACACGGCTATTATGCACACACTCGTATAAAGACACACACACTCACATGCAGCAGGGCTGAAATGGGCTGAAACAAAAGAGATCAGGTGCTGCTGACAGCCACAATCAAACCACTTGAGAAAAAGGCACTGATCATGTTTGTATGACATGCAGGGGGAGGAACGGGGGAATCCGTTGTTGTCTGATGAAGACCGGAGCATTGAGAGAACAGGCTGTTCATTTTGGATTAAACAAAATAAGCATTTCTTGGGGTTCTTGTACTATTATCTATCTATTCCACTCTCACCGCAGTCTAACAGAACCGTTTGAACACTTGTCTTGGTTGGCTACATCAAGCCAGTCGCAAATCATTGAAGAATTAACTGTTAAATGACAGTTTTCTACTAAATACTCTGATTCCAGAGTTTAACATCAGCATGTTTCTAAGTTAATAGCAAGAAACTTTAAACAGCAGAAAAAAATAAAAAAAAATACATGCAAATATTTTTATATACACTATGCTGTTCAAAAGTTTGGAGTCGGTAAGATTTTTAAATGCTTTTGAAAATAGTCTCTTCTGCTCACCAAGACTGCATTTAATTGATTAAAAATGCAGTAAAAACAGTAATATCGTAAAGTATTATTACAATTTAAAATAACTGTTTTCTATTTTAACATATTTTAAAATGCGATTTATTATTGTGAGGCAAAGCTGAATTTTCAGCATCATTACTCCAGTCTTTAGTGTCACATGATCCTTCAGAAATAATCTAATATGCTGATTTGCTGCTAAAGAAAAATTTATTATTGAAAACAGTAACAAGTATATTTTTGAAAATTTATCATTTTTTTTCAAGATTCTTCAATGAATAGAAAGTTCAAATGAACCCCATTTATTTGAAGTAGGAATATTTTGTAACATTAGAAATGTCATCATTGCTGGATAAAAGTATTTATTACTCAAAAACAAATCTTACTGAACCAAAACATTTTGAACTTTAATGCATTACACTATATTACATTTTTTCCAAACAATTATTTTGTTCAATACCTTTACAAATCGGAACAATTATTACCAAAGAAAGCATGAAGTATATTTCTATTCAATAAATATCTCTCACTTTATCTGCCATCTTTGATGTTTTGACTTGGCACAATGCATTGTGGGATTGCCTTCATCCTGAAGAATTCATACATAGTTGCCTTTTCATTTGGTATAATTACGCAGCCCACATTTTGCAAAAGCCTTTGTGACTATGATGCATACAAAGACAGCTCGCTAGGTTTTGGAAAAGAGTGACAATGCCAAAGAATAAAACCACTTACATCTTTGCAGGCTGCAATCTGGTTGATATATTCTCCATCAGTGAATACAATGTTCTGTCCATCTGCTTGTAGACCTGAGAAAGAGATTGACATTTTAATTTGTAATAGACACTTTTTACAGTTCCAGATTACAGTCCAAATTACAGGAACAATTCATTCAAGAAAGGCTTGTCATAATCAATGCAAGATATGTGATTTTATATAAACTACTTCATATCACAACATAATCTATTTATTGTATATAGACGGCAAAATAAAGGCTATTGACTATTCAGGGAAATAAGGGATAAGTCCCTCAATACGTCCTGTTTAAATAGGAAACATGTCAAAACAGAGAAGAAAAGTGTGCTGGTCAAGCCATTTATTCGCCCTGCTCTTAGCGATCAATAGCACAGAAGAGGGGTGTTTGTACCCGGCATTGTGATGGTGCCCTCCTGCTCCAGAGTCTCTGGGTTGATCTTAATGGCCGACATGCTGTGACTGTTCATGTCTCGATACAGCAAACTACCCTGTAAAGCAAATCGCCACAGGAAAATGTATTTGTAAGGCTGTATTTTTGGTTGAAAACGTCATAAGCATGTAATGCTTTATTTATGAGATAAGATCAATAAAATTAAACCCATATTAAGTACTTCACATGGAGTACATTGATGTTATATAAACAGACAGACAATCAAGAGAAACTCATAAAACAAGAGGTCAATACCTGGGCAAATCCCAGCCATGACCTTTTCTCCTTACGGTTCCTGATACGTGATGTGGAGTTGTACACATGGCCCTGCAATCGATAGCCTCTTATTAGCACCCACACAAACACAAAGATGTACAACCTGCTGCATCAGCACTAAACTACATCCACGACTTCAAAGATCTCAAAACTGGAGAGGAAACTGTCAAATAAAACCATTCAAATTGGACACAAGGAAATTTTTCTACTCTATATATACATTGTTAAAATATAAACATTAAAACAATGGCTTTAATAATATTTTCAATATATTAACATTTATTTGTATGAATATTTTCTGACTATTTATGAAATGCTGGTGCACTTGTAATTACTCATTAATTACAGATAATTACTGAACTACTTATTTACTCCGAAAAATAGCTTCGCAAAATTAAGATAATTTATAATTTCCATTGTGTAATCAGGTAAATAAAAGATGTCCTCACCCGCACAGTGCCGCTGTACCCTGAGCCCACTTTATAGAGGCCATCTTTACAGAGCAGGTAGAGGAAGGAACCATCAGTTTGAAGAAGACAACGTTCATCTTCATCGATGTTCACCTCCTTCAGAACCCATTTGTTCATCAGCGCGGCTCGCTTGATGCCGTTCCCAAACCAGTCCTGGATCTGGATCTTTCCCACCAGCACTGCCTGCACACTCCTCTGAAGCGCGTTCAGGATTGTTGGAACCTTTTGTTACACAAATACAGTGCCGTCAGATAATTTTGGAAAATATAGTTCAACATCTTAAACAGTTCTTTAGCATTCTTCCTCTTGAGAACGCACACAAATACAGTTATTTTTCATGCCTTCTTGCTCTTAAATGGACAAATACACAAAAACGTCAAAATGGCCGTATTGCTGAGTATCCTTGTAAACCGATCAGTTATGTCTTAAGTAAACATGAACATAAGTGTGCCACTATACTAGATCCATGCAATACACTGTAAAAAAATATTTTCGTAAATTACGATTACTGGAATACACTACTTCAGTCCTTCTTTTTGTAAAATTTCCTAGCAATTTCTGAGTAAAAACAGTTTCAAATTAAATCCAGCACCATTTTTTTAGAGTAGGTCTTAAACTGACAGCAGCCTAATATAACCTACCTTACAGTTGATAAATTTATACGATTTCTGTTGTATTTTATACTGTACCTAAACGCTACTGTTAGAATGTTTTCTGTTTACTTGCCTTTAATAATGTTTGAATTTGTTAGTTGGCTTGTAGTTTTACTGTGGCATCGAAACTGGAATCAAGAATTGGGACGTTTTCATTAAATCTAAAATTTTGGTGTCATAACAACCTTATTTATTAAAATACAATGGGCCGAAAAAACGAGAACAAAAACTTTTTTGTGGTGAGGCCAGTAAAAATTTTGGCACTGATCAAAACGACTTGGTTGGTTTATCATTGGTTTGAATCAGTCTAATGACTCACTCAGTGGCTGAATAACACTGACATGACTCACTCAGTGAAGTTATGTTTCAAAAAGAACAAGTGTTACGGTGTTATTGTTGCACTTTAAGGCTTGTGAGACTTACATTAATGTAGTTACTGACTGGTTGTTCATTTGACTGTGTGAAGTTAAAATAAAGCCCTACCTAACACCACATCTAGACCTTCACCAGAAGGACAGCATGCCCCCCTTCAGCTTTCTCACATCATATCCCCAGGACACTTTATTTCCCCTGTCTAATATTTATGATGATCTTTATTTAACATAAACCACTGTGTCTGTCTTTGCTAACCCCGCCACAAAGTTCAGCCGATGGCAGTAAGGTACTTTGATGAGTGAAGCTATAGATGACAAAAAGTTTATTGATATTCTAAAACAATGTTATTGCTTTAGATGATTCTTCAGTCAATCATGACATTTAATTTTATTGCACCAGCTCTCCAGAGGATGAAGTACCCTTCTCTATTCTTTAACTTCGACTCAAGTCTTACACTGCCAGCTCTCTAATTATTTCCATAATTCATTTCAAACTATCCATGTCAATAAATCAGTTCAAATCCATGATTCAGCAATTTGCTCATGGAGATCCCTGTTGCTTTTTCATTTAGAAAAAACACACAAGTAAATATTGAGGTTTACTACTATGTAACATTATATTTATGAATATAAATTAAAATGATTAAATATTGTTTATCCTTAAGCACATTTAGTTAATAACAAAGTGGAAAACATGCCTTCATTATTTTAAAATATATTTTCATTGTATGTTGCTTTAGTGCATTAAACATTTTCATTCCGGGCAACAATGCTGTTTGGTTTACACAAAAAAAAAAAAAAAAATACACATAAAAAAATTAAATAACTGTTTATGCCATTTAAAAGCAAATACATATATATATAGAGAAATCTATTATATCATTAAAAAGCTGAAAAATATCAACCAGCTCTGCTAAGCACTTGATCTGGATATACACGGCAGCATTTGCCTGTTTTTCAGTTTCATTCTGAACCACTTCAAGTTGGACATGTGCATTGTAAACTGACAGCGAGCGACGGCTCAGATCTCACACTTTACACAAGCTATGCAAGTTACTCATGCTCCAATTAGGTTGTAGTTACCTTGGTAACAACAAATGAACTCTGATGTCTAAATCAGCGTGTGATACTGACGGAGAGCATTAAAACGCATTTAAATAAGCAAAAAATAAAAAAAAAACCCCGGACCTATATCATGCAGATGGTAGAAGACTGAGGAGTAATTGGCTGAGGGACTCTGTGCTGGCAGAGTAATATAATAAAGACGGGAAATCGGAGGGGTTTGACATTTTCAGGCAATTCAATTGTTGACCTCCACATGCAGTTGCGGTTCTGGCTATCGCACGCTGAGAGATGAGCGGTAATGTGCTGTCATCCTGACTTCAGATGAACAGCAACTTTTTATACACTCTAAAATCTTAACCTCACTTACCAAGCAGGAAATCCACTAAACTGTTAAATTTTATAAAAGTTATATAGTAAAAAATAAACTTCAGGCACTCTTTAGTAGGAGATGCAGAGCGGTAGGTGCTACACACAGCCAGAAACAGCACAAATTTGACAGACTCCACCACATTTTACTTTTATAGTTAGATCTTGTAGTGTTTAGGAATAATATCTTCTTAATAATATCTATCTAGAAACTGTTCAGTGGCATCAGTGGAAGGAGCATCTTCTTCAAAACTTTCAAACACATGCAATCTCAAAACTGACTTACCTGGATGGTCTGGCATGCATGACTACCATTGTTGGTGAGGATGGCAGACACAGCCTGGAGGATTTTGCCAGTGTCTCCCCAGGCCACCACCAGGCTGAAGAGGCAGGCACAGGATAACGCTGTGAGGGTCTGACCAGTGGGGTCATTCATCCCTGTGCTCCGCACTGTGGTCTCCAGTAGAAGATGAAAGAGAGACTCTGCAGGGCCAACGGTGGTGTCATGATTAAACTATACAAACTCACTTATATAAGTTATCACTTTATTTGAACAGGAGAAGTATCTCACCCAGCACATCTGGAGGTTCGGTCTGAAAGCTCTCTGGCTGTTGTCCCTGGAGCATATCTAGAAGGGCCTGAAGGCTCCGTAAGCACAGTGACGGGTGCGAGAAACGAGTCTCTTTGATGAGCTCAAACACTCCACACAACCCAATGCCAATGATCTGAGGAGCAGAGGAACACAGCTGTGAAGTAACATTCATCCACAATAGAGACCAACCAAAATGACATTTTAATGGTCAATGCCAAAATCTAGACAGTAGGATGACCCAATGACTGATAAAGGCAAATTAATCATATAAAATGTATATTAAAATGCAAAAATA
The DNA here is from genome assembly GCA_039654775.1 of Spinibarbus caldwelli. Lineage (NCBI taxonomy): Eukaryota > Metazoa > Chordata > Actinopteri > Cypriniformes > Cyprinidae > Spinibarbus > Spinibarbus caldwelli. The sequence goes on along the minus strand of CM077232.1, from coordinate 28,032,909 downwards.
ACTTTCAAGATTTACTCAAAAATGTCCTTACAAAAACAAAATGTATAACATCAATTAGCAGACACTGGAATAGACAATTGACTTGATTCTTAAAGCATCTTCTCAGACATTAGGTGCATTTTCATTACAGATTTGTGCAAAACTTTTGCGATATTTTATAAATGTCAATAAAAAACTATTGCGAAATGACGGCATTTCTATTAACCAATTTTATGCGACTAAAACAATTTTTTTCTCTCACAATAAGTCATTATGACAGATGTTGGTAGGTTTACATATAACGCAGACACTGCACTAGCCATTATTTTTAATCAAAGGAGATGTAGGTGTGTATCTTTAAAGAAGAAGTGCCGAGAGCCGCTTCTGGGACGCTTCTGAAACGTAACTGGTATAAACACAAGCATTGACTAGAGTACTGCAATCAGCTCTGGTGGCTGTGTTGGAGCCTTAATGCAGTGTAAATAAGGGGTTATCCAAGCATAAATGGCAACGAAAGCCCTTTATACTTGAGAGTGGCCACTTATGAGGTGTTTCTTTGGAGGTTACAGTACATTAAAGAATGCAAAAAAACTGTTTCCATTGCATTTCTGCAATATATTCCTTTTTCAAATTGCCTGAAAATCCACCTCATACGAGCGTAAAACGTTTTTGCAATATATGGGAGTTTTTGCAAAATTGACATGTTTCCATCAGACGTATTTTCAATACACACTTTCAATTTGCGCAATTTGAAGAGTAATGGAAACACAGCTATTTTCTTCAAACATTTGAAAACAATGATTCAATACAGAGCCAAAAACCAAACAAACTAACTCAAGAGTTGAATCACACATTACAAACTTTTATTGAACTGCTGCATCAGATTCCTGCTGCCATGGCAAAAGCACCTACTCTGATTGGTGGATATCTCTTCAGGATTGTGGGTAATGTAGTATTTAAGAGGGAATTCTAAAATTAAACTTAGACTTGAGGCTTTCGCAGAAGCATTTAACATCACCGAACCACTAAGATTATGATAGGTCAGCCCTGAAAAGTTAATATGTTATTGTTCAAGTTTAATTTCTCTACCCAAAAAAAAAAAAAAAAAGTGTTTTTTTTTTTTTTTACTTAGAGAACTTGTGTCGCACTCTATTTTCTCACACTGCAAGCACACTAAGTCAAGAAATACTTACTCCAGCATAAACAAAAAAAAATCAACCATGTGGCTTATTCAGTATAAAACCACCATCATGCAACAAAAATTCCATATCTGAATTCAGTGAGTGTGGAAAAATCTATCACTATAGCAACAGTGTTGTTCCAAGAACAGTATATGTAGTTTACTTTGACAGAAAAAGAATAGGCTAAAAAAACAGGAGCGAATGTGTTTGAAGAACCAAACAAACCAACTCAAACCAACTCAAGAGTTGAATCACACATTACAAACTTCTATTTGAACTGCTAAGTCAGATTCCTGCTGCCATGGAAAAAGCGCCTACTCTGATTGGTGGATATCTCTTCAGGATTGTGGGTAATGTAGTATTTAAGAGGGAATTCTAAAGTTAAACATGACTTGAGGCTTTCACAGAAGCATTTAACATCACCAAATCACTAAGATTATGATAGGTCAGCCCTGAAAGGTTAATATGTTATTATTCAAGCTTAATATTTTATTTTATTTTATTTTTTTTTTTACTTGGAGAACTTATCCGTTGCACTCTATTTTCTCACACTGCAAGCACACTAAGTCAAGAAATACTTACTCCAGCATAAACAAAAAAATCAACCATGTGGCTTATTCAGTATAAAACCACCATCATGCAACAAAAATGCCATATCTGAATTCAGTGAGTGTGGAAAAATCTATCACTATAACAACAGTGTTGTTCCAAGAACAGTATATGTAGTTTACTTTGATAGAAAAAGAATAGGCTAAAAAAAGAGGAGCGAATGTGTTTAAAGAACCAAACAAACCAACTCAAACCAACTCAAGAGTTGAATCACACATTACAAACTTCTATTTGAACTGCTAAGTCAGATTCCTGCTGCCATGGAAAAAGCGCCTACTCTGATTGGTGGATATCTCTTCAGGATTGTGGGTAATGTAGTATTTAAGAGGGAATTCTAAAGTTAAACATGACTTGAGGCTTTCACAGAAGCATTTAACATCACCGAATCACTAAGATTATGATAGGTCAGCCCTGAAAGGTTAATATGTTATTATTCAAGCTTAATATTTTATTTTTTTTTTTTTTACTTGGAGAACTTATCCGTTGCACTCTATTTTCACACTCGCAAGCATACTAAGTCAAGTAATACTTATTCCAGCTCAAACAAAAAATATAATCGTGGCTTATTCAGTATAAAACCACCATCATGCAACAAAAATGCCATATCTGAATTCAGTGAGTGTGGAAAAATCTATCACTATAGCAACGGTGTTGTGCCAAGAACAATATATGTGGTTTGCTTTGACAAAAAAACAATAAAAAACGAGAAGCGAATGTGTTTGTTAATACAAACAGACTTTTTAATGCGGTGTTGCCGTTTCACCTAATGGGTTTATGTGAGCACCGGCATGTAGAACATTCAGATCATATGAGCATGTAAGTTAGTTTGACTATGCCTCTTTTATTTTAATGTTGTTAAGATACAGATCTTGCTGTGTAGCAATCCTCAGTGACCTCATTACAGCCGTGAACATTAACAGAGATATTTTAATGAAGGAATCTTTGGGAAGTTTCTTTGTGGAAACTCTTCGTTCCTAAAAGTGCTTTCTTCTTGTTATAAGACTCTGTGTTGGGCTATCATAACAAGAGACCTGGTTCATCTTTCAAGGTCATCATCTAAAACAAGAATTTTCTGCTTTGTCCATAGGATGTCCGAGATAAATAACAAATGATGCTGTGTAGTGTCTCTCAAGGTTCAGGCATGATAACAGATGCTCAGCTATCAATAAAATGTCTGTCCTTGAATAAATATTAGGGGTGTCAACTTAAACGCATGCGATTAATCAAAAAATTTTAACGCGTTAATATTTTTTAACGCAAATTAATCGTTTGATAAGGTTTGACCCCAACTTCTTGCCGTCATCGCAGCGCAGAAGGTTATCTATCATTGTGTGATGAGGGTACAGTGAACCAGTGTTGCCAGGGTCGCGGCACAAGTGGGCTATTTTGAAAATACAGTCGCGGGAAAAAATACAGAGCCGTGGGTTGCGTTTTTTTGGGCTACTTTTATAATGTACCGCTGCCGCCCAAAGTGTATATAGACAAATAAAAATTAAAATAGATCCTTTTATTAACGTGTATTATAGTTGGAATGTATCCCTGGCAACTTAAGAACGGAGAGGCGGCTGTAACATCACAAACAACGAGAGTTTCAGCCAGAACATACATGTTAAGGCTTTTACACAGCAGAAATAAACATGACAACAGCCACTATAGATTATATAAGATAATAAACACACGATTACGAAAAGATATGGTTTGTATGTGATTTTCTTGAGTTGAATGTGTACATCTGAAATGTTAATTTGTGCAGCGATATAAAAGGCTATAAATAGCATATTTTAACAACAGTAAATGACCAAATTCCACATGTGATCGCAAAAGGAAGTTATTACAAACACTCGATGGTGGTTTGAAGTGAGTTCTGAGTAAAAGTGTACTATTAATCTCATAAATCGTCTTATGAAGCATGATGCTAATATTAGCTCTAATGCACCTGCAGAACAGGTCCAATTCTTCATAATGCATTTTGTCATAATACTTCACATAAGGTCGCAAGAAAATGTTTTGAAAATAGTTGGGTAAATGTATACTTGGATTGAAGCGATGTAGCTTAGTAAACGTTTTATTGCCAGTATAAAGGCTAATAATGGCTGAATAAAAACAGAAGAATAATGATAAAAGAATAATAAGGATTATGTTTCATACCTGGCGGAGGTGTGAAAGGTTCTGTTTCCTTAAACTAGTTTGTCATGCATTTCTTTTTCAACACATTTACAGGTAAATCCTAGTATTTTAAATTTGTGATTAATCATGATTAATCACAGTCCAGGACTGTGATTAACGCGATTAAATTTTTTAATCGATTGACAGCACTAATAAATATAAAATCATCTTCAATAGTGAACCATAACACCCTGACACAATTTACACATCTTAAAATAACAGTCATCAGGGTGTCACACGGGACCAATCTGCATATTCATGTCTAGATCCTGTGGCTTGTGAGACTTTAATCAATGTAAGTTCTGACTAGATGTTAATATGACCTGTAGTTAAGATAAACATTCACAGATTTTAAATGATTTGTAGACTTAAAACATAATTTGTGTAGTGCATAATTTTGGTTTATTATATTGTTAGAACCATGTTTTTAAAAGTGCTAAGTATTGTCAATTGAATCGCTAGGGAACTAGAAATGTTAAGTGGAATCACAACCAGAAACTTTCCTTGCCATTTTAATTTAATTCCTTGCACTTCCTATCCCTAAACACATTCCCTTCTAGGTCGTAGCCTACGCACAAGATCTTTGAAGTGGAGATTGGAATTAATCAGCTACCTATCCACATATGACTGTGATGTGAAGAGGAAATGTCATATTGATGGTATAACATGGCAGTGCCTCCCTTTGGCCATTCTTGCAATGCAGAGTAAGAAACATGCTCTGCCTCCAGTACTCATGAAATTGGTTTCAAACCTACACATAAAAAAAAAAATCAGCTGTTTTTACAAGGAAAAAAGTACAAAATACAGTAAAAATGTAAACAATTTTACAGAACAACCTGCAAATTTGACCATTTTAAACTGTTGTATTTTGTAAAAATAAATAAATAATCTAATTAAATAAATAAATAAAATGTTTTAATCTGGTAAATCCAGCAGCCCTTTTCTACTGAATCAGCATGACGAAGCACACTACTAAAATGTGTTTTTTAACTTTAACATATACTGACAATCACTATAATAACACAGGTGGTAAAAGAGCAAGTCACATGAAGAATCAAAGTTCATTACACGTAGCCTTTCCACAAGCTGAGGTAACAATGATAACAGAAAAAAAAAAAAAAAAACTATTATTTATATTAAATGCCATCAAATGTGAAGTGTCACACAGGGAATTCTGGGAATGTCAATTTACGATTTTTCACTGCAAATACAAGATGCCTGTTTCGTTTTTTGCATTTAACAGCATTTTACTGTAGAATTACATGTAATGTTATGTCAGATCTAACAACCAACTAGGGCTGTAGCTATCGAATATTTTAGTAATCGAGTATTCTACCGAAGATTCCATCGATTAATCGAGTAATCGGATAAGAAGTACTTTTTCTTTATTAAAGAGCAATATTAAAAATACAAGAGAAAATAAGACAAGTCTCTTTAAAAGAACAAGTAATTTGTTTCCTTTTTAGAAAAATGAACATTTTTATTGCTGAAATTGCATAACTGTGAAAATTAAACCCATTTATTGCATTTAATTGCCATATTACATTCAAAATGCAAATACAAATACATACAAATATAAAAATCATTTTCAAATTACTTTAAAAAAGGTAAACATAGTACAACCTAAAACTCGACATAAATCAAAATAATAGTAATAAAAAAATAATAATAAAACCTAAACATTATGCAACTTAACTTTCAAGTTTCCGCCTAAATACAGCTCAGGCAAGACATAAGACTTTACTGTCTTAGAAGGCTTTGTGGCTTTTGTAAGAGGCAAAAATTAGTGGGCAGGAAGCTAACATGGAACAAAAACAAGAGTCCAAAAACAAGAACACATTTTTCAGCAACATTAATTTAAAGTTATTTGGACAATAAAGCCTCTTAAATGTCTCTCTTCATACTGGTGTGTGTGTGTGTGTGTGTGTGTGTGTGTGTGTGTGTGTGTGTGTGTGTGCGTAATCCTTTAAAGGAGCATGTGGTTGCAAATACAGTGCTCTGTATTTAGTTACAGTAAATGGTAGGGATGCACCGAAATGAAAATTCTGGGCCGAAACTGAGAATTCGGGATATGCTTGGTTGAAAACTGAAACCAAAAATGCTTTGTAATAATTATTTATTTTATTAAATAACATAAAGTAATTTTGTTAGACTTTTTAATTTAACTCAATTTTAATGACACAGAATTTAAAAAACACAAGCCAATAAAATAACCACACTTTTATTTAAAGAAAATTGGACAGAAAATATATTAATATTAAATATCAATGTATTATTTATATTCAGTTCTATGCAACAGAATCAGACATAACTGTTGTTGTTTTGTTGTTGTTTTTGACTAATTATCTAAATAGTGTATAGTCCTGCAAACAGGGTTTTTCCTTTCTCAAAATGTGGCAGAGGTGGTACCATCCTGATCATGTGCACACATTGTACCCACCCTTTATGTGGCTGAAACAAACACTTTTTACACACAACATATTTTAGGTGTTATAATAATTATAGCTATGATTAAAGAAAATGACAATTATAAAGTTATGTTTTATTTTCTCTCACCTAATGTTTTATTGTTATTTATTCTTAAAATAGCCTTATGAAATGTTTTCTTTTTCCTCAGAAATGCTGTGTTGTGTATCTGGTAATCAAATGAAGGCATAAAACATTAATTTCATTTATCTTTTAATTATTGAAAATTAAACTTTTTGGCAAACAAAGGGGATTTACTATTAAAATTAAAACATGGAAGAAATGTTGTGTGATCATTCCTTAAAAAATAAAGTTTTCATAATTTTAGTAGTAGTAGTAGTAGTAGTAGTATGTACATTCTGCTGAACAATAGTAATATATTTCTGCTGCAATGTCTTCAAATTAAACCAGACTTTTATTTTGATGGGTTGCCGTGAATACCTTTAAATGTCTGTGTGTATATGATATGACTCTAGTTTTACTCAAATGAAACGCTGATGAAGTGACTCTCAGAGCAATTCTGGAGATGTTGTTCATGTGTTTATGTCCTCATTGAGACGCAGATGCTGAAATCACTGCGAGCATCACGCGCGCTTCAGTGTGTGTGGTAAAGCAAATCGCGCATCTCTGCCATTCATTCACACAGAGATATGATCACGTAATATGACTTAATGCTCATCAGATCACGTAAATCAGTGGGAAATGAATAGAAATGATGATTCTGTGTAAAGAAATATCAAGTAAACGTATAAAAATATAAAAACCCTGGCAAGGCTATTATTATCAGCGCATGTGAGCAGAGCATAGCGAGCAGATCAGCGAAGGAGATTTTAGCAGCGTTGTCCAGAACAGCTGTACTACAGCAAGCCACAGCACAGTATTGCAAACAGGAACAAGTATACTACATAGAAATTTCTTATCGGCGCGTTATTTGAGCGGACTCTGCTTTTCCGGTGAGCATGAGCGGTAAATGAGCAGAATGCACACTGATAGAGCGGAATACTGAACGGAGCAGCGCAGTGATGAAAGTGAAAGCTGAACACTGCTGGGCGGCGCGGCATATATTTTCGGCAGCCGAAAATTCAGTGCATCCCTAGTAAATGGACTAAACGATTCTTCGAAGCACATAATTTGCCTCAATGATTTTTTTGTATTCGAATTACTCGAGTTACTCGAGGAATCGTTTCAGCCCTACAACCAACTGTTAGATCATGTTTGTTAGATCATAGCATTTTTATAGTCTTTTAACATTAAAATTACAATGTTTTACAGTGTAGTACGCTGCCTAGCAAGACAGCAACTTAAAGAATCACAAGTGAGTTTTAACACTCTAAGAAAGCCTAAAAACTGATCCAAAAGATAGGCAGCAAAATGATGCTGCCTTCTAAAATTGTCTACGCTGGACAGGAGCGACGTGACTGATGCCCCGTTCTATTTCTAACATACTTCATGCGCTTGTGCTACTTACAACAACAGAACAAATGGATTCAAAACTTTCACTTTAATGCCTCCGCTGTGGAATAACAACAGTCGCACCACAGTGTGAGATACCTTACGCAGGATGACATGCATTCTTCACAGCTTAAGCAATCACATTCAGTAGAAAGCCAAGCCATCATTAATGAATCCAATGCTGATGTTGCGGTATCATGACCACCCAAGAATCTCAAATATTATTAACAATACTGCAGTAAAATTCTTATAATATATCACTCCAGTTATCAAATGAGATTAAAAAGGAAGAAATAACAAAAGGAAAAAAATGGATATATACTAAATCACAAATGACAGAACTTAATCACATGACTGTGCTTTATTTCTACATTAATGTCACTGACTGACCTTGGGCAGTTTGACGGCGGGTTCGCGGTACTCCTCCTCCTCCTCACTGTCTGAGTCGCCGCTCTGCACAGAGTTGCGGGAGGCCAGGGCCAACGCGGCCTCCTTCTGCTGCCAGTCCAGCACACAGTGCCGTACATTGCAGTAGACGTTGAACGCAGAGGGGTTGCTGTGGAGTTTGATGTCAGGCACCGGAAAGGCCCCATCCAGAGTCTCTGTCTGTCAGATGAGAAAAAGACATACAGAATTAGGAGTGATACACAAGAAGGGATGTAGGGAGAAGACCATGATAAGAGACAGTAGGTTATATTGCGTGTAGTACTACAGGCCTTGGGGAACACTGTACTTTATTGATTTTTCTAAGGCAACTAGAGGTGCTACTGTTTGTAGGTCTAGATACACACAAAATAAAACACATATAGAAACACACACATTCATTATCATCGTTCATTATCATATTAGCCAAAAAACTTAATTTTTAAACTTTCATTTGATTACATTTTAAAAGATAAAATTGTTAATGTTTAATGCACTCAGTTGATTAAAAATGTTTTTGCAAATTTGTATCAAATCAAATCCAGAAAACTTGAAATAGATAACAGAGAAATTCTGAAAAAATAAAAAATTCACAGGTAATAAAAAATTATTGTGTTAACGGTCTATGAATTAAATTTATTTCAACACGTTTTCTTGATTATTAAAGTTAAATTAAACCATTAAAACACAATCAAGAAAAAAAAAAACAATTAATTCGATTTTTTTTTAAATACTTTTTTTTTTTTTTTTTTTAATCAAAAGAGTATCCAGAAAAAAAAAATGGAATACGTAAACATAAAAACTGGAAAACAAAGGGAGAAAAAAAAAAATTATTTGGGGGGGGCGTGAAATGCAAATTGGGATAAAATAAAGCTGATTTAAAAGGCTATAATTACTGTAATATTAGAAGTTTTTTTTTTTTTTTTTTGGTATTCGGGGGTGGGCTGCATGATCAAAGACTTATATCATTAAGTAATTTTAGGGTAACAGAAGAAATATTATGTTTATGAATATATTTATTAAATACACATAAAACAGTACTGTTATAATAGCAATATTTTAATATTTATTAACAATAATTTAAATCAAATGTTTTAAATATTGTGAAAAAAAATAAAATACAAAAATTTAAACAGAAATACAATTTTTTTCTTTTAAAATAAATGAAATTATATTTTAAAAATATAAATCATTACAGAAATAACAAAAATGGAAATATTATAAACCAGATAGTTTGGACTTAATTCTGATGAGTTACGTTGGAAAAACCCAATAAACGCACAGTGTGATTCATTTCAGTGCGCCAATTTGTCAGACAATGTAATTTTCGATTCAAATTCTGAATAACACCCATGTTGATACGCTTCTTCATATGCCACCTGTAAGTAACGCAAATCAGTCCTTCCCACTGATTACCACATGGATACATCTACCATGGTATAAACAATAGCAAAATGTCAACCATTGCACAGTATATTCCGTCATACCGTCCAGCCCTACAATGTATCTAAAGTTTCATTGTCCCATTCATCAATCCATCCCCTGAAAGGCTTAACTCACCCATTTGTCTTCTTATTTGTCTATCAGCCCATAATAAAGGATGATGTAATGCAGAGAAGGTCATTCATTTTTAGGCGGACACCACAGAGAAATCTACCCCCCTGTGTTTAGCACAGCGACGTCAGACATCTGAAGTCATTAGGAAGCCACACATCTGAGCCATGCTTAGCAGCTCAGTATACTTCCTGTGATTTTCTATCACTGCTGCAAAGCAAGAACAGCTTGATTAAGGTGTCACCCAACTAACAGACTCTAAAACAGCTTTTGATTTGAGGAGGATGTCTCTTTTGTTTTTGAAATCTTGTCCTCGTCAGTCAGCGGTGTGGTTGCTGATGGAAGAGACCGATAGACTACACAACTGCCTCTGACTTTGCTCTCCAACTCAATGTTCTGGATTTGCAATGCCCCACTTTGGCAGTAAAATCAATGTGAAGCTCACTGAAGTAAATCATGTACAGCTTAAATGAGAAAAAGATTTACATTCAGTAAACACAGAAAGTTCTGCATCCTTTTTTTTTTTATTGCATTCATCATTTAGGTATAGAGGAGCCCCAGAAAAACCTCTGCCTCTAACATTCAAGCTAAATAAATGATGCCAGTTTCCGGCAATACATTACAGTGACGGAGTAAATCTACAGCAGCAAGGCAAAGGAAATTCTATAAAAAATTATATTTTACCCAAATTCTGAATTGAATGTGATGAGATAAAAAGCCTTTATATTGGTCTTTCTATTGAGTTTTCCTTGGGAGCAAAAAGCAACTGAGTTTTTCATTTAACCTAAAATCGAAACAAAAAAAATTGTTTAATTATCAATTAAATAAACATATTTAATAATTAACACTCAAATAAAAAAAATTAGTTGAACAAGCATTTAAATTGCACATAACTTATTCAGACATACATTAAATAATGAAGACAACAGGTTAAGTGAAATAATGAATATAGAGTGCATTTCTACAGTTGTTTTTTTCTAGCTGACAAACTATGGCTTTGCTGAAGTAAAATGTAACATTATGTGACATTGTTTACAAGCTGTTTTATTGACGTCTTTACACGGTTGAAACACTGAATGAGCGATTACGTCACATGATACATTTCAGTAAATTTAATTTTTTTTTTTTTTCCAATATATATTCCGATGTTCTTTCAGGTTTATGTTGTGCTATAACTAGTAGTAAAAAGGAAGAGATGATTGTTCATGTGCTGCTTAAACTGAGGTGGCTACGTCGATCTGTAAGGCTACTTTAAAGAGCACCAAGACAATATTTATTGTTTATTGTCATAATTAGTGACAGAATTTAAAAGCTGAGACTTTGTTTCATATCAAAAGTAACAATGCACAAAGCTGTTACAATTAATCTTTTGTGAAGTTTTGTTGAACTGAAAACAGCAAAAATCTTTTCTTGGGATCGATTCAACAAAATTATGAATCGCTTAAAGAAATTGATATTTTCTACCCAGCTCTACTGCTGTGCTTACATAACTGAAACTTGCAAAAAAACACACCAGCCTCAGAAAGCAGCCCTGCGAACTATACTACAAAAATACTGTGCTCAACAAAGAGGACTTCTGCTGTTTTCTTCCTCAGACTCCACTGACATTTCAGTTCATTCGATAACAACGCAATCAGCCACATACTGAGAAAGGAACCAATGGACATAACAAGCAACTGGAAGAACAACCTTTAACAAACCCACAATTGGGCAAGGCAAAGAAAAGAGATGTTCCTTTGTACCTGTACAATGAGAGAATACATACAGACCTAATAGATGAAGAACAGACAATAAAGTCTAATATGAGCCTGGAACAGGAAGGGATTTTTCAAATGATCACATCAGCATGAAGAAAGGAAATGAATGTACTTTGATAAACTGAAACTCCTTATGCTCAATGTGTATAAACTATGCCATTTCTTTACATTCGATACCAAAATGGGTTCATAAATTGATTCAACAAACACTTAACGTACAGAGATGACCATAAGCACGGCATTTGTAAATTGCAGCTCTGTGGTGTTTGAAAAATCAACATCTTTAGCACCAAACCTAATACACCTGTTCCATTTAGCATATCAGTGCCTGTGTTAGCAAAGGGACAATGCTATGCTCTGTGGTAACATCAATCATACACATCGCGGACACACAGTGATGTGTAAATTAAACCTGCACTGTATCAGCTATTCTGCTCTGCGGCCAACAATTGGTGTTTTGTTGTAACAAGTGGCAATCCATGGTGCAAGAACTCAGCTAAATAAAACGCTGAGGGGTCTGAAGGCTGTATTTAGAATATGAAAGTCGGTTGTCCGTACAAAGGTACATGAGTCATACTATATGGGGAAGTCGTGGCCTAATGGTTAGAGAGTCGGACTTGTAACCCAAAGGTTGCGAGTTTGAGTCTCAGGTCCGGCAGGAATTGTAGGTGGGGGGAGTGAATACAGCGCTCTCTTCCACCTTCAATAGCACGACTGAGGTGCCCTTGAGCAAGGCACCAAACCCCCAACTGCTCCCCGGGTGTGTGTTAAATGGCTAAATGGCTGCCCACTGCTCTGAGTGTGTGTTCACGGTGTGTGTGTGTTCACTTAGGATGGGTTAAATACGGAGCACTAATTCCGAGTATGGGTTACCATACTTGGCCACGTCACGTTACTTTCACTTTCATATACAATTTCCCATCACTGTCGAATAGCTAGTTTTAAGATCATTACCTATGCAGTATAAATGTTACAAACTAAGTTTAATTATAAGTTGACTGTAAATGCCAGTGTTACTTGGCATTTCTTTGTAATTATTTATAAAATTTACAAGCAATTTCTGAGCGAATATTGTTTCTACACCAACTTCTTTCAGTGTAAGGATGGCCAGTTTACAATAGCGTCATTCAGCTCAAATGGTTTGATTAATTCAGTGATTCCCAAATGTCATTTTCCATTTACTAAATTGTTTATTAACAAAAGTAAATACTGTAAATGTTGCTATTCTGAAAAAAAAAATGGTGTTTAAATAGTTTACTAAGCAATTACAAAGAAACTGAGCATAACATTAAACTAAATGTTAAATTTTACTAAAATAGTACTTTCCTCTAAAACATACTCCAATAATCACTGTTTTATTTAATAAAACAACTTTTTATTATACTATACATTGCTATACTCGCTCACATAAGTGAAAGCAACTCAATTTCATTCTTCCTTGTGAAAAATAGTGTTGAAAACTAGATTTTTACAGTATTTCAAAATTATTTCAAAATACAAAATGCAGTACAGAAGTTTGATCAATAGGTTGGTTCTTATGACACATAGAAATATTTAAATTACTGCTGTCAATCAATTAAAATATTAATAATTATTAAATATTAATATTAAATATTAATCGCAATTAATCATGACTAAATCACAGCAGCTGGTTTATTAGGTTATTTGGCTGCTATTACTTTAAGAGCTGCCACTGCTGAACGTGACGTAGATTTGACACGCTCATAGTTTCATTCACGCTTTAATATGAAATGATACAGGCTACAGCATGCGCCGCTGTATTTGTGCGTGCAGTAGAAGAGCATGCGCTACGAGCACAGTATAATGGCTGACAGGTAGGGGTGTGCGATATATATCGTCTGCGATAATATCGTACTTGTTGTTTTAACGATGTGCAATTTGACATTATCGAGTATTTTGCAAAAACCAAATAAAACACCTACAGAGTGCACGCATACATTACGTGATTAAGTCTAGTGGGTTAAACAGTGCGCGTGCACATTTAGAGTGTGTTCTTTCACTGCATGAATTCAGTCTTTTATAATATATTAAGAATGATCACAATATTCAAGATATGGGGCAGAAAATGTATATATTTATATCATTTCATATAGTTAAAATCACATGAGGAGTGCCATTTACAAATGTGATATTGGTTTTATACAACAGTTCAATAAACAATAAGTTAATATTAAGAGACTTACGTTTTAGGCACCATATTGTCTGTTTTTGCTCCATTTCGCCAACAAAAATAATTCCAAACACAGCCACAGCACTGTTTGCCATCTCTGAGCAACATGACGGTGTTTTGTTCCTGAATGAATCAACCGTTTAAATGACTCAGTCATTAATGGTTCAGTCGCAAAGACTCACTTGTTAACAGTGACTTGCTGCCACCTACAGGCGATTTTAATTTCACATTTAAAGTATCGTTTCATTTTTAAGATAATTTCAAATATCAGTATCCAATGTTTTATGTTTAAAATATCAAAACATTATGCATTTGTAACTGCAGGTTAAAGCACTCCATGTCCTTCTGAGCTGCATTAAACAGTGTGTAAATTAGGGCTGCACGATATTGGAAAAAACTCACATTGCGATATTTTGTTTTTCTGCGATATATATTGCGATATGAAAAAAAAAAAAAAAAAAAAACACCAAATGACTTGAATAGCTCTATTTGGAGAGAAAAAAAAAATATTGATTTTGTAGGTGAGTGAATCAGCATAGGAAATAAACAATTTACAAGCATAGATAAATATAATAGAACAAAGATACAAATGAAATAAACAGTGCTTTGTATTTTTAAGGCAAGTCCAACAGTATTCAGGTGCAGAAATTGAATAATAAAATGTAAAATAACACTGCATAATACAGTCTTCATTGTATAAATTAAATCTAATAAATCTGTGTTAAAGCTACAAAAGTGATTTTTCTCTGTTTTGTTGTTTGATTATGACACAGAAAGCAACAGAGACATTAAACTGCTGTTATTGTTATCCTCTTTCTTTCTCAATTGTTTACCTAAGACATAAGCAACTGTTTTTTTTTTTTTTACAAGGATACTTGGAGACATGCTTTTTGACACGGTTTCGCGCATATGTGTCGAACTACACTGGATGCGGCGCGACACGACGAATCCCCGCCAGTAAACTGATATGCCTCGCTCTATTTATGACGTACTGACACAAAGTTGACACGATTGGCAATGGTCGCTTTGTCGCATCCAGTGTAGAAAGACTTTGGGGCCGTTCACATGGTGCATCTGCAAACGCGTGGAAAACTCCCGCCGCGCCACTTCCTCCTCCTTTCCAAAGCGCTCGGGAGCTTGCGCTTTCCTGGCGCCTGCCGTTAAACATCCGTGATGTGCTCTCCTCGACGACGCGGAAGTTTCAACAAAGGATAAATGGATTTCCAGTACTGAAAATCGCTTGCAGTAGCTCTGCTACTAAATTTTTTTAAAAATGGGTATCTCTGTGCAGCTGTCGCGTCCGGAGTAGACACGGTGTCTGTGTGTGAGCAAAGAAAACGATCAGTATAAATATAATGATCAGGCCTACTAAACATCGCACATCCTGCGATGTGACTATCGCGGATGCGCACATCGCGATATCGATGCTGAAACGATATATCGTGCAGCCCTAGTGTAAATACATCTAAATGCCACTTAATTTTGTTGATACTGGTTTCATTTGTTTGGTAACAGCCTAAATGTCTCATTACTGACTATAGTCTTATAACTGACTGATTAAATTGTAACAATTTGACTGAAAAGATGCACACTTAAAAAAAAAAAAAAAAACTGGCTTTATTAAAATGTAAAAATGCCCATAAAAGGTAAAAATCTATTTAAACTTGTATGAAAAGATTAATTTCTATCACTGATGTGAACTGACCACACAGAATATGAAGAATATCAAAAACTGCAGCTCCCCATGGTAGTCAGATATCAACACAATAACTCACTCGGCAAAATACTGTCTAATTATCGTTATCGGAAAAAATCCCAAAAAAGAGAGATATCATTTTTCTTCAATGTCGCACACTCCTACTGACAGGACAGGAAAATTAGTTTTTACTGACATATGGCCTGACAACATATCTGACTGCAGTTCACTGTTGTTCTACTGAAGCCCCTCGTCACCTGTACTGTTTCCGCGCTCGTTTGACTCACGCCTGTCACAAGCCACGTTTACATGTACACTTTTTTGTCATTCCGATTAAAATCATTCCGATTGAAAGATTTGGTGGACTGTTTACATGAGACGTAATCTAATCCGATATGGTGTTTACATGTGCCTGTGCTTTCAATTTTGGGACATGCTAAGTAGCCTACAATGTCAACAAATACAAATCACCAGAGGAAAAAACGCTCGTATTTGCGTTAATATTTTTAATAGCTGCTTGAACTTGCTTAGAATAAACGGACTAATATTTGAATCCCTTGCGTTAATTCGAGCGCTCAGTCATATGGCGAGAACACGATCATATAAATCATATGGTCGTCTTCTGTACCACACACAGAACCAAACTGATTTCTCATTTCTAATAACTAAGTTGCACAGATATATCTACCAGATAAAATAATAAACACAACATAGCTTGATCTCAGCCAGTTGATCACATATATCATCATACCGCCCTAATTTCTTAATGTTAAAGCATTAAGGGATAAAATAACAGTACGACCCTCTGTAATGCCGCTCTGAAATTAATTGTATTTTGATACTAAAATGTTTTACTGTCCTTAAATGGAACAAATACACGAGATCTTACCAAGAGCTGCTAAACAATAAATCAAAAGAGTGTTGCTTTATGAACACAGAGAGGGATCACAATGAGCTATATCACACATAACATTTCCAAACGTGTTTTCGTACAATATTCATGGCGTGAGCACTTATAAATTTAAGCAGATCAGAAATTATGAATCTGTAATAAACATAAATACAAATGACAAAGGCAAATTTTGGTCAAGTTGTTTATTTTCATTGATCTATACTTTCACTATCATCATTGTGTTGTTTCTAAGCTGAAAAGCAGAAAATCGCGCTTTTTTTTCAGAACTGTTTTTCACTCCGGTCATGAGAGCAGATACGTTAGCTCGTAACACAGCAAGCGTTCTCCATTCTAATGTGTTTTTAACTGTATAATTGAAATTTTAATTTTATACCTCCACTATTACCCAGTCTCTACTGTAGTGTCGGTCTTCCCAAATCACAGAATACTGCGTTGCCGACATCACGTTCATGTTCTGACGACCCGACCTCTTGACGTGATGACGTTGACACAAAGTAATTGATTTAACGTGTTTACATGGCAGAATTTTAATTTTGTTCGGTTTATACAAAGGTTTATCCCACCCCTCTCAAACCAATTACAATTTCATTCGGTTTGGGCATTTTTATTCCGATTGAGGTGTTTATATGGAGCATTTTCATTCGGATTAGACTTTTAAACCGATTATTAAACCGATCTTTCCTGTAGCTGAAATAGTAGAGCATGGCGCTAGCAACGCCAAGATCATGGGTTCGATTCCCAGGGAAAGCAAGAGCTGATAAAATGTAAAAAACTGTAACTTGAACGCAATGTAAGTCGCTTTGGATAAAAGCGTCTGCTAAATGCGTAAATGTAAATGTACAATGCTGCATGTAAACACACC
Source organism: Spinibarbus caldwelli (assembly GCA_039654775.1). Lineage (NCBI taxonomy): Eukaryota > Metazoa > Chordata > Actinopteri > Cypriniformes > Cyprinidae > Spinibarbus > Spinibarbus caldwelli. The sequence continues at coordinate 28,015,660 of CM077232.1, read as the reverse complement.
TACTGAGGCGAAGTGGAGTGTGTGTTTGAAAAGTCTCCCATTTGATGTGGTCGTAAAGATGTTCTGCGTCTAAATAAACAATTCTTGTCAAAGAAAAAAAATAGACAGAAGCAGCAGTTATGAGTAGAGTGGCCAACCCTAGCCCCGCCCCTGTGTTAAATATTATTAACGCCGTTAAACTGGAAAAATGAATCGTCTGCGTTTACACTAATTTTGACAGCACTAATATAAATTCATATGAAAAGGAAATAAACTTTAAAGCAAATGCACGAATGTCAAATATATATACATAAATAAAAGCTAAATAAATTTCATGTTTCATCTTTATCAGCCAGTCTTAGTCATCAGAAGCACAAAGCTGTCTGGGATTGGCTAATATATCACACACAAGTAAAGAGATCAAACCAGAAGGGCAGCACACTTATGAAGACACATTCTAATCCATCAGACAAAGCAACCTGAAGTGCCTGAACATGACAGACATTTCAGCAGTACATCTTCAAGACGAGCACCTCCCTGCTGGAGAAACCCCACCCATCTGTTTATGAGCAAACAAAGCCAAGGAGCTCCTTTTAAGAAGGCTGTGGCAGAGAAGGAGAAATATAAGTGAGCTCTTTCTCCTTAGCCAGCAGGGTTTTAGGGTGGAGGATTACGACGGCATATCTACAATCACATTATTCTCTCTTACCCCTGCCTGCGAACCACTCACATCCACTAGGGAAAACTGAGTGCCTGGGAAAGGATATCCAAACACAATCAGGCATTAACCCCCACACATGCTTTGGGGAATGGCAAGACAATACACAATATCCAATAGAAGACATTTTGGGTCTCTGCCTATTTTCTGAGCGCTGGTAAACGCTGCAGATGTAGCAAGACAAACCCTGCTACCAGGCACACCATTGGTGCTCAGTGCAGGAGATGGAGGAAGCTGTTGCCATGGAAACGCGCAACACATGGGTCGCCAAGCAACAGCCAATCGTGACCCCGCCACTCCCACATCCTCTACCATGTGTGCGAGTGTTTACTGGTGTCTTCTCAACTGTGACGACTAAAAGCAGTTTCCAAGCATGAAAATATGTATTTATACATTTGTACTGTATTGGGATCACTGTCAAAACAGCTTAAACAAAATAAAATAAATAAATCTTGGTGACATATTATGAAAAACTTTTTCCGTGTTTAGGTGCTATAATCGGGTCCCCGGTGCATCTACAAACCCAGAAACCGTGAAAAAGAACAACCCAGTAAAAATTTTTTTGGTAAGCCTTTCTCTACCAGCTTGTGAAAAAACAAGCCACTCAGATTTCACTCCCCCGGTGACATAGAAAGGGGATCTTATTATAATATTACCGTCCCTTAATCTGCACGTTTACACCCACGGCACCATCATTTTGGTTTTGCAAGCAACAACGGTGTACCAGTTCTAACGCCATGGTGAAAGTTCGAGCAAAGCATGCTAACTGTTCTGTCTTTGGCTGCACTGATTTAGAGTCCCAGCCTCAGAGGAGACAAGAGAGTAGTGGATTTATTGATTTATTTACTGTATATTCGCCTGCTGGCACACAGATCTAATATAAACATGCCATTTCTTTCCCAGATGTTTAACTTCACAGACAAAACCGACTGTTTTTGTAACTCGTGTTTTTACATAAACGTGTGTATTTGACAGTTTAAGCGCAATAAGACATGAAAGAGAATAAAGCCCGTTTCACACCGCAAGCGTGAGCAGCATGTATTTTTTCGGCGTGCATGTTAACAAATGAGTGGATTCACACACCGGGAGCAGGAGCAGCGCGTGAGCTTCAAGCAGGAGCGTCGCGTGATCAGCAGTGCAGCGATCATTTCGGCGCCGAGTCTATTTTTGCTGTGCCGCTTATGCTCAATTAAAGCCACAGTGTATTGTTCTTGATCAATACTGACCGGATTAACATGAAAAATAACTAATGTCACCATAAAATCATGTAAGCGAGGTGTTGTGTTTCACAATCACCATATGAAAAAATTAAATAAAGGAAAACACATCACGTCCACGAGTTTTTACCCAAACTTCAAAGGTCTGTTAAATTAATAAAACTAGAGGCATTTGTTAACTTTAAGATGACTTTTTATCATGCAAACTACCTATATACAGCATGTTGTTTACTACATATGTGTTTAGGACAGATGGGAGGGGGACACGGTCGCATCGCAGAGGAGTATGCAGGCCATTTCATACATCAAAGCACATGGCACACAGTGTTCGAAGGAGAAAGCTGGAAAATGAGACAGAATTAACGATACTCGTCTGTATTTGCAGTACACGACGTGGTTCAGCTGCATACACACTGCTTCTGCGCTTCTTACGCTCTGCTCACGCGTGCGGTGTGAAACGGGCATAAGACATGGTTTAGTACTCACATGCCGTGCGACAGCCGCTTTCTGTGTGCATGCTGCAGATGTGTGCGCTCAGAAAACCGTATATCAGAAGTTTAAACTAATATGGCTTAAAACGCATGTTTTCAGTTCCATAATCAAAACCAAACAGATGTTTTTTTTTAGCAGACTATCTGAGGAATGAGCTGTAAAGGCACAGGCCTATTCTGGAAAAGGGGGCAGAGAACAGCAGCTCATTTGCATTTAAAGAGACATGCATGAAAACAGCGTATTTCTGTTTCCACTCAAAATAGGCATTTTCAAAATGATATAATAAATGATCTGTGGGGTATTTTGAGCTAAATCTTCACAGACACATTCTGGGGACACCTAAGACTCATATTACATATTGTAAAAAGGGGCATAATAGGTCTCCTTAAATGGAAATAGAGTTGCACCAAAATGGTCAAAGAGAAAATCCAGACTGAAGATTTAAACGGAAACCGCTACTTCAACATTTGGCAAAAGAACCATTGTTATCTGATGTTAAATTGACATATTGATAAGAAAGTTTACCGTTTTTAAAATACAGACAGCAGAAGTCTATGAAAAATACTTCTTCAAAATTTGAATGTGAATATGGAAATGATGCTACCAAAAATGGCTTTAAAATTATATAACGTCACTGTTTAAATGGGGCAGAAATGTGTAGCACTGAAGACTACTGTATTCAAAGAGAGATTCACAATCTTACCTTTGTTCTTGTTTTCACTTTTGATTTGACTTTTTGCCGCCTTTTTAGCTTCTTCTTGCTCAAAGCTTTCTTTCCCCTGGAGAAGAATGACACATGTTAGTGGTTTTGCAGTGTCATTTATCTATATTACAGGGTTTCTGCAGGTTTTCTGAAGGCAAATTTAACTCTTTAAGGCCTTTTTAAGATCAAGTAAATAAAATGTAAGGAATAAATTAAAGGAAATATAATATGCCAAAATTTTCTATAAGTGCTTAAGAAGACAGTGAGTTGTATTAACAACACTTCACGGTCTGAAAATACAATTTCAAACAGATTTCCTTTCATTTTCACTCAATTAAAAAAAAAAAAAAACTAAGAATGTGAAACCTTCTGATCACAAAAGTGAACTTCCTCCTCAGTATGTTTGTCTTGTTTTCCAGTGCAAATGTCTAAAGATTGTTAAATCAAGATACATTGAAAGGCAAAACGACATGAGTCTTATTTCCTGAGAAACTGATCAAAATTAAGTGTGTTTATGATTAAAACAAGAACAAATATCTGCCAATGGGGTCAGAAAAATATATTTAAAAAAACAAAAAAAAACATATTCATGTTTCTTCATATTTTCATTTTGCATCTCAAGTAAATGTATCTTGATTTAAGAAAAAAAAGGCAAAAACTTAGGAAAACACTTTTTTTTTTTTTTTGGAGTGCATGCAACATTTAATGCAGTGACTTTCTGCTCCAATTTAATACCTTTTTAAGACCCAGAGAAACCCTGAATTAATACAAAGGTCTATTTAGATAATAACATACAAAGGGCATTAAGTCTGGTCCAAAACTGCAGGTTATTCTGGCCAAGAACTGTCCAGTTAAAAAGGAGGAGATTGTATAACATGGAAACTGACTAAACACAGTTCATTTTTGGTTTTATATGCTGTTCAGAGATGGATTTATGCCTAGAAAATCTGAACAGCAGCAGCTGTCCAAAAAATATGCAGTGCGTCAATCCAGCACCTCATAACATGACTTTGTTCTCTGGTGGACTTTGCAATTCAATAGACAGAAATAGTGCACTCAATCAAACACTTTCGATTTGCCGATTTTTAAAGGTAAAATATCATGAAAATCTGACTTTTCCAGGTTTTAAGTGCTATAATCAGGTCCCCAGGGCATCTACCAACCAAGGAAACGTGAAAAAGATTAACCCAGTAACTTTGTTTTGGCAAACCTTTTTCTGCAAGCGTCTGAAAAAACAAGCGCATCTGATCTCGCTCCCCTAGTGACGTTGCAAATGGATCTCATTATAATATTACCGCCCCTTAATCTGTAAGTTTCCACCCACGACGCCGTCATTTTGATTTTGCAAGCGACAACAGTGTACCAGTTCTAATGCCATGGCGAAAGTTTGAGCAAAGCATGCTAACTGTTCTGTCTTTGGTTGCACAGACGAGCACAGAACACTGTTGTTTACAGTTCCAGCCTCAGAGGGGTGGATTTATTGATTTATTTACTGTATATTGCTGCTGCCACACAGATCTAAAATAAACGTGATTTATTTTACCAGCTGTTTACCTTCAGTCATAACCGACTGTTTTTGTAACTTACGCATGTTTTTAACGTGAACGTTTGTGAATGAGAACAGTACTCACATGCTGTGACAGCCAATTTCTGTCCGTGTGCTTCGGATGTGTGCACTCAAAAAACTGTATATCACAAGTTTAAATTAATATGGTTTAAAACGCATGATTTCAGCATGATAAACATGTTAATCAGAACCAAAACAGATGTTTTCAGCAGGTACTAGCTGTAATGACCCAGCTCTCTTCTGGAAAAGGGGGCGGGGAGCAGCAGCTCATTTGCATTTAAAGACACATGCTCTAATATAGAGTGTTTCTGCTTCCAGTCAAAATAGGCATTTTCAAAATGATATAATAAATGATCTGTGGGGTATTTTGAGCTGAAACTTCAGAGTTACATTCTGGGGACCCCTGAGAATTATATTACATATTGTAAAAAGGGGCATAATATGTCACCTTTAAATAATGGTTGGCAGTTTAGTGTGCAATATGAATCAGACAGTCAGTGAATTGATTGTGGGCATTTGAGGCTGACGCAACCACTAACATATTTGGCATTTTCAATTTTGTTTGTCAAGTATTTAGTACCAGTTCAATATACTGGTAAAAGTCCATAAGTCATATATCACAGATATTTTAATCGGTCAGCACGTGTAGCTGTCCCTGTAATGTGTGGTTTTAACATGCATTTTTAATAAGGATGAATTTTAATATCTTAAAAGGACTCAAAAATTTGAGGGCTGCCATGTTAACACCTTTGTTGGTCTTTTTCGCACTGGTTTAAATTTGCTTACACACTGTAAAATGACACTGTTTGTCTAACATGAGAAACTGCAAATAGCCCCGAATCCTAGTGGCAAACCGTACACAAGGAAAGCACTCCTGCAGCAGGCGATCATAGTTTTATTTTCAACATGAGAGCCATCTGAATCTGCTATGTAGAACCTTATGTAGGAATAGTGTTGAAGTGCTAGAGCTTGTGTACAGCAGTAAACAATGGAACAACAGTAGATGATTATATGCAGTGAAAACTGAAAACACAGAGGCTGCTTGTGATGAAGAGCCTGAAGGTTGGGAGGGGCGTTCAATGGTTCAGCACACTTTGCATGCTATCAACGCTGGTGACGTGTCATGAGTGGATGGTGTAAGTGTACACTATGAAAGCACTGGTAAAAGGATTATTAGACCTCAATGAAAATAATTTTCAAACTCCTACTTCCCAGAGGTTGGAATGAGGGAAAACATGTGGTCAATTTATTTTCAATTTTGCAAAATAATACAAATTGAGACATGCATTTTAAGGATCTTAATCACATACATTCTTCTAAACACATTTGTATGATTGTTTTTTGATAATAGAGAAATTAGTAACAATATAGCATACAGCATTCTTTTTGACTGACCTGATGTTAATCTCAAAGATCTTAAAAATGTAATAGATTATTGCTGTTGACCGCTTGTCATTCTGTGCTTATTAATTTTGACTTGAGTTGTATTTGTAAATTTCATTTTGAACCATATGATTTTTTAAGTCAATTTAATATACATTAAAAGCAATTTGGCAAATCTAAAAAAAAATAATAATTTAATGAGTTTGATTTATTTATTAAATCAAATAAGATCAAAATCTACTATTTTGCTAAGTTAAATATAATTTAAAATTAGTAACTGCTAAACTGCTTGTAAATTACTACTAAACCTCAAGGAAAATCATCTTCCTTGCTTCCCAGAAATTTGAATGGGAAAAAAATGTGGCTGCTTCATTTTCAATTTTGAATTTATAATATAATTTGCAACATATTTTTAAAAATTCACATTTTTTCTTGTAAGCACATTATCACATCTTGAAGCCAGTAAAAAAGTCGTAATACAGTAATAATACAGTAAATAATATAACATGCTAAATAAAATTACATGACAGTTTTTACTTTCAAAGATTTCAGAAAAAAATATTCAATTATTTTTATTGACCCCTAGTCAAGTTTTATGTGTGAAATTATTATTATTATTAAACTTCATATAGATAAAATCAATTTGGCCAATTTAATTCAATTCAGTTTTGGGGGGGGGGGTCGTTTTATTTATTGAATCTGTTAAATATGCTGCATTTCATTTGCTAAAGAGTTCATAATTATTGAAGCGTAGAAATTCAAAGTGTTTTCATTTTTACTTTGTCACTTATTTCATTTTTTGGTAACTGCGAAACAACTTATGGATTAAGCAAAGTTCAAAGTATGAACATATGAGCAGAAACAATAATGATTTATACAATGAGACCACTAATAAGAGACTGCTCTGAGGTAAAGCACATCAGAGTGAGTGAGTGAGTGTGTGTGTGTGTGTGTGTGTGTGTGTGTGTGTGTGTGTGTGAGTTTCTCTCTACAGCAGGGTGACGTCAGGCAAAACAGAACCCAGCCTTTCACCTAAACCAGACACACGCCTGCTGCTTTGAATATACGATATACGATATGTAATACCGTTGAATAAGTCACACTTATGTAAATGAAGTAGCTGGTTATGAATAACAGTCTCCCTGAACATGCAATTCAGTGAAGAAGGCTGTTATCTACAACCTGAAGTAGGACCATAAGACGCTTACATTTCGTTAGCCTTAAATGTACACATATTTGATACGAAACATTTGATACTTCCATGTTTGCATAACATATCATTGTCTATGCACTGTATTTTAAGCCAGTTAAGTTTTATTACACACATCAAACTCATCCAGCCACGTCCTATTAGCACAACACTGATCTAGTTGTGCGAGATGTCTCAAAACGGCATTGTTGACCGTGACAGCAGAGTGAAGGTGATTTTAAAAACTGCATAAATCAAAATCAACACAAACTGAGCTTCAGCATCGACCTGCATGAAATTAAACGACTGTTTTAGCAGCGTCCGCTATTGTGATCTCGCTAAGGAAGTTAGCCGCATGCTAACTGCTAACTTACTGCTGTTTGGGCTGAAATGAGCTCATCTTTAACCCAATGGGTTTTGTTTACAAACACGTCCAGCAGTACGCCATCGCAACCGGTGTGTCATCCCGAACCGAGCCGGTAGATCAGACCCACCTGCCGAGGTTGAGCCCCTGCTCTTTGTCGTTGATCGCGGTGGTGTAAATCCTCCGGTACCGCTCCGCCAGTGCTCGCCCTGAGAGAAGAAGCTGGTAGCGGCTCCGACAATCCGAGCGGGCCCCCACAACGGGACAGGAGCCCATCCCTGATCCGATCGACGCGAAATCGTTTCCAGCTCCGGGAATGACCCTGACACCCAGCCCCATGGAGTGGGACGAGGACGACGGGATCCCGCTGCCACCGGCGCCCGCTGCCGCAGCAGCACACATCATCGTTTAGGGGAACAACGCATATATTAGATTACAATGTCAGTCAACAGAGCTAAAAGTGCCAAGCACCCCCATAAATCCGCTCAGCAAACCCGCAAAAACGCCCGGCGACTTACATCCAGTAACGTTATCTCCAATTAAAACGACGCTTACGGTTAGCCGCTCTGCTGCGACTGCGAAATACGCGTCCCTTCTTTCCGTCGCTCGGATCAAAAAACGACCGTTATTTCCTCGATTGCGGGCGATCCAACGGCTTGAAGCGAAAGAAGTCAAACGCACGAGCTGACGTCCGTGCTTTGCGCTTGTTGCTGCTGTTTTTCTTGACCCTGTAAAGACAGCACCCCTAGCAGCGCTGCCATCTTAGCTTCATCATCCTTCCCTGTTCATGTCGCTGACTGTCAAGCATGCTGGGATACATTCCCATCCAGAGCACACACCGGCTGTGATTCAAAACGCGATGCGCGGACTACCTAGCCACTGTTTTAGGGGCTCGAGCGACGCTTCTAAACGCGCCTCGAGTGCTGTCTTGCTAGGGGACTCGGGAGATTTTGAAACGCGGCCGCTGTAACGTTAGTATAACGCGTCAGATGCAGGTTTGGATGCTTTAACGGTCGTTTCTTCTAAATTTGAATTTATTAAACGGTTATAAAACACACAGCCTAATTCTATATACATTAACTTTGTATGGTTATTATACCCTGATAATAACATTGGCCATGAATTTCTGGCAATATCTGGTAATATTAGGCCTATTTATAAGATCTTTTATACGTTATTATTGTATTTACATATTATTCCGGAATACTTGATTCTGATTGGTTAACAGCAGCGTGCAGCTGTATGACTCAAAACTCTTTTCTCACGTAATAATATAGCTATATTTCATGTATTTGGCTAGTAGTCAGGCTTTAAAGAGATAGTTCACCCAAAAATGAAAATTCTGAAATGAAAATATATTCACCCTCATGTCATTCTAAACATGTATAACTTCATTTTTTGTTTTGTTTGTTTGCTTGTTTGTTTAGGGGGCATATAATGATAGATAGATAGATAGATAGATAGATAGATAGATAGATAGATAGATAGATAGATTATATGTTTTTCATTTATATGTTTTGATTGTTTGTTTGATTAGGGGGGCATATAATGATAGATAGATAGATAGATAGATAGATAGATAGATAGATAGATAGATAGATAGACAGACAGACAGACAGACAGACAGACAGACAGATAGATAGATAGATAGATAGATAGATAGACAGACAGACAGACAGACAGACAGATAGATAGATAGATAGATAGATAGATAGATAGACAGACAGACAGAATAATAGACAGACAGACAGACAGAATAATAGACAGACAGACAGACAGACAGATAGATAGACAGACAGACAGACAGACGGATAGATAGACAGATAGATAGACAGATAGATAGATAGATAGATAGATAGATAGATAGATAGATAGATAGATAGATAGAAATACAGATAGACAGACAGACAGACAGACAGACAGAAAAACAGACAGACAGACAGATAGATAGATAGATAGATAGATAGATAGATAGATAGATAGATAGATAGATAGATAGATAGATAGACATACAGATAGACAGATAGATAGACAGATAGATAGATAGACAGACGGACAGATAGATAGATAGATAGACAGACAGACAGACATAGACAGACGGACAGACAGACAGACAGATAGACAGACAGACAGACAGACAGACAGATAGGCAGACAGACAGACAGACAGACAGACAGACAGACAGACGGACAGATAGATAGATAGATAGACAGACAGACAGACAGACATAGACAGACGGACAGACAGACAGACAGACAGACAGACAGACAGCCAGACAGATAGACAGACAGACAGACAGACAGAAAATCAGACAGACAGACAGACAGACAGATAGATAGATAGATAGATAGATAGATAGACAGACATACAGATAGACAGATAGATAGACAGACAGACAGATAGACAGAAAGACAGACAGATAGACAGACAGACAGAAAGACAGACAGACAGACAGACAGACAGATAGATAAATAGATAGATAGATAGATAGATAGACAGACAGACAGACAGACAGACAGACAGACAGATAGATAGATAGGTAGATAGATAGATAGATAGATAATTTATATGTTTTTAAGTTATATGTTTTATTTTTTTGTTTGTCACCACTGAAGCACAATAAATCAATCAATCAATAAAATGATAACCTACAAATCTGAATATTGGGGGTATGTGTCCCCTTGTGAAAAAGAAGTGCACCTAATTTTATTGAACGTGCATTTGTATTGTACTTCAAATCTTAAATGTATATTTAGAAAGTATATTATTTTATAAAAAGTATATTATTTCCATATAAATAAGTACTACTTTTGAAAGTTTGCTGAAAGGTCACATGCGTCCCCCTCTCTAGGGTGGTTATGACCCTGGTACATTTAACCACATATTCTCTTTGTTTCTTGGTGTCCATAACATTTCACTTTGATTTAAATTCTGTATACCTGCAACGATTTCTTCTCAGAGGTAACATTTCTCCTCACTGGTGAAAAATAATTGCCAATTGTCTTGGTGGGAGCAGTCACCTCTGTGGGGAGAGCTTTAATTAAAACCTTGCAAACTTCATTTTTCATGTCATCTTTAAACAACACAGTGATACTTTTGAAACAAAAACATTAATACATACCTCACTGTATGAGGTAATCTTTAGACAGTTGAAACATGATAATGCAAAATGGACATAAACATTTAAGCGGATATTGCCATATTATAGTTTGTGCATCCATTGCTTTTCAAAATATAATCATAAATAATCTAATAGACAATCCAACCACCAATCCAATAGGGAGTCTTCATAGCGATTCCATAGATGAACCATTTTTGAAAATATTTTTTGCACCATAGATAGGCTACTGTTCCAGCGACACAACTGTAGCTTTATACATTCAAATATGATCAGCAGGTGTGAGACAAATAGAATATGCATGTGGATGTCAATAAAACAGGAAGAGAGATAGTGAGAAAAGGTTATGTGAGAGGAACTGCATATGTAATAAGGTCAGTGAATGTCCTCTGACTGGGGACACAAATACTGAGATGATTATTTTCCCTCCTCCCAATGTTTGGAGTTGTGTCAGCAGCACTGAAGTCATTTACTCTACAGTGAATCGCCCTCAGCTTCAGTGATAGTAATAGATGTGAGACTGAGAGAACATCTCCACCTGCGCAGGGGCTTCAGTTCTGCCCAGACAAAACACATAACTATATAGTGGAAAATATGTAAGAATTCTTTTTCAAATAACATTTTAGGTGAAAATCTTAGACAGGTATCTTAAAATTAAAACAATGTTTAATGCAGCGAGAAAGGTACAAATTCTTAATTAGAAATTCTTAATTTTAAAACGCCACTGCAGTAAATTCATGAACGCAAATACATGAACTTTTTTTAATTTCTTGCCCCATCTTGTGGTGAGAAACCTCAGTGCTAAAGTGAAAAAGTTGTGATTTTAACTACACCACTTCAGAGTTTCGGTTACTACAGTAAAACACTGTTAACGAAGACACGTTTCCGGAGACACTTTATTCAACATAATCAATTGGAGGTTTTACATTCAATTATAAAAAATTAAAAAAAAAAAAAAAAAAACAGAAGAGAATTCTTACAAAGTAAAAGTGGCACAAAAAAGGTAAAAGCACTACTATATTTAAGAAATTTAAAAAAGCATTAATGTTTGCAACAAAACCATCATTGGCTCTGCACCCCTTTACCTACATTCATTACTTCAGACTTATGTGCCCTAGAAGCTCAATCCGAGCAGCTGAGTCCTTAGCCATCTTCAAGAAACGCATCTCTTCCATCTTTATTTGACCCTCTAACTCTAGCACACTCTATTCTAATTCTATTCTTTGTATTAAAAAAACACTAGCTTTTGTAATCTTTTTGTATTCTATTTGTTTTCTTTTTATTATTATACAATTAACAAAAGCAAAAAAGGCCTCTAACACTAGCTTGCCCTATTCTTTTTCTATTATATCTGTTTTCCTTTTTATTTATTATATAATTAAAAAAAAAAAACTTTCTATGTTTGCTGAGTTAAACTAACTGAGACTTGTTATAGCACTTGCATATCATTGCTCTTTTGTTGATTTTGATTGCCATTGTCCTCATTTGTAAGTCGCTTGGATAAAAGCGTCTGCTAAATGACGAAATGTAAATGTAAAATGAAATGTAATGAAATTTGATGAATATCTATAATGACATATATGACTTGCTTTGTCAAACATCTCAACACACTCTAAATTACAACAATGATTTAATGTTATTAAATGATGTATATTTACTCTATTTATTCATTTGTAAATGGAAGTGCTGTCCAATCCTGCTACTGGAAGGCACTTTGCAGCCCTGATTAAACACACCTGAACCAGCTAATCAAGGTCTACAGAATCATTAGAAACTTAAGGTCAGGCACGGTACAAGTGCAGAGTTTTTCAAGTTGACCTTTATAACAGAGAATAACAGAGCTTGTTGTATTTAAAGGCAATTTATTGAAAGCTGCAGATTCACCTAATATAGACCTAATTAACCTCGTTATATGTCACCAAATAGCCATGTCTGCTACTTTCTCAAGAGTTTGTTATTATTTTTAGGCTAAACTGAATCAAGATCAGTTATACGCATTACATTCAATACTTATTCAGAAGTATGAATAAGTACCTGAAAAAGTTGTAATCAGGGAACAAGAAATAAGGCACATTATCCTGGGGTACGTTCAAGCTCACACCGGTGCACAACGTTTTGCTACAGTTTCCGGGTTGAATGACATGTTTCCTGGAAACAGTGTGCAACAGGGTTTGAGATACGTTTTCTCTTGTTTGGTGGGTGTGTTAAAAATGTCAGCCCAATCAGCAGCAACATGTATGTAAACCACGCGGTATTAAAGAGACAGCTCGCATGGGGGTCCATGTAAAGTCGTTTACAAATGTGTCCGCTGCAACTGGGTATACACAACAATTGAAGATATTAGAAGACATGTATGTCAAACATATTTTGCGGTATTAAACACGCATTTACCGATTTCATCAGGCTATGAAAATTCTTCAAAAAGAACACAAAGAATGGCCTTCTCAGCTGCCGTAGTTGCAACTCTTGCGTCATCAGAACATGGTGTTCAACGCACCACCGTTTCCGTTTAAAAAACGTTTTGCACCGTTTTGTAAGGGCTGCACGCAGGCCTGGGCATTTAGAAATATGCAGGAAAAGAGGACGTATTTTTTTAAGGCAGGTGTTCACATAAACGTAATTTATCTTTATTTTAGACACAAACTTTTCATTTGTTACTTTATTGATGTTAGCACAGCTATACTCATTGAATGAAACAACTAACAAGGTAATTATAACCATCCTATAACCTAACCACAAGTTCCAATTATCAGCACAATGTTAACCACAAAAACGTCAACAGCAGAAACTCTTTTAACTGAACTTTAAACAAGGGTTTGCCCTTACACAAAAACACATAAAATAGCACTTAATTTCAACATTTAATCCTATGAAAAGCAAACTAAAACTCACCATGCCATTTCATTTATTGGTTTAAACTTCAGTTTGAGATATTTGAGTGAACTGAACACAATGAAATTAAGTTGTAGTATAAAATGTTCAGCAATTGTGATAAGCTTGTTTTAATTAATGAAATTGAAGAACGTTACTGTAAACCTTAGAAGCACAATGTTTCCAGTTAAATAAATACAATCATTGTATTCTCACTCCTCCAAACCTTGTATCTGCAAACATTAATATTTGCATGAAAAAGATGAGGCATGTTTGGCGTAACATAAGAAGTAGCTTCTTCCTCATCGAATGTCACCAAGTTTGATTATCTTTTGCGTATTACACACTTTAAAACTATTGAGAAAGGGTGTGATTAACATGAACTGCAGTGGTACACCCCACAGACATACTCTTCATATTTGCTGTCAGACGTACTGAATCTTACCTTTACGTCCTACAATTAAGTACAAACCTAACAAGCCACATGCTTGAACAACAATATCCCTGTTCGTTAAGAACAACCAAAAAATCTTCTCCGGCTGAGAGGATTTTATCCTCTGAGGTTCAGAGCTGTATTATTATATAATGTTATATCGCCAAGTGTTCACCATGTAACTTTGACTTTAGCCTGCTCTAGTACACTGAAAAAATAGTGTTGAAATCATTTTCACTCAGTAATTGCTAGTAAATTTCACAAATAATTACAAATAAATTAATTTATTAAATAACATTGAATTAACTGTGTAACGCTGAAATAGAAAAGTATTGTATTTTCTTGTAAAATATATTCCAATAATCTTTATTTATTTATTTTATTTACAATTTCGAAAAATCTTTTTTTTTTACACTTTTAACAATTTTCACTCAAAAATTGCTAATAATTTTCACGATTACAAAGAAACAAGTAATTCATTGAATCAAACATTAAATTTTAATTCCAGTAAGTGCTTGATTCTGAACTACAATAATTGCTGGCAAAATATTATAAGCGATAAACAATCTGATTTACAGACTTTTGAACTTGTAAACATTGAGAGCAACACCCCAAACAGTTTTATCTTGACATCTCCTTCACATAGTTTCCTAAGAGTGACAATTGACTGCTGATGTCCTGACATTCATTACTTAGCGCTTTTCATCAGCTGGAGGGAAAGACCTCATGAAGACACACCCCTACTGTAAACTGCATTGACATAGCTGTGCTGACAGTTCAGGTTCAGTTGCTCTGGTGTGTGTCATATGAAGCCACACCTTTCACTGGTCTTGCCTTCCCTACCCAGGTCAAATATGTAAGAGGGGAAGAGCAGTAAACTGTATGTTATTCTCATCTAACCTCTGTCACGTCCCGCGCACCTGAAATACAGAGGTATGACTGTTCTCTACACACATAGACTTTTATCTGCATGTGTGTCTCAGAATTCTGTTCTCATTATATCAGTCATTTTCATGGTTAATATTTTTTGTCTATTTGTTTGTTAAAATCAAAGGGTTTTTAGGTTAGTGGTCGTATCTAAAGCATGTCATTGTGATATGGATGTATTGTAGGACTGTACCCAATTAAATATTATGTTTAGTACTTCATAGTTATGTAGTGCGGTCTTACTAAAGAACAGTTTGCAATGTCAATGTGAGATTGAAGGACATGACATTAACTGTGGTTGTTGTTGTTTTTTTGTTTGTTTTCAAAAACAATATTAGAATAGTGGTTCTATATATCAAAAGTGGGACAGTGGTTTTCTTCTCAAATCAAAATACAAATACATCAGTTTCTCCATCTAGTTAATTTTTTTATATCAGTGATTTGCAAAACATTGTAAATTCCCACAGAGATGGTTCTGATTTGTAATTGGTTTTATAAATGGGTAGTCGATGCATAATGTGTCTGTGGACTTTGAAATAAACACCAAGATTTCATGTTAAAATATATGAAATATATTTATATGATGCATTAATTTCATACAAATTTAAGTAAATCGTTTGTATATAAATTCATTATTGTTTATTTTAAAAATATAAAACATGTATACAGTATATATGTAATGTGTAGTCTCTCCAAAAACTGCATGCATAGTAATGAAAAAAATAATTAGTAAAATATTGTTTCAAATTGTTTTAGATGGAGTTTAGCATGTCAGCTACACAAATATGAAAAACCACAAATGAAAGTTAATTTTTCTATTGAGCATTTTTTACAATTTTAACCTATGCGACAAGAAATTCAGGGAAACCTCCCACATTGCTTTGTGATGTTCAGTACATCTGACTTTATTTCCAAGCTTGAGAATGTTGCTATGGTTTCAGTGGCAGGTGTTTGAACAGGGAGTGTCGGTACAGGGATCAGGACAAACTAGTTTTGGGTGTATCCAGGAAGGTATGAAGTAAAAGGACAGCGCTACGTCAAACACTACTAGGAATGGAATGTGTTAACTGTGATTTGTGAAATTATGCATTTCATGCACTTGATGCTGCATTGACACACTTGTCTAGTGGCACCATCTTGTGGATAGTAGCCTAGTTAGAAGTGACTGCTAATGTAATAATGTGAATCAATTCCATTTTACAGCATAAACCATGTCTTTCACTCCAAAGTCATACAGTAAAACCCAAACAGGTGAGAAAAATGCCTTAAAATGACATTGCTTTCATATGTATCATCCATAATCAAGTCACTTACCTGTTATTTTTTATTGAAAGCAGTTACAAGTTTAAGCACTAGATCCACTAAAACAGTGGATGACGGCAAAAAGAAATCCCTGTTGAAGGACAATAGCTGGATTAGGACAAATGTGAACGAGGACGAGCAAGTCGAGTAAGTTTTCAACACATTCATCAATTAACAGCAAGCCAGACAGACATAACTTGTTTAACATCTCGCCTCTGCAATATTTTTGTCAGCAGGATTTATGTGTGTCTGACAGACTAAACAACTGACAAGCTGAATTTGTTTCCCATCTCTCAATAGACGTGAATCGAACTTTGGCAAAAATGTTCTGAGTCGTTACAAGTCTAACGAAAATCTTGTCAGGTAGGTAATCTTGTCAAAACACTTTTGTGTGTAGATCAAGATGTTGCTATTAAAAATTGTAATATGAGATCCTTATACTCTTTTTTCATGAAGCCCTCAAGATAAAACTAGCAAAACTGAGGGCAAAACCACTACTGTCACCACTTCATCAGGTACTTCTGTCCAAGCGCTCACTAAAAGGTAATACACTACACTGCTGAAGATGCCCTTGAGACTTTCTTACATCAAGCACCTGAACAAATGAGTTACAAATGTGCATCAGATTACACACAAGCCCATTTCTGCCACATTAGAAGAAACAACTGTTAAATCATAATTTTGTCCTAAAAATTGTAATTATAAGATAAAAAGTTGAAATTATGAGATGCATGATATATTATGAGATACGTAATTATGAGCAGTGTTGGGGGTAACGCATTACAAGTAACGTGAGTTACATAATTACTAATTACGAGTTACGTAATCGGATTACTTTTTTCAAGAAACTAGTAAAGTAACGCGTTACTTTTAAACTTACAAGAAAATATCTGAGTTACTTTTTCAAATAAGTAACGCAAGTTACTTTGTTTTCCTATTTATTCACTGACACCTTTCCTGTCCCTGTGTTGAGAGAAACTGAGTAAGTGCAGAGGCATTTCCTTTAGCCTGAGGCTTATTCATTTCACTCTTGGTGTGAAATGCCTTTACAGTCACCAAAAATATAACTTTTGGGATTTCCTTTGTTAAAAATATGTAAGCAAACCCAGCCCAGGTGACAAAAAGTAACACAAAAGTAATGTAGTGCATTATTTTCCATATAAAGTAATTAAGTAATGCAGTTAGTTACTTTTTATGGAGTAGCGCAATATTGTAATGCATTACTTTTAAAAGTAACTTTCCCCAGCACTGATTATGAGATAAAAAGTCAAGATTGAGATACTAAGTTATAATTATGAGATAAAAGTCAAAATTATGACAAAAAGTCAGAATTATGACAGAAAGTTGAAATCGTGACAAAAAGTCAAAATTATGAAATAAAAAGTCATAATTATGACAGAAGTTATGAAGAAATGTTAAGAAGAAATTTAAGAAAGTTAAGAAGAAATGTTATAATTATGACATAAAATTTTGAAATTATGACATAAAAGTCATAATTGAGATACAAAGTCGAAATTAGTCTAAGATTTCGATACAAAGTCAAAATGTAAATTGTCAATTATGCCAGTCATAAAAAATATTGAGATGATGACATAAAATGTCAAAACTATGAGATAAAAAGTCATAGTTATGACAAACTCATATTATGAAAATTTATACTTTTTTATCTCATAATTATGACGTATGTTTTGTTTCATAATTACAATTCTACTTGGTCTCATAATTATGACTTGGTATCTCATAATTTAGACTTTTCATTCCATAATATTGACATTTCATGTCAAAATGGTGATTTTTTTAATTTTTTTATTTTATTATGATTTACCAAAGCAAGATTTCTGATGTGGAGGAAATGGGTTCTTTGGAGAGAGTTTATGTAATAAAATCTAATCTGATGGTCTCCCATGAATGTTTTCAATGTGTAGATTTGGTGGCAGCCAGGACAATCTGAATGAAACCAGGTAAAATATACACGCTTTTCTAGCACTGAAAAATCACAACTGTCAACTTTTATTGTTTAAATCTGTCTCATTGTAAAAATCTAGTACTTAATTCAGAAAAAAACAACAGTGTACTATACAGCACAATAATACTTAAAGGGATAGTGCACCCAAAAATGAAAATTCTGTCATCATTTACTCACCCTCAAGTAGTTCCAAACCTGTATGAATTTCTTTGTTCTGCTGAACACAAAGGAAGATATTCTGAAGAATGTGGGAAACAGAGCAGTTCTGGGGCACCATTGACTTCCATAGTATTTTTTTTTTCCTACTATGGAAGTCAATGGTGCCCCAAAACAGCCTAGTTACAAACTTTCTTCAAAATATCTTCCTTTGTGTTCAGCAGAACAAAGAAATTCATACAGGTTTGGAAATACTTGAGGGTGAGTAAATGATGACAGAATTTTCATTTTTGGGTGAACTATCCCTTTAATCTATTGAAGAATCTAAACTTACATTTACGATATGATTAGTCACCACCGTTTGCTGTATTTAAAACCTGTTTATAAGAATGTTCAGAAGCCAAAAATGCTGGGAATTTAAAACATTTTAAGAGCTCAATTATCTTCCCAACCCAACCCTACAGAACCACAGGAACTAAAACAACAGTGAAAACGGAGCCAAGGAAAAGGTAACACCTCTGAGACACACCTACTTAAATGACTGATTGACTGAATGAATGAAGACTAGCTTCTTACAAAGCTGATGATTGCTCTTTCAGCTCTACTTCTACAACAACATCAATCAAAGATGGTACAAAGATAACCGAGACAACTGTGACCACTACCAAGTAAGATACTGAATGGACATCATATCAATGTCATAACTGTTTCACACTATATTCAACATGTTATGAGGTCAAGGTCTGTTTAAACAGGCTCTATAACTGTGTTGTCTTCTTTTCCTTAGGCAGGATGTGGTGAAATCATCTACCAAGTCTGAAACACTCGCTGATAAAGACCTGGTAGATTTAAAGACCAAGAGTTCTGGGTAAATCATTTTTATTTAAATCATTTTAATAAAAATTTATATCAAACCATTTATTTTAAAGAAATATAGTGCAAACACACTTTTTACACAAATTTAAAAAAATGTGTTTGGTTGTAGATGATAACTAATAGATAATACTATTCAAAATAAGATAAATGTATTGGTTTGATAAGTTGTCATCTATGTTATCCAACTCAAAGAAATTCATATTCATCGCTGCACATGTGATCTGTTCCTAAAGTGGTTACAAGACTGAGGTTGTTACTGTCAAGTCATCAAAGGACACTGTTGATGGGTGAGTGTTATAAAATATGAAGTTAATTTACTTTTTTTTGTGTGTGTATTAAATTTAAACCTATAATTCTTTTTTAGACCAACCTCACCTGTCAAGACCACCACAAGGTACAGTAACTTGCTTAGCCTTGATTAGATTAAATTGAACAAAAGTGGCTGCTTTCTTAACTTCTTAACATCTTTAATTCTAGCATCAAAACCTACACCAAAGAGGATGTTTCACCAACTAAAACAACATCATATTCTGTCCGATCCACAAAGAGGTGTGAACCTGACAGATAACTACAAGTAAATGCTTTTCAGTCATTGTAAAACAAATAACATCACTGGCTGAATGCTTTTTCACAGCACTGAGGATCAACTGTTTGACACTCTCATACCAACATCGATCAAGTCAGTCAGCACTAAACCTGACAGCAGGTATGTGGTATAGTTGGCAAACTGTAAACTAAACTTAAACAACATCCTA
Source organism: Spinibarbus caldwelli (assembly GCA_039654775.1). NCBI lineage: Eukaryota > Metazoa > Chordata > Actinopteri > Cypriniformes > Cyprinidae > Spinibarbus > Spinibarbus caldwelli. The sequence goes on along the minus strand of CM077232.1, from coordinate 27,995,644 downwards.
CTCCACAAATCATTAAGAAATATTATTTTCATCATCACAATATCAACCTCAGCATGCTATAAGATTCTACGTCAACAACTGATAGTAAAAATCTAGTATTTATTGTAGAAAATAATGCATTTGTTTTGTGTCTCTAAAGTGACTACAAGACTGAAGTGGTTACTGTGAAGACATCAAAGGACATCATTGATGTGTGAGTTTCATAGATAAGTGCTTCACAACCCATGGGTCACGACCCACAAATGATGAACAGCAGTACACCTTTCCATATTTTCATGCTTAAAATAAAATTGCAAAAATAAATAAATAAATAAATAAATAAATTGTTTACAATAACCATATGAGAAACCAAATTGGTCAGTTTTTCAGATATGTAATATTAATAATTTTTCATATTGTTTGGCCGATACGGTTCATATTGTTTGATTTTAAGGACATTTTTGTGTACTTTCGAACAATGAACTCTTTTGGTATACTATGTTGTGTCACCAATTGATATGCAATGTAAAATCTTTGTAATCTTATATTATCTTATAACTCAATTACCGTTTTTATGTCTTTGTTTTTAATTTTGTGTGTATATTAACAATTAACATATCATTCTTTTTGTCTAGACCAACTTCACCTGTCAAGACCACTACAAGGTACAGTAACCACAGCCTTGCTGACCAGAAAGAAATATGCCTCCAGATTGTTGATTAACCTGGAAAAATTTGGTTACTAATACCTTTTATTAACCTCTTAACCTATTTTATTTACAGTATCAAGACCTACACCAAGGAGGATGTTTCACCGACTAAAACAACATCCTACAGCACAAAGAGGTGAAAGATTCACATCACAATTCTTGTTTTAATTGTAAAAAAACAATACAGTGCAATGAAATGAACCTGCATTTAGAGACTGAATTGTTGCTCACTGCACTTGTTTTGTGTCTCTAAAGTGACTACAAGACTGAGGTGGTTACTGTGAAGTCTTCAAAGGACATCATTGATGTGTGAGTGTCAAAGATCAGTGCTTCACAACCCACGGGTCAAGGGTCACGCAAAATTGAAATGTATTAAACATATACTTAATAAAAACAACAAAATATATGCCAATATTTTCTGTAAGATAAGTAAATTAGCCAATTTTGTTTAAATGAAGGATTGCAGAAATGAGTACACCCTAGATTTAATTCAGCAAATGTATAATATTCTAGTACTTAGTATGTCCTCCAGAACTTTAAGTATACTGCTCTGACCCTTCTTGGCACTGAGTGTACAAGTCCATGACAAATTTTCACATCTGTCCTGTTTAACTCCTGGAGGACGACCTCCTTAAATGCTCTGGTCTTTAATGGGGAGTTTTGCACAGCTCGTCTCTACAGAATCCCCCACAGCTGTTCAAGAGCGTTAAGATTGAGTGAAATACATGTCCACTGAAGGATTTTCACCTTGGGAGAATGAATATCTTCATTGTCATGCTGAAAAAAAATGCCCAATAATGCAGGGAATAAGGGGAGGGTAGCATCTTCTGTTTCAAGTTTTTATATTACATCACACAGTAGTGTGTGAATTCATGACAGCATTGATAAAGCACAACTCCCTCACACCTTCAGCACTCATTCATCCCTATATAAAAGTTTTACTACCACTGACTGTCACTGTGGGTACCAAGCACTTCTCACTGTACTCCTCCTCTAGCAACACCAGAACATTTTGGATGCTTTTGGATCCGAAATGATTGACTTGGTCTCTTGAGACCAGAGTATGGATTCCCAGAAGTCTCTACTTTGTAAATATGGGCCTTGGAAGAGGTTAAATGAGTTTATTTTGCTTTGGCTACAGTAGGTAATTCTAGTGGTGACAACAACCATGCATGTCACTTCTGAATTAACTGAATTAAGAGATTGTTTTGTGTAGGTTAGATTTTACTACAGTGGTTTAGGACAAAAATATCCTTCAAATATTGACGTTTATTAAACTGTACTGTATATATATATATATATATATATATATATATATATTTTATTTATTTATTTTTTTTTCATATACAGTTCATATTAATGAATTTCAGTGTTTTGTTTTAAGGACATTTCTGTGTGCTTTTGAACAAACTATTTCGGTATACTGTGTTGTGAGCACTTGATGTGCAATTTATAATCTGTGTAATATGACATTATCTCATAATTCAGTTACTGTTTTTTGTGTGTTTGTTTTTAACTTTGTGTGTATATTCACTATGAACTTGTAATTCTTTTTGTCTAGACCAACTTCACCTGTCAAGACCACTACAAGGTACAGTAAACACAGCCTTGCTGACTAACCAGAAAAAATACAGCTGCAGATTGCTGACTAATCTGGAAAAAATGTGGTTACTAATACTTTCTATTAACCTCTTAACTAAATTTATTTACAGCGTTAAAACCTACATCAAGGAGGATGTTTCACCGACTAAAACAACATCCTACAGCACAAAGAGGTGAAAGATTCACATCACAATTCTTGTTTTTAGTGCAAAAAACAATACAGTGCAATGAAATGAACCTGCATTTAGAGACTGAATTGTTGCTCACAGCACTTGTTTTGTCTCTGAAGTGACTACAAGACTGAGGTGGTTACTGTGAAGTCTTCAAAGGACATCATTGATGTGTGAGTGTCAAAGATCAGTGCTTCACAACCCACAAATGACTTGTGTGTATAACATCTGTTCTGATAGTTCACACACAACAGGGAAAACAAATATGCAGCTAAAAATACAGCAAATAATCATATAATCATACATTGACACAATAAGTAAATAAATGAGCTATATCATTTGTCAGAATTATAAATGAGCTATATCATTTGTCAAATGAATCCCTTGTGAAAAGGTATACTTTATTTATTTATTTATTAGTTTTATTGAAAATGTGAAGATGCGACAAATTGAGAAATGACTGTAGACATGACATAAATTACAGAAAAATTAACAAACAACAACAACAGTGAAAAAGTATACTTTAGAATACACTTAAGTGTGAACTGAATGTAATGTTTTCAGACACTTAACTGCATGTTAATTGCAATTTAATTAAATTGTATTATAGTTTGCATTGAGTTGAACTTTTTGACCCAATTAACGAGGACTAAAGTACATATTTATATGTAATTTCATAATTCTATTGTCTTGCTGATTGTACAGCTGAATGAACAAACATTATTTATGCTAAACTAAAACATACCTAATGTCTTTTTTAATTTATACTTAATTTCTTTTGAAACTTCTATGTCATGTATTCAAATACATTTGTAATTAGGAAACTGCATTTTTTGCATTTAAAATATATTAACTTTAAAAGTAATATTTAATAAAAAAAATCAAACAGTTAATTATAATCACATATTTACATGTATGCTAGTCAACACGTTACAATAAGTGTACTTTAAAGGAAGACAAAAGATTATTAAAACATATTTTAAAATCTCCTTTTAAATTAAAACTTTTCATTTGACAACTTTGGCCTATATAGTACAGTTTAATAAACGTCAATATTTGAAGGATATTTTTGTCCTAAACCACTGTAGTAAAATCTAACCTACACAAAACAAACTCTTAATTCAGTTGCTGATGTTTTATCTATATTTATATTTTTCTTGTATTTTGTGTGTATTGAAATAAAACCTATAATTATTTTTTTTTGTCTAGTCCAACTTCACCTGTCAAGACCACCACAAGGTACAGTAACCCCAGCTTACACCTTTCTGACTAACCTGAAATAATAAGGCTGCTTTATTAACCTTTTAACATTTCAATTCTAGCATCAAGACCTACACCAAGGAAGATGTTTCACCCACTAAAACAACATCATATTCTGTCCGATCCACAAAGAGGTAAGAACCTGAAAGATATTTCCAAGTATTTCCACACCCATCAATGCTTTTCAGACAAAGAACCTCACTGACTCAATGCTTTTCTTCAGCACTGAGGATCAACTGTTTGATACTCTCATACCTGTGTCAATCAAGTCAGCCAACTCAAAAACTGACAGCAGGTATGTTGCATTTGCATATTTATAAGGTGTGAACCCATTCATGGCGAGTTTGACATTTGCTTCGGCCTTTAAGTAGTTTAACCAGTCTTACGACTGACAGGCTAATAGCACAAAGCAGGTGCATATTTATACTTAGAGCTCACGACTTTCCATTATAGCTGCACTCTCACTGCAGCAGTGTTCATTCTATCATGGACTTTTATCGTTCCTACAGTCGCGAGGATGTATCAGTCTCCAAATCCATCAGAACTGTGTATTCAACAAATGAGAGGTAGGATGGTATTTCATATTCAAGCATCTTTGGCTGATACATTATCTGCTGTTTATTACACTTCTTTTTTAAATGCATATAGAGATGAGTGGAGTACAGTCACAAGTCCTTCTTACAGCAGAACATCATACACAGAGAGCAGGTTCGCATATTCAGATGTTTTGTCAATTAAAATACTAAACTGCTTCCAAGAATTACTGATTACATTTGATTACATAGGTTTGTAGACTTACTTACTTCATTTTGTCCACAGGCCTGTTGATTACCTGTCTGACACACTCACATCAAAAACCACTACAACTGTGTACACATCACCGGAAAGGTATGGAAGCGGAAAGGACTTCATTTTTAATTATGCTTGATGTGATATTTAGTGCACATGTGAAATCCATATCACTTTGTTGCAGGGTAGTAAGTGGGAAGGACATTTGCACAGTCTGCCATAAAAACATGTACACAGATGAAAAGATCGTCCTGGATGACATGAATATCAACTGTCACGCGAGTTGTTTCAAGGTTAGTTATTTTGAAACTCTTTGAAACTGTGTAATAATTGTTTTCATTAAATCAGTATTTCTGAAAATGATATGAATGCATTTTATTATATAATTAAGATTTTGCTGATGTTATTAATGTATTAAAATGTGTATTTTCTATATTGTTTCTTATTTTAATTCAATAAAAACAATAAAATTAAAGAAAAATAATTCAAAACTATTAATTTTTATTTTTTTAGTGTGGGCTGTGTAATTCTTCTCTGGGACACCTGAAGGCAGGGGACAGTTTGTGGGTGTACCGTCGTGCCATTCACTGTGAGAGCTGCTTTGGTGTAACTAAGGGTAAGATTCACTCTATTTTTCAATATTCAGAATCATATAGTGAATATGCTTGCTAAATAAACAAAAATGTTTGTTTTACAGGCAAATGGCTCCGCTGAAACCACATTCAGCAATAATGAAGTGATGTTATGAAAGAGACAGCAAATATACTATTACAAAACTTTCCCATGGCTTTGATTAGGATTTTGCACATTTGAAGTGCATAAAACAGTTTTTTTGGGTGGACTTCTGTCTGATAATAGACTTTGGGGTTTATTGATTGCATTGATTGCTATCCTCCCCGATGATGCGACAAGGATCTTATCTAATTACCAAAATAATAAGAATATTTCTAAAGAAAAATATTTTTCCTAATACATGATAATAAATATTTTTTTCTGAGTTGCTTTATTTTTTTTCTTGACTGTTGTTGTGTTATTAAGGCATACATGTATATGATGAGAAAATATCATATTTCTCTTGAGTTTTCATCTGATTGTCTTTTATTGTTCAGATCTGGTTAAACATCATTCCAGAGATAAGTTATGCAGTGCCTTTCACCGCTGTAGCTATAAATTGAATATGCTTGTGTTGTAAGTATTTCTAAAGAATTGCAGGCTTTCAGAAATATGCTGTAATCAAGATCAGACAGTTCTCTTGATCATATCTTATGACAGGATTCCTAAGAGGATGCAAATAAAGAGCTAAAATTAGCCATTGCTCTGTGAGGTATTGAGAATTTGTATACATGACAGGGGCGTTCATTTTGACATTATTTAACCTTTTAAATATCAGTCTTTTAAAATGTTGATGTTATCTGGATTTCTGTAATTTTATCAAGAGAAACCTTCTAAACATCACAGAATTCTTTCAATCAGTTACTTGTTTGTTGTGCTGCTGTTTTCACACCAAAAAATGATGTCATTTCCTGGAGGATGATGTCATGAATGAAGTTTAGGGATTTTACAAAGACTAGCCAACAAAGATGATGTTGAGGACGCAGAAAAAAAATTTACACTCAAAAATTGCTAATAAATTTAACAAATAATTATAAAGAAACAAGTAACACATTTAGGTAAACATAAAAGAAGTAGAACTGAAATAGTCTTTTCTTATTAAATTTTATACTTACATTTATAAGTGTAGTTAAATGATTTGTAACTCACCCTGTTCACTTAAATTGTGATATTATGATAAAAGAAAACTAATACATTTACAACACTAAAATTGTTAGTTTAATATCTCATCTAATATAATAAAACACGGGCCACTATACCGTTCAAAAATTTGGGGTCGGAAAGATTTTAAATGTTTTTAAAAGAAGTCTCTTAAGCCCACCAAGGATATTTATTTGATCAAAAATAAATAAAAACAGAATATTGTGAAATATTATTGCAATTTCTATTTTCTATCTTAATATATCTTAAAACGTAATTCATTCCTGTGAAGCAAAGCTGAATTTTCAGCATCATTACTCCAGTCTTCAATGTCACATGATCCTTCAGAAATCATTCTAATATGATAATGTGCTGCTCAGGAAACTTTTCTTCTTATTTGTGCTGCTTCATATTTTTATGGATTCTTTGACAAACAGAAAGCTCAAAAGAGCAGCATGTATCTGAAATAGAAATATTTGTCTTCAGTCACTTTTGATCAATTGAATGCATCCTTGCTAAATAAAAATATCATTTCTTAAAAAAAAAAAAAAACAACTTACTGACCTTAATTTGAATGATAGTGTATATTATGGGAGTGAGTGTGAAACTGAATTAGCCTACATAGTTGAAGGAATAGAATAGAATAGAATAGAATAGAATAGAATAGAATATTCCACTCCAGATGTAGGCACCATTTTATTGCTAGTCATCTGAATGAAAAGAAGGATGTCGAGGGGTAATGTGGTGGTCGTGTGTTGTGTTTTTGAACTGAGGGGGAGGAGACAGAGACACATCAGTATCTGAATGAAGCGTGCAAGCCGTCTGAAAGCACTTGAGTCTGGGCACACAGGGTAAACAACACCGCCACCATCTTCCTACTGTTTATATGCTTTTCTCTTCAATGGACGGACTATTGTTCAAGCCGCAGATGATGGCGGACGTCAATGGCAACAGTAAGATTATGAACGCAGAACTGGAGGTGAAAAAGCTTCAGGAGCTCGTGAGGAAACTGGAGAGGCAAAACGAGCAGCTCAGGACGAGAGCAAACGCGGCCAACAACTGCACCTCCAGCGCCCGTCTGTTAATAGCAGCTCCCGCATCGGCCTGTCCCGCAAACACCGGGAATTACTGCGTCTCACCTTCCTATTCTCCATCTTTTGGACGATCGGATGAGCACTATCCGTATTTTCATCCTCAGTCAGTGACTGGTGCTGATGAGGATGATGCTACTGTGCTGGATGAGGTGGAAACACTAGACCTTCATGTTGTTCTTCCCATCGATGGAGAGTCTGATTATAGCTGGTACTGATGCTGCATTATTTGCTCAGTAAACAATGGTGTAATTCTTGCCTAGAAGGATTTGATTCGATTTTTGGTCTTTGTTATGCCTTCAATTCAATTCCCATGAAATGTCAGCATAAGTAGACCATGTGTCCAGGTCTGTTGTTAGGTTGGTGAGTGTCTGAACACCACTGATGCAGGATATCTTATTAGGGTAGCAGATTGGCTTGCTGTGTTGATGTGAAAAATTATATATTTTTTTCTTAAGATCTTTTGTCTTTTAAATGTGAAGTGCATAGATGCATAAATATTTGACTGTTCATTTGGGATTATTTCACAGCAGATGGTCAAAAGTAGTCTAACTTGAACCTGTGCGCTGTACAGAGAAATAAAAATAACAAATCTGGCCTGTCTTTGTTATGGGATGAAACATTAGTCTTGAATGCAGAACTCCTACAGTGGGACTCGAAAGTCTGAAAAAAATGGAGTGAAAACTGTGAGTTAAACACTGAAATAAACAAAACGTTTTAGGACTTTGGAAAATGTAAAATAAATAAATAAAATGAAGAAGAAATATTCAGTTTCTACTAATAGCTAATAGGCATAGGCAAGTGATTAAAACAAATTTGTGTCCAGATGGTCAAATGTTCTTGGTTCCGTTCCATTCTTGCACTTACATATTATCATATATTTTTATGTTCAGCAAAGACCACTTCAATATTATCAATATATTTATATATTAGACTTAACAGAGTTTAATGAAAATGGTCTACTGAAGATTCTGTCACTTCATGTCTACGTTTTGGGAGCTTAGATATATTTTAGAAAAATATATTTTGCCTGTTGATTCGCTGGATTGGGGGCTTTGAGAATATGCTTTACCAATTTAAATACTGTAAGATGTTTATTTTTATTGAGACATTTCAGCTGTCATTATGAGTTCAAATGTCACATCAATTGCTCATGCTGGAGAACTTGTGGAGTTCATGCAATTTGAGTGTTGCCAACACAATCTCATGCCAATTTGTAACAATTTTACGTTTTGTTGAATCAGTGGCTAGTATTTAATGTGAATTTATATATTTTCGTCCAAATCTCATTGTACGAATTCATACAAAATTGCCACCTCATAAAACCTTTGTTTTTCGTTTTTATTTTATTTTGTGTGTGTGTGTGTGTTAAGTAAAAGAGGGACAAACCAAATACTAGGACATTATTAATTTGTAATGACATAAAAAGTTATTTTTGAAAAATGCACAAAAATGTCACTAGTGGTCTCAGACGTAAAGCCCACTTTATGTGTTCATACTGCATGGCACAAGATACTGATTAAGACTGAAATGTGTATTTAAAGCATCTTTTCACATTTATGTGCTGAAATTTTAGAGCTCTTATTCAGTGTTACATGTTTGTGAAAACCAAGCCATAACTTAAGAGAACATTAGGACATTCACAGAAATGGGTAGACAATTCACATCCTGAATTAAAATTTAGACCTATATTTATTTTTAATCTTGCAAAATAGTTAGTAGAACACTTTTAATAAATGAAATCATGTTTGTATTTTGATTTTAGATAGAGATAAGTTAGATCATGTTTCAAACAAGTGACTAAGATTTACTGAATCAGATAGTGGTCATATATGTCTTTTAATATTTTAGGTTCTGTTTCAAACTACCTTTTAATCAGCTGAACTAATACAAATATTATTAGGTTAATGATAAAATGTATAAACCATCCAGGCAACACTACAATAATGAAAGTTTGCAAAAGTACAGATTGGGATGTTCTGACCAAGTTTTTATGTCACCAGGTTGTACGTGTCTCCAAAAGCAAAGCTATTTCCTCATCTTCTCCTCAGTCCTCTTCAGTGGTGCAGACAAGTGCTGGACAACCCCAGACCAGAGGTGGAGCTAGCCAAACGCTCATTGTGCTACAAACTGGACCAAGGTACCAAAAACCATTCAGCTGAATATAAAGTATGAAATGTGAATGTCAAAAATGTCAGTGATGTTTATGGTCGAATTTGAGTTTGAGGTTTAGGAATTGACCATTATAGCTTTCTTGAAGAAATAGTTCACCCAATATGTACTCACCCTCAGGCCATTCAAGATGTAGAAGAGTTTGTTTCCTCATGGGAACAGATTTGGAGAAATTTAGCATTGCTTCACTTGCTCACCAATGGATCCTCTGCAGTGAATGGGTGCCGTCAGAATGAGAGTCCAAACAGCTGATAAAAACATCACAATAATCCACAAGTAATCCACACCACTCCAGTCCATCAGTGAATGTCTTGTGAAGAGAAAAGCTGTGTGTTTGTAAGAACCAATTCATTTTTAAGATGTTTTTAAGTTCAAATCATTTCTACCAGCTAAAATGAGTCCTCTATCAATAATATTGCTTTCTCCAGTAAAACAAAAGTCATCTTGTCTGAATCAGGAGAGAAACATGCACAGATCAAGCACCGTTTACAAGCAAAAACGGTCCAAAACAGCTCTAAACAAATATGTTGGTGGATTTTGATGTGAGAGGCCAACAGGAGATCAACATTTTCACTGGAGGAAGAGTTATTATGGATTATGGACTTGTATTTTAGCCGGAAGTTGAAAAACATCTTAATAATGGATTTGTTTCTTGCAAACACACAGCTTTTCACTTCACAAGATGTTAACTGATGGACTGGACTAGTGTGGATTACTTGTGGATTATTGTGATGTTTTTATCAGCTGTTTGGATTCTCATTCTGACGGCACCCATTCACTGCAGAAGATCCATTGGTGAGCAAGTGTATGTGTATGTAATGCTACATTTCACCAAATCTGATCTGATAAAGAAACAAACTCATATACATCTTGGATGGCCTGAGGATGAGTATATTTTTACCAAAATTAAATTTTTGGGTGAACTATTTCTTTAATGCAATCTAGATATAATGCAGATACATATACAATTTAATTATAAACTGTAAGATTAACAGTGGAAGACTGGGCAGTATTTACTGTTATATAACATGATAAAAATAATAAATAGTAAGACCTTGAGGAGATAAAATTAGCACTGCAGTGTCTTGGTAGCTAAAAGGTGAACAGATAACCTACATTTCCTGTACTTGTGTAGTTCAGTAATGCTGCTGGAGGCGATGGTATCCATAGAAACAACTCCTATATAAAACTGCCTGCAGAATCAGCACTAACTAACACAGATGTATTGGAGACTGTCCTAGGGACATTGGAAAATGTTTTTGTATCAGTTATTCCTTTGGATCGGTCCATACATAAAAGATGCATGAGATGCACATATATAGAGATGTGTGTTGTGGAGTTGCGGGCGCTCTGAAAGGCTTTTGAAAGGCCAGATTCAGCCAGCTTGGCTCTCTGCAAACGGGGTCATGAATACATCTTTGTTCCAGCAGCCTCTGAAAACCTTTGTTTTTCTGGTTAGCTGTGAATGCTTGTTTTTATGCGATCTTGGAAAGGCTAATTGTTAAGGTACGCATAAGTACTGTGGTCCGCTTGACTACCAATAACTCATTCAACCCAGTTTCACTCTTTTAAAGGAACAGTTTGACCCAAAATGAATGTTTCAAACCTTTTCTTCTTCTATAGAACACAAAAGGAGAAACTGAGAAGAATGTCCTAGTTACTGTTTTCCAAAATTGTCAGAAATAGTGTAAATTTCTTTATTGTTTATTTTTGGCTTAAATGAAAATAATTCAGTATTTTTAATGTGTATAAAAAATACAGAAACAATTTTATTGATTTATTTCCCTTATTCATAATAGTACACTAACCATACTATTAATATATTAATGTTGTTGTTTGTGATGTTTATTTATTAATTGCACTTTCCTTTTCCCATTAGTCAAACGATGGGGAGGCGTCCTCTCTTCAAGCGTTCTGTACAGTCCTGTAGATGGACTTTCATCTTTAAGCAGCTGTTCTAAACCCTTTACTAAACCTGCACTAACTGAGCAAACAGGTAACACTTGTGCCTCACTCATCCTAACTCAAGATCAGAAACACTTTCTCATTATTATCCATTAGATGCTTAGATGCTTTCACTAACTCTCTCTCTAACTGCTAATAGAGGTTCTGTACTCTATGCCTGATAAACTACATATTTTATATTGTGTATTATAAAGTCCCTTGTGAAAAGAAGTACACTTATATAGCATACTTTTAAAAAGAGTACTTATTACAGAAGTTATATACTTTAAAAGTGAACTGAATGTAATGTTTTCAGACACTTTATTTTAAAAAAATGTGTGTAGTTTTAATATGAAATGCAGTTAGCTGTTTTTTGACCAGTTTAAGTAGGACTAAAGTTTATTTTTATATGTAATTTCATAATTCTTTTATCTTTGAAATATAGTTAAAGTGTACTGCTGAATGTACTGACATTTTTGATGTACTAAAATACACTTTAATGTAATTTTGGTAACACTTTATTTTAAGGTGTCCTTGTTACACGTTACATGTACTTACTATTATAATAACAATTAATTATGCTTAATTACATGCAAGTAACCAAAGCCAATCCCTAATCCTAAACCTACCCATATAGTAAGTACATGTAGTTAATTAATATTACTCAGTATACTTAAATGTATAATTACACTGTAACAAGGACACCTTAAAATAAAGTGTAACCAATTTCTGTTGAAATGCATATATGTCATGTATTTAAATATATTTGTAATTACACATTTGTAATAATGGAGTTGCAATTTAGTACATTTAAAATATATTAACTTTAAATGTAATATTAAATGACACTTTACATGTATAAAGTACTTTACATGAGTTTTAGTAAACTATTAAACTATTAAAACAAAAATATAAAATGTTTTTAATCAAAACTTTTAACTTGACATTATTACAAAGTGCACTTTTTAAAGGTGTACTTAAGTGTGTTAAGAAACTTTCTTTAAGTACTCTTAAGTGGCCTTTTATTTCATTAATATATAATCTGCAATTACAGTTTTTTTTAAATATTTTAAGATTTGAAATATACTACAGCTACATATTCAATACACTTAAGCACCCTTCTTTTTCACAAGAACCATATGTATAATATAGAACTATTATTATTTTTTGATTTAAATATACTGGTAAACTAGGTAGTTGAGAGACGTAAAGACGTACAGTAGCAGTCAGAATAGCTGAGAAAGAACGCATTGATTTTTTTTTCAGGCATCAGGTATCATTTCCTTCAGTCTGCTCAGCATTTTTCAGGCCATGTGAAATGTGAGACATCACTGATGAGTTGTGATGACCTCAAAGTGTCTGGAAGTGACCGTTGCAGCATATGTTCCATGAGACAAAGATATGGTTGTGATACTTTTTCACAGAAGGTCTGCATATGGTCATGGTTGGACTAGATTCTCAACTGGTTTTGCTTTAGGACACAGCTTTTACAATGGACAGCAAGTGACAACCCAACACAGTACTATAATTACTCAGCAGCAAAACTGAATTTAATGAATTTAGTCTTCTGTAGTCTATCCTGAGTAGTTTTGCTGATTGTTTTTGAAGGTGAATTTTACTCTATCATTCCTCTTCTGACTCAGATCCACCTTCACCAAACCATCAGAAGTCTGTCACAGGCAGGAACTGCTCAAGCCTAACCGAAAGATCTCCCACATTCCTCTATCACACAGCTACACACAGTAAGCTCGACCAAGATCTCCCATCATACTCCACAAAGCATACACACAACTTTTCCAGTGCTGCATTTGGAGTCTTTCAAAAGTTTGGGACCAATAAGATTTGTAAATGTCTTTAAAAGAAGTGTCTTATGCTCACTAAGGCAGCATTTATTTGATCAAAAATATTGTAAAATATTATTAAATATTAAATTAACTGTTTTCTATTTTAATATGTTTTAAAATCTAATTTATTCCTGTGATGTTAAAGCTGAATTTTCAGCATCATTACTCCAGTCTTCAGTGTCACATGATCCTTTAGAATAATATGCTAATTTACTGCTCAAAAAACAGTTTTCTTTACTTTCATTTACTGCTTTCTTATTATTATCAGTGCTGAAAACAGTTGTGCTGCATAATATTTTTTTGTGGAAAATATACATATTTTTCAGGATTTTTTGATGAACAGAAAGTTAAAAAAACAATATTTATTTGAAATAGAAATCTTTTGTAATGTCTTTACTGTCACTTTTGATCAATTTTATGTATCTTCCTGAATTAATGTTAATTTATTTCTTTAAAAAAAGCAGCCATCTTACTGACTCCAAAATTATACTTAAGACCACCTTTAAAAATATAATCACATTTTCTCGAAAAATTGTTTAAAATAAAATGGTTTATTTTGATGTCTTAAAATATGCATCCTATTTTCTGTTATGTACACACACACACACACACACTCTCAACGTTCCCGTTGTGTTCCTCTTATGTCCTTATTTGGTAGTTCCTGTTCTTATTAGTTCATTATTAGTTAATTTGTGTTCAGCTGTGTTTAGTTATCTTGTTTAGTTTGATTATTATTTAAGCCCTGTGTGTCCCTTATTCTTGGTTCCGGTATTGTTCGTCAAACCCCTTGCTACGTGTGTTCCTGCCTGTCTTGTATTCCTATGTAAGAAGATTAAAGTCTGTTTATTGCTATTCTCCTGCGTGCTCTGTGTTCCTTGCTCCTTGCTCCAGCACAGTAGCTGAAGTGTGACAGAATACCGGAACCAAACAAAAAGTGAGCGGCGCCCTTTCTCCCCTTTTGTTTTCCGTTTTTAGAAAGTCTTTTGTTTTCCTTGTTTTTGCCCACGGCATGGAAGCCGCCGCACAATTCGCTGCCCTAGCCCGTCGAGATCTCCTCTTCTAGGAGTACGCCGAGGAATTCTGCGGGCTCGCCATGGCGACGGCGCTGGACGACGCCACCATCAACACTCTGTTCTGGCTCGGGGCTAACCAACATTGCCCCGTGGACCTCCCAGACACCACCGGACTAAGTTGGAGGGAAGGAGTTTTCCTGGGGAGTGTCCGGGCCCGAGCCAGAACCAGCCCGCCATCAGTCCCGCCGACAGTTCATCAGTCAACCCTGTCAGCTGTTCATCAGTCAAGTTTTCCGACCGTTCATCTGTCCAGTCCACCGGCTGTGGCTAACCCAAGGCCGCTGGCCGCTCTTCAGTCAAGTCAGCCGGCTGCTATGAAGTCAAGTCTGTCAGCCGCCACTCACTCAAGCCCGCCACCATTCGCGGTGAAGTCAAGCCCGCCGCCGCCCACCTCACATGTGCCCCTAAGAATGCTGGTGGAGAATGAGGGGATGTCATGGGCTCCAGCTCCAGAGCGCCCTCCAGTGGCCGCTCCTCGAAAGCGCGCTCCAGTGTCTGCTCTAGCCCCTGACCAGAGTTGAGAGATGGCTCTAGCCCCAGACCGGAGTCAAGTCATGTCTCCAGAAGTATTGTCCACAGGAACCATTCTTGTCGGTTATGTCTTGTCTGTTGGGGTTCCTGAGAAGCGGATTGCTTCTCTTGTCATGGCCACAGAGGCCATTCCCAAGCCGCCTGCTTCTCCAGTTGCCTTGATGGAAGCAGTACCTGAGTGCACCCCTGAAAAGGTCCTTGTCACCCCGTTCAGCCCAAGGAGGGCTGTGGGTCTCATGTTTGGCCTAGAGGAGGCCTCAGATTCCGTGCCTAGCCCAGTGAGGGCTCCTGTTCCTGTGGATAACCCTGAGAGGGCTCCTGTTCCTGTGGATAACCCTGAGAGGGCTCCTGTCCCTGTGTTCAGCCCACGGAGGGCTCCTGTCCCTGTGTTTAGCCCACGTAGGGCTCCTGTTCCTGATTTTAGCCCAAGGAGGGCTCCTGATTCCTTGTTCAGCCCAGGGAGGGCTCCTGAACCCCAATTGGACCCCATAAGTTTCCCCAAGGATTTTTTTTGGGGGGGGGGTAGAAGGTTTCCGGCTGTAGTGGCCGGGCCGAGGGTCGAGGCCAAGGCCACGGAGGCCGTCCAGCCATGGCCTCCTTAGCTCCCTGCACCGCCATGGCCGCCCGAGTCTCCTGACCCGCCATGGCCGCCCGGGTCTGCCTGATCCGCCCTGGAGGCCTCTTCTGTATTCCCGTCCTGCACCAGCCTCCAGGGCGCCCACCCCGATCTGTCACATGTGTGTTCCCGTTGTGTTCCTGTTATGTCCTTATTTGGTAGTTCCTGTTCTTATTAGTTCATTACTGGTTTATTATTTTTGTTCAGCTGTGTTTAGTTATCTTGTTTAGCTTGATTATTATTTAAGCCTTGTGTGTCCCTTATTCTTGGTTCCGGTATTGTTCGTCAAACCCCTTGCTACCCCTCGCTATTCTCCTGCGTGCTCTGCGTTCCTTGCTCCTTGCTCCAGCACAATAGCTGAAGCGTGTCTCACACACACACACACACACACACACACACACACACAACACCAGAAAAATAAATAAAACCCTCAGTAATTTCTGCAGTCTGCAAAGCAGTATGTATTGTGCACATGAAGACTGTGTCAAGCAAAAAATACTATTTAAATAAAATTATTGATTTTTTTTTCTATGTGGAGTGTTATTTAATGACACTTTTGGTATTAGACAAACTGAACAAAACAGGACACATGATTTTCAAACAATATAAAAATGCACTTTAAATAAATGACGGTTGTTTCATTTTTTTCAGTCTATGGTGTGAGATTGAATTCTTCATGTCTCTTTCAGGTAATAGTCATCTTCAAAGGCCTCTCAGTCCTCAGTCGTCCATAGACAGTGACCTCAGTGTCTCTGAGCTGGAGGACGACTCCATCTCTATGAGCTATAAGCTTCAGGACATGACTGATGTGGAGGTCATGGCCCGACTGCAGGAGGAGAGTACGTCTGCTTTAATACATCACATATATTTGTAATGATTGAGACTAAAGGGATAGTTCATCCAAAAATTTAAATTCTGTCATTTACTCATTCCAAACCTGTATGATTTTCTTCTGTGGAGCATAAAAGAAGATATTTTGAAGAATGTTGGTCACCAAACACTTTCAGTTGCCATAGACTTCCATTGTAATTTTTGTTCATACAGTGGGAGCCGAAACTGTTAGGTTACCAATATTCTTCAAAATACATTCTAAAACTGCAAATTGGGGCCAAAAAAGTATTTTGCACTCAGGATGCTTCATGTGTTTGTGTTTAGGTCTACGGCAGGAGTATGCGAGCACCGCTGCCACGGCCACGTGCCGCAGTGCCAGTTTTTCAGTGCACACAGGTGTGCGCAGGAGCATGAGAAGTGAGGCTGAGCTGGAGGAAGAGGAGGAGTACGATCAGCTCTCCGCTCCACAGCCGCAGCTCTTCAGGACGTCCTCCATACAGCGCAGCACGTCCCACTCACAAAACCTCTCCAGCATGAGAGAGTGCCGGCGCAGCCCCTCCACGCCTCAGTACCTCAGCAGCCTGTCCTTCCAGCAGCTGCACATGCCCAACCACAGCTCCAGCACAGCTACAGAGACCCAGAGCTACAGAGCCAACACAGGTCAGACTATATTTTAGGCAAGATTATGTAATATTAATGTTTGATTGTCCTGTATGTGTAGTAAAATCCATCCTTTCATTTGCTCTTATACTATTTTAATGTTTTATTACACAGCTCTTGAGAATACTTGATTTTTATTGCTTAGTCACAGCGTTGAGCTAGCAGATATTTTTATCATTATTCTAAACTGTTTATTTGACCATTCTCCATGTCAACAAACTGGTACTGGTTACTCTACTTTCTCTATTTTGATATGAATGCTGTTTGGTAGAATAGATCATTGATTGGCGCCATCTTATATCTGGAAACTGAAGTAAAATGGCCTTAGAGTACTTCAGAGTTAGTTGAAATAAATATGTTGATCACAAAACTTTTAATATAATTTAATAAGATTCCCCAATTAAAGCAAGAAAACAAAAACAGCAAACTGGAAAAGAGACACAAAGAGCTGGCTAAGAAATAACTTAAAATAGAGAGCAGAGGAAGACATGTGAAATTGTAATCTACTAAAGAGTAAATCGAAAAAATTTTAATATTTAATGTCCATTTATTCATAATATATCACTAAAAAACAGACTATTGAGCTATGGTTCTCAAACTTTTTGACATGTATTGACAGTATTCTCATATAGTCTATGATATTTCTTTTGTAGTAAGACAAAAGATAAATCTTTTGACAAAAACTTTTATTCACAGAAACTATGGCAATATATTAAAATAATTAAATTCCATAATTCCAGATGAATTAATGTATTTTTAATTTTTTAACCCAAAAATAACAATTTCTATTAAATCAAATCAAATCAAATCATGTTTAGTATTGAAATGTCCATAACTTTTCCAGGTCTGGAAATCACACTTATAATATCCAGCTTTTCCAAAACCTGGAAGACCACTGCAAGACCACTTGGTTTTGCAAGTGGCAACCCTGGTTCCTAGATAGCAATGACAGCTGTTCAGGAAATTACTTAAAATAAGATTAGATAATAAGATAAATTATAAGATTATAATAAGATAAATTATAAGATTTTATATGTTTTATTTATCTGAAAACTTCTTTCTTTTTTAAGACGGTGGTTCTTAACCTTTTTGACTTGAACGTGTGTGTGTGTGTGTGTATGTATACATATTCTAAAACTAAAACTCTTCTTTTAGAATAGAAAAAAGAAATATGATTTCAGTTTTTTTTAGTCTTTTAATTAAGTTTGTTTTCATGTATTCAAAATAGTAATAATTGCATTGTATATGCATGCATTGTCTTTCTTTTTCAGACAAGCTACGGAGGAGCATGCCAAACCTAATTCGAGCTCCCAGTGTTCCCAGTGTCATCAGTGTTCCTAATGTTCCTGCTCCGACCAGTCACATTGCCACATCATCTTCATCTTTGTCGTTACTCCGAAACAGTCAGAGTTTTGATTCCCACAGTGGTCTGACCAAGATACTGTCTGCAAGTAAGACTAACACTGTCAAAACATCACATTAAATATGATGAGAATTATCTTAGTAGCAGATTATATCACACTTTATGAACCTCAGGTCAAATTTTATTGCTCTCTGTTCAATCTCAGTCCCCTCTCCGGGCCAGTTACAGCAGCGAGTTCAGAGCGTGGGCAACTTCTCAACGCGGCCCCCTCTGAAAGCCACAGCGTACGTGAGCCCTACCATCCAGAGTGCCACCACAATGCCTTCCTCTGTTAGTCTCAACTCCATCCCCAGCAGCAGCAGCATCCCTCTCCCCAGCAAACCCAGCGCCCCCTCCTCCAGTCGCAGCGCTCTACCTCGTCCTGCTTCCTTTGTTGGGACAAGTGGGGCCGCACGCAGTAAAATTGCCCAGCCCATGCGCAGGTAATCATTCACAATTATTCCTCCTCTACATGTGTACATGTATTACTGAACATTCACTTGGGGGCTTCTCATCCGGGATGTACTGTTTGCTTTTTATAACATTAGCAATTCCAGAGAGGACAAGTGTTTTATTATTAAACATTTACTGTTAATTACCAAATTTCATATTAATTGAAGCAAATGTGCATATAGTTACCAGTCAACTTCAGATAAACTCAGAAAAATGAATTGTTTTTGGCTGCAGACTAGTGTTAGGCTTATGTTTAAAGACAATATATTGACTTGAAGTCACTTTTTGTAATTCAATAATTGATTTATCTGCAAAAAACAATGTAATGCCTGTGAATGAATTTAATTTAGATACTTTTCTCAGAAAATATTGATATTGAAATTTCTTTTTTCATTAATCAGCATATCATGTCATTAATTCAATTAAAATTTGTATTATTTGACAGCCTTAAAAATACTGATAGGAATTATTGATTATTAGAACTCCTAAGTGGATATATTCTATTTACTAACATAGTTTTTTTTTTTTTTTTTGTAAGAGATGATTACTTTTATTAAGGATGCATTCAACTGATCAAAAGTGACAGTAAAGACATTCATAATGTTACAAAAGATTTCTATTTCAAATAAATGTTGTTCTTTCGAACTTATTCATCAAAGAAACCTAAAAAATGCATCATGGTTTTCACAAAAATATTATGCAGCACAATTGTTTTCAACTTTGAAAATAATAAGAAATGTTTCTTGAGCATCAAATCATCATATTAGAATGATTTCTGAAGGATCATGTGACACTGTAGACTGGAGTAAAGATGCTGAAAATTCAGCTTTGCATCACGGGAATAAATTACATTTTAAGATATATTAAAATAGAAAACAGTTATCTTAGATTATAATAATATTTATGTATTTTTTATCAAATAAATGCAACCTTGATGAGCATAACAGACTCCTTTCAAAAACAATAAAAATCTCTTTCTGAACCAAAACTTTTGATGTTTTAATATGATTTAATTTCATACACAGTATATCATTGTTAATTCACGTTTGTTCATAATTCATTATAATACAACTCATGTTCACTTACACAACTTGAAAATTGTTTTAAAATGTATTAATATACGTAGAAATGTACATTAACCAAGTAAAAATTGTTCATTGTTAGTTTATGACAGTAACAGACTGATGCTTATTGAGAAATGATAATGATATTTTATATAGACTATAATGTATTGCTGTCATGAACACTAATCATTGTCATTGCAGTTTACTGACCCCGCCGAAGAGTGTCTCTGCTCTGAGCGCCCTGCGTGACGGCAGCTGGAGGGACGGCTGCTATTAAACTGCTCCAACCTTAAATGTCTCAGGCCCAGCTGGCTGGGCATAACTGTTGCTTATAGACCTGAAGTGGAAACAAAATAACATCAAGAGATTCGAAGTTGAAAAGTACTGTTAACAAATGCAATACAGCACCACTGCAATATGCCTGATGGCTGAAACCCAGAGCATTATGCATACAAGTGTTTACGTGCAAATAATTTGCCTAATTGCAGCACAGTTTTTTTAACCATTGAAACCAATTGTCAAATGATATTAATAATTAGATATGAACATAAGGACAGTATTGGTTTTGGTAGATGTTATGATTTAATAAGCATAAGTCATTGTCTCTCGAATAGCACTTTTATTGTTAACTTGCATTGTTACATTAGATAACCACTATTGCCAGACTAGTACCTGATTGGTTTCTGTTGCGCAAGTTGCATTCCTTCTTTAATAATGTTGTCAGTTATGTTGCAACATATGGCAAGTGAATTATTTGGGTGATCTGATACATTTGTAAAAGCAGACTAAATGGACTGTGAAGCACTGTTGAAGTACAAATGCAGCCTAGAGTAAATGGCAGCCATTCCAGATTGTATGTTTACATGATGCTCATGATACAGAGCACTGTGGACAAGACATTTGCACATCAAATGGTAACATTTGTTTCTCTTTTTTTAAAGAACTGGTTTATGATGGAAGTGAATGGATAGTATGTTTTTCCAATGTTGAATAAAAGGGTTTTGAACTGACATAATGTTTGGAACTGTTTCGTACTGTATTGGAAACAGAGGATGTCAGTAAAAGGGAACTGAAATAAGATACTCAAGAGAGTATTTACATTTTTGGAAAAACCTACTTTTTCGAACTCGTCCTAGGCTGTTTGTCTGATTTGCACATATGCACCATCTTGAGATACTATCAATAAAATGTTAGCAAAGGAATTTAGATTCATTTAATCGTTTAGCAGATGTGGACCAATATATTTTGGAGTCTGATAAATATTTCATATTTTCATATTTCTTTTTACGCGTTTTTTTTTTCCAGCGTAGCGCAACCAATCACACACGATTCTGTTGAGTTTACTAATGCAATGACCAATCAGACGCATTCAGATGAGTCATCGCTGAAATGCCAGCGAACAACAGTGCAGAAGAGATTCGTTTCGCAGTGCAGACAACTTCATTTATTAAAACGGGAGCGTTTTTATTTTATTTTATTTTATTTTTTTTTTTGAGAGGGCTTAAACTCGCACTAGACTGAAGTCAGCGATAATGGTCTTTGATAATGTTTTATTTATTTATTTTTTTTTGCTCGCTTTTCTGTATATCATTTATTCGCTGTTTGAATAAATGAAAGCCTTATAATTAGTATCTTTTTATTACATTGCAGTTATGTTCACCTTTTTGTACACAAACATTCTATTTCTGTTATGATGTCATACACTGGAACTGAATGTTAGCGTTGCTTTAGTTCTTGTGTGCGACTAGAACGAACAAGTTATCTGTCTTACCATCAAGGTAATCAATTATTTTGCAGTTTTTTAAATTACAAAATCATATCTCAAGTTGTGGTCTTCTCTGTTCCTTATTGTGCATGATTCTTCCCATCTACATGCTACTGTTTGAGTAACCGCAGTGGCAAATGTGCCAAGAAAGGTCATAGAAAAGAAATAAATGAACACGGTAAGTTTAGTAACCCAATTTTTTATTAACTATTATTTAATGGTAATTAATTAATACATAAGAAAATTGTATTTATGTGTGTTAAAATGCAGCATGAATCATTTGTCTGAAAAATGTTTAATGTTGTGCTTGTCTCTCTTCATCTACACGCCACGGAGCACCACAATGTAACGTTAAATCCGGGTCATGTGACAACATTAAATTAACACGGTAGGTTCAGTAATCCAAATCTTATTACAAAATCTCAATGCAATTAGTCTGAACACATCCAAATATTGTAAGTGCAGTAAAATAAGTGTCTGTCTGATATTAGTCTTCTGTTTATGTCTGTGCATGACATTTCCGTCTACAACTGAGCGGCACAATGGTAAATGTGGAGGAAGTCATGTGACAGCAGACAAATAAAGGTATACTGTTTGCTTTAACACAAGCTGAAAACACTTATTTGGATAGATAGATCGATAGATAGATATTGTAGACTTTTATTACAAAATCTGAATGCGATTAATTTGAAGATATCCAAATATTGTATTAAAGTGTTCAAGTGCAGCAAGACATTTCAAGTGTCTGTCTGATATTGGTCTTTGTTTATTTCTGTGCATGACTCTCTCCATCTACACGCCACTGTTTGAGCACCACAATGGTAAATGTGGAGGAAGAGTCATGTGACTGCAACCAAACAAAAGGTAATTGATACAGTTTGCTTTAGCACAAGCTGTAAACGCTTAATTGGAGAGTTAAGGCATTTAATTAACATTGTGCAGGTCATTTATACATCTGTAGATACATAGATAGATAGATTGTACTGTAAACTTGTTTAAGATGTAGATTTTGTGTGCTGCTGGAACAAACAAGGTATTTGTCTCTCCAAATATCTATAAAAAATATAGCCTACATATAAATTAAAAATGATTAATTTCTGTTGAAATAAAAAACAAAAACATGTATTTCTGAAATTTATGATCTTTTCTGTTCAATGTTGTGCATGACTCCATCTGTCCATCTACATGCTACTGATTGAGCACCACTATGGGAAATGCAGATCATGTGACAACATTAATACGGTAGGTTCAGTAATCCAAATTTTATTACAAAATCTGAATGCAATTCAAGTCAAGTCACCTTTATTTATATAGCGCTTTTAACAATACAGATTGTGTCAAAGCACTTAATAGTATCAAATTGGAGGATAGATTGTCAGTAATGTATAATAATAATATTAAACACTCAATTTTCAGTTAAAGGCATTTCATTATTGAATTCAGAGATGTCATTGTCTAGCTCAGTTTAGTTTAAATAGTATCTATGAAATCAATGCGGGGGGGGGGGGGGGGGGGGGGGGGTAGTTCTCCTCTGGACAATTCATTTGAATATATTTGAATATTGTATTAAAGTGTTCAAGTGTATCAAGACTTTTTTCCCCCCTGTAAATTAAGTGTATGTCTAATATTAGTCTTTGTTTATTTCTGTGCATGACTCTCCATCTACATGCCACTGAGCGCCACAATGGGAAATGCAGGTCATGTGACAACATTAGGTAGGTTCAGTAATCCAAATTTTTATTATCAATTTTAAATGTTTAATTTGAATAGAATCAGAAAATCACTGTTTATGATGCTGGTCTTCTGTGATTTTTTTTCTGGTTCATTGCTCTCTTTCTGTACAATGACAGTGTTATAATTAGCGACTTACAATGTTTTTTATTGAATTCACATTAAATACAAAGTCAGTCGTGTTAAAAATATTGTATGCATGGCACCCATATCTGGTACATATCTGATAAAAAGACACAGGATTTTATGTGTAGTTAGCTATTGCCCATTTACTTACACATATTTGAGAATCGAGATATTTTCATGATAGGCTATAGTTAACACGTTTGGAAACATTTCGAATCAAAAGAAAAAATAAGTAAAACATAAGCCTAAATCTAGGGTGACCAGCCATCCCGTTTTTCCCAGGACAGTCACCTATTTGTCCGCGCGCCCACGCAATCCCAGTTCTATCAGACAAGGCGAGCAGTTCTCTTTGCACCTGAATTGTCAAATACACAGTTGTCAAAATGTCCATCGTGTGGAGTATCTCATGTAAATACAGTCGGTTATGGCTTAAGTGAACATACTGGTGGGTGAAAACCGGATTACATTCATTCGGTTTTGAAAGGGATAGCAGCCCAGTTAAATACCTGTCCGTGTCATTAATGTTAATCAAACAACAAAAGATGTTGAATAAATGTATCCATGTTAAATAAACCTTTGAAAAACGAGTTAATTTAATTTGTATCTTTATCGTATTTGTCTTATGGTTTGTAATTTGCGTGTATGTGTAATTTGCTTTGAAAAACGTGACGAGGCTTCCTTTGTGCCCCCTCAAAAATAGTGAGTGCATGACGCCCCTGACACTACAATACAAAATTATTTGTCAAATAATTGAAACATGAAGAAACATTCCAGTTGAAATTGTTAGCTTAACTTCTAGAGATGCAGTGATACATGGCATGGTGAAAAATGACACAATGAATAATACGGAAAGTAGTTTAAGATAAATTTTAAAAGTGTGCCCCCTAAAAGTACAAGTGGCCCCTGCCGGTAATTATCTGCCATTTTTCTCCTCGCCTCTTCACCTCTCAAGCTCTGTCAGGTTGGATGGGGCAGATGCACATTTTCAGGTTTCTCCAGAAATATTTGATTGGGTTCAAGCTCAGGCTGTGGCTGGGCCACTCAAGGACATTCACAGAGTTGTCTATAAGCCACTCTTGCTGTGTGTTTAGGGTCGTTGTCCTTTTGGAAGGTGAACCTTCTGCCCAATCTGAGAATGCTCTGGACTGGGTTTTCATTAAGGCTATCTCTATATTTTGGTGCATTGAGCTTCTCTTCTACTCTGATGAGTCCCTCAGTCCCTGCTGCTGAAAAACACCCCACATCATGAGGCTGCTACCACCACACTTTATTGATTCAGTTTGGCCACACTGCCATAAAGCCCAGATCGGTGGAGTGTTGCAGTGAAGTTTCTCCTTTTGTAGATTTCTCCTATTTCCACATATGATCATGGAGCTCAACTAGAGTGACCATCAGGTCCTTGGTCACCACACCAACCAAAGCCCTTCTCTATCAATTGGTTAGTTTGGCCAGGAGGCCAGCTCTAGGAAGAGTCCTGGTTGTTTCAAACTTCTTTCATTAAGGGTAACAGAGACTGCATGCTTCTGTGACCCTTCAATGCTGCAGAATTTTTTTCTGAACTCTTCCCCAGACGTGTGGCTTGACGCAGACATGTTTCTGAGCTCTACAGGCAGTTCTTTGGACCTCAGGGCTTCGTTTTTGCTCTGATATGCATTATCAGCTGTTAAACCTTTTATTAAGACATGTGTGCCTCCAAATCATACCCATTCAATTGAATTTGCCACAGGTTAACTTCACTCGAAGTGTAGTAACATTTACAAGCAATATAAAGGCTTCTAGCTAAATTTCAACAGTCCCAGATAAGGGTATGAATATACTTATGCAATGGAATCATTTAAGTTTTTTATTTTTAATAAATTTGCAAAGATGTTAAAAAACATTTTTTTTCTTTACCATTATGGTGTATGGGGTGTAGATTGATGTGGAAAAAAAGTAATATAAAACAGTTTAACATAAGGCAGCAACATAACAAAACGTGAAAAAAAAAAAAAAATGAAGGGGTATGAATACTTTCGCAATCGTTTCGTGTCTTAGGACATCAATGTATCGTCACGAGCCGCAGGGTTTAATTTGGTTTTGTCTGTGTATGTTTTTTTGACTCTCAAAGCCGTGGGTCCCATTGACTGCCATTTTATGACTGACAGACTGCAACGGTTTGAGTTAAAAATCTTCGTTTGTGTTCTACTGAAGAAACAAAGTCACCTACATCTTGGATGTCCTGGGGGTAAGCAGATAAACATCAAATTTAAATTTTTGGGTGAACTACCCCTTTAATTAAGAGACTTACATTTTAGACACCATATTGCCTGTTTTTGCTCTGTTTCACTAACAAAAATCATTCCAAACACTGTCACGGCACTGTTTTGCGTCTCGTTCCTGAATGAATCAACCGTTTAAATGATTCTGTTCAATCGCAAAGACTCACTTATTAACAGTGATTTGCTGCCATCTATTGGTAGTTTTAATTTCACATTTTGACTTTTTTTAAAAAAAAATTCATGTTTTAAATCATTTCAAATATCAGTATTCAACGTTTTATGTTTAATATATTAAACCATTATTTATGCATTTGTAATTGCAGGTTATATGCATTCGTTTCTTGCATTAAACAGTGTGTAAATACATCTAAATGCCACTTCAGATGCAGCTTCTGTGTTGATTTCATTTGCTTGGTAACAGCCCAAATGTCTTATTATTCTAATTCACTGATTAAATGTAAGAATGTGACTCAAAAGATAATGGACACTTTTAGAACAAATGGCTTTATAAAGGTAAAAATGCCCATAAAATGTAAAAATCAGTTTAAACTTATTGGAAAAGATTAATTTCTATCAGTGTGAACTGATCGCCACACAGAATATGTAGAATATCAAAACCTTTAGGCGTCAGCTGTCCATGGCAGTCCTTAAGTTACCAGCACAATGACACACTCAGCAAAATATTGTCTAATTATCGTTATCGATAAAATCCCAGAAAATATCGAGATATTATTTTTTGTCAATATCGCACACCCCTAATATGCATATATCTTAAAACTTCTGGTAACATGAGCCTAAGCTCTTTTCAATAAAATCCATGCAAAAGTTAATATCAGATCATTTTAGAATACAGTATAGGATGTACCGAATATTCTTCAGTTTTATGCAAAACAGAAATACGACAAATAGAATATCAGATCTCTGTCATATGGCCAAAAATAAATGCTTTTTTGCATAGTGTTTGACACATGAAAACTGTAACAATGTATCTTACAAGGTAACACGATGTAACCTTGTTCTCACTTGAAATGTGTCCCCACATTAAGTCCTTGAATTTGAGGGTATTGGACCTGGAAAGTCCTTGAAAGGTCCTTGAATTTGAAGTTAACCACGGTGTGGGAACCCTGTTTATATATGTCACAATAATATTATTGTAAATATATTTGTCAGGTTGGCAGACATGATTAAATATATTGCTTTCATTTTAAAATCGAGACAGTTTTACAATATCTCTTTTAAGATAATGTTTAATATGTCTATGTCTATAAACACATTCATTTAGCGTTGTTGATTATAATATGATATGATTAATAATTAAACAAACACTTATGTGTTAAACTGCAATAATTTTCAAAATTATGCTCACTTACTCACTCACTGATTTCATAATGTAAAAGCTTGAGTGAACTATGTGATGTTTTAATTTTTAACCAGGCAGATTTGTGTTGGACAGTCTCTCTGACAACCGCTGACCGCTCCAGTCGCATACACAACAACAGCACAAATTTGTAAGTGTTTTAAATTATATTTGGATTGTCAGTTGAATTCATTTCAAGCAGAAAAACATTAGATGGTATTGTTCTGACAGACTTTGCATTGTAGCTCTTGTTTCTTGCCTGTGGAACCAACTAGAATCCTTGTGTAAGTGGATAAAATGCCAAACAAGGCACAAGAGGTGAGTCATCTCTACAATATTGTTATAAATATTGCAGTTTTGTACCCATTATATGACCATGCATACTGTACTTTGTCCTTTAGGATGCGGTGATCAATATGAAATCTGTGCAGGAGATTGCTAAGCAGTTAGGGTTTGAGTGGACCGTTCTAGCATTTGAACTGGGATTCACCAGAAATGAAGTCAGACAGTTTCATGCCACATCCAAAGAAAAGAGGGTTCAGGCTCAGAGAATGTTGGAATCATGGTGTGTATTAATCCAACACACTATTAAATCTAACTGTTTGTTAATGTTTTTTAAATTAGCCTTTGTTTACAAAACACCTTTTTCTATGAGAGTTGTGTTGGTATTAATACCTCCAGTGATTTCTGGTTTTGATTGATAGGTATGAGCGTTCCTGGGCCAAACCAAACAAAACTAAGCTGCTGCAGGATGGTCTTGAGCGGGCGGGCCGTCGTGATCTGGCTGAAAGGCTGCGCTGCCTGCACTGGGGTCACCAGAAGCTCAGCCGCAGAGTGGAGCTGCCCTCCGCCTTCCCCTTCATCATTACCGTCCACAAGACCATAGACAACAAGGACGCCTTGAGCAGGATTAATGTGCTTAATCGCAGTTATAGCTAAGACCATTTGGCAAAGAAAATTATGTGAGCTATAAATCTGATACTGTCAGGATTGGACCTGTTTTGTCATGTGTTTCATTTCCTGTTTTGCCTTATTTGGTCTTGTTCCTGTCCTTGTTTAGTTTGATTATTACTTGATTCCCCGCACCTGTCTGTCCCTCGTTATCCTGTCTTTATAAGCCCCAGTCTGTTCAGTTTGTGTTTGTCGGGTCTACTAGTTATGTTTGTGTGTTTCCTGCCATTTCCTTGTGGATGTATCCTGTGTTCTATGGATTAAAGACTATTGATTATACTCCACGTCTCCCTCGTGTTCCTCCCATCACAGATCGTGACAGAAGACAGAAAACCTACAAACAGTAACCTCCATGTGTCTACCCTCCGTTTTGTTTCCCATTTTCACTCATTGACTATTTTTTTCTGTTGTGTGCCCTCATGGATCCCCTCATTCGTCCCGAATTCTTCCTCCTCCTGCTGGAGCAGGGGGACAAATCTCTCGAGGACCATACAAGACTGTTCCTGATGTTAGCTAACACCACCAGCTACCCGGACGACACGCTCTGCTCATTCTATGATGCAAGCTTGAACACCGTGAGCAGAGCGCCGTCGTCCGAAGATGGTCCTTGAGAGGATTTCGCTGCCTTCGTGGACTCTGGTGAGAAACGAATCGCCACTCACCATCTGCCCGGAGCGCGGAGTGGAGCTCCACCCACTGCACCGTGGCTGAGGGTGAGCTGATAGTGCATCTGGGACTGCTGGACTTCGAGGGGGACCTTATTGACTGGGAAACTGAGCTGGTTCCGTCCAGCCCTCTGTCGTCTTCTGTCCCCACATCCAGTCCAGAGTGGGCTCCTGTTTCCCAGTCCAACCATGAGAGAGACTCAGTACCCAAGTCCAGCCAGGAGTGGGCTTTGAGCCCGGAGGCTCACGAATGCCCACCCACCTGCCCGCCCGCTCCTGCCTCCTCCACCGCTGTCGTCTGGTAGCCCCTCTGCTCGCCCTCAGCCAACCATCATTATGGTGCGAGCTCCGCGGGACTGTCATCCTCCAGCGTAGCCATGGTCGGAGTATTCCTCACCTCCGCCTCCAGCCTCCGAGGCCCGGATTCCGCCTCGGCCCGCTGACCCAGCAGCTCCACCTCGGCTCCTAGCTCCCTCGCCTCCGCCGTCACCCATCGATTCACCGGGCTCCCTCGTCCCTCCGGCTCTGCCTTGGTCGGGCGTCGACCCGCCTCCTCCAGCTGCATCGGCTCCGTTGGGCTCCTTCCTCCCGCCAGCTCCACCTTGATCCTCAGTCGCTCCGGCTCCACCGCGGATCTCCGCCTCGGTCGCCAGAGCCCTCAGCTCCACCCTGGCCCCCCGGATCCTTGGCATCCCCCTGGCTTGTTGGCTCTCCGTCTCCGCCTTGGGGTCCTCCACCACCTGCTCCGCTGCCGTTGGTCGGCCCCCTGGAGTCGGCGGCCATTCCTCCATGACTCCTCCCTCCATCGGCTCCACCGTGGGCCGTCATCATGGCTGTGGCCTGGGTCCTGCTGTGCTCCCCCTGCTCCTGGCTCCTCCCTCCTTCGTCACCTCCCTGGTCTCTGTCTGCCGGCTCCTTCCCAGGTGTCCGTCCTCCTCCTGAGCCTCCTCCCAAGTTCCCACCCATTCTGCCCATCTGTTGTTGTCTACGGTGAGAGGACGCACCTACCGGGAGGGGGCGAAATGTCAGGATTGGACCTGTTTTGTCATGCGTTTCAGTTCCTGTTTTGCCTTTTTTGCTTTATTTGGTCTTGTTCCTGTCCTTGTTTAGTTTGATTATTACTTGATTCCCTGCACCTGTCTGTCCCTCATTATCCTGTCTTTATAAGCCCCAGTCTGTTCAGTTTGTGTCGGGTCTACTAGTTATGTTCGTGTGTTTCCTGCTGTTTCCTTGTGGATGTACCCTGTGTTCTATGTATTAAAGACTATTGATTATACTCTCCCTGTTGTTCCTCCCATATGTAATCCATATTTTCATTTAATTTTAATGTGTTAAGTGTTCACAAGTATAAAGTATGATATTTCCATGAAAACATTAATTCATTGTGTTAATTTTATCCGGTATGATTTGAGAATTATCTAAATGTTCAATGTGGCTTCAGACTTTTAGACCCCAGTGTACATAGAAGAATAATCAATAGTATTCAATAGTTTTAAATATTTAATACTTTTTATTTATTTTTTTTACTCACCTCATGACACCATTCGTCTTGTTACAACTTATTCAATTACATTAATCAAATTCAATTTATTCTATCATTCAATCAAACTCTCATGCACCATGTTTACATTTACCATATATTCACAGTGCATTTACATATGTTGTGTTGTTTCAGTATTAAAAAGGTCATAACTGTGTCTTTCTCAGTCAGTGTTGTAAGCACCAGCTTTTTAATGTGTTCAGGCCAAACTGCAGTGCTGCTTTATTATGGCCCTAATCCCCTTGAAAAGCAGTTAAATTACTTAAACTGAATGCTCAAATAAACCATGACTATCCAGTCTGACAATTTTTTTGAGTATTTTTAAATCATATCATATTACTTTAATTAGAATATAGATTTAATATCAAATGTATATTGCAATACTATTTTAAAACGAATATTTAATATTTAAAACTAAATCCACATTTATATTATTGAGGCTATATGTCATTGTGAACAAAGCTTTAGCAGGCCAACCGAACTTAATACAGAGCCATGAGAATGGCTGCGTCTCAAATCATAGGGAGCTGCCTACCTAGAAGACATTGTTGGGTCGCACAGCATTTTTGGTATCACCAAAGTCCTTTCTATAGTCTTTGGTGTCACATTTGTCCAACGCTGCCCGTAAATGCTGTCTATGTAGGGCGTTTTACACACTTCGCAACGCAGCCGATGTGACCAATCAGCGCCGTGTGCTGCAGCTCAACGGTAGCAAGCTTGAGTGAGACGCGCAACAAGATCAAAAGCCGAACGAAATGAAATTAAACGGAATGGACATCACCGCTGATAATCGTCTCTCCTGAAAAACAATTCGGTGCACTAAAAAAAGGGACCGCGTTTCATTCATAAAACATGTCTGCATTGTCAGGCAACAAAGAAGCGGTGCCTGCAGCTCTCAGCTTGTTGTTTTCATGACACTTTGAGACTGTGACAGCTAACTGACAGGATTTAGTTGCATTTGGACGGAGAAAACGGGCTCAACATGGCCTCAGTAAACTGCTTCGGTGGTCCAGAGGAGCTGGAGGACACGAATCACGCTTTAAGTTTGATGAAAGAGCTGAAATTATTCTACGACTCGCAACTGTTAGTCGATGTGACTATCGAAGTGGAGCCTGACCCAGAGCAAGGTGTTTCCTCAGGAAAAGTTTTCCAGTGCAACCGAAATATACTGGCAGCAGCGAGCCCTTATTTCAAGAGCATGTTTACAGGAGGACTGTATGAGAGCACTCAGAGAAGAGTCACCATTCATGATGTGGACGCCCATTCAATGGCTGTCATCATCGATTACTGCTACACTGGCAAAGTGACAATCACTGAAGGCAACGTGCAAAGGCTTTATGCAGCTGCCAACATGCTGCAGCTGGAGTACATCCGGCAAGCCTGTGCAAACTTCATGACAAGAAGGCTGGAGCTTTCTAACTGTGCAGGGATTTTGAAGTTTGCCGACACTTTTGACAATCTGGAGCTGAAGAGCAAGGCTCAGGCGTTCATCGCGAAGAACTTCGTCCAGCTCAGCGCCAGTGTGCGAGAGCTTTGTGAGCTGGACCTGAAGCAGATTAAAGAGATCCTCACATTGGATTCTCTAGATGTCGACTGTGAACGGAAAGTGTGTTCATTTGCAATACAGTGGATCGAGAGTAATCCGCATGCGGATGCTGAAGATGCATTACAGGTCCTTAAATGCGTGCGTTGGTCTTTGTTTTCGGAAAAAGACAGGGTTTATCTAGATAGCCTTAAATCAAAGCCTTTTATAAAGAAATATCTTTCGAATGTCCTAGACGGGGCCGGTGATGAGCCAAACGCTACGATTTCAAAAGGCGCACATGCTGCCAAACAAAGAATCGGCAAGAGTGCAAAAGAAATGGTGCTTTTCTTCGGACGGCCAAATGAGCCTTTCATGTGCTATGATCCTTATACGGACGACATCTACTCTATGGCATCCCCAATCATGAACCTCACCAATCAGAACTTCAAACGCTCTCCTGTGGAGACGTTTTTGGTCTGCACCACACCAGAGAGCAATCTCTATCTGGCCTCGCACCTGTCCAAGCACTTCTGGGTCTACAATCCTCTGTTAAATTGTTGGCAGGAGCTTGCGGAAAGACTTCTCGGAAGAATGCATTCCTACATGGGCTACCTCAGTGGGCACCTGTACGTTCTTGGAGGCAGAGATCCGCTATCGGATGCCAGACTCAAGGAAGTAGAATGCTACAGCATTCAGAGGAACCAATGGGGTTTTGTGGCCCCTTTGCCGCATTCTTTAGGAAAGATGCAGGTTGTGACGATAAACGAGCGGCTTTATGTGGTGAACAAGAGGAGGATGCTTAGCTATGAGCCGAAGAAGAACCTTTGGCTCCAGCGGGGCTCTCTGAAACGCAGTAAACTCCACAAAGCTTGTGTTTTTCAGGAGCAGATTATATGTTTGTGCGATATCCCCGTAGTTAAAGCCTATAACCCAGCTCGTGGAGAATGGAGGCGTATCGGAGACATTCCCATTGACAGCAGCGCTCTCAACTACCAAGTTGTGCAACACAACAGCAAACTGCTTCTTCTGACTATTGCAATTGTCCATCACAACAAAAACAGGCTTGTTATACATGAATACGATCCCACTCGGGACTCATGGAAAAATGTGGCCACCATGTTTGGATCATCCTTTGGATCCGTAAGCCTCTCCACCCGGGTTTACACCGCGTGCTTGGGGTCCGGTCAGAATTTTATTTCGGAGGAGGATGATGACAGCGGCTCCAGCGCTGACTGGGACTTCGATGGATTGACTGACGCAGACTCTGACTCCGGCAGCTCAAGCTCGTTTTCAGATGAAAATTGGTAGTCGATGCAGTTCTCAAGTGTCAATTGTGGAACTGTGCGTAATAGAGCCAAATGTGAATATGCTGCAAAGTATTTCGAGATATAGGTGTTGAAAGTATTAACCTGTTTCGATGTGGCTCATGCCACAGCAGCCAGGGCAGAACCTACTTGAAATTCATGAGTATTATTAAACAAATGCTTACCTTTATGATATATGACCAGTGAATGATACCTTGTCTCAGGATTATAAGTTGGTACAAAGAATTGTTAGTATTTTGACTCTGCCAGTCTTTGGAGATCATAAATAAAGAACAGTATGGAATCTTGAAGAGGGTACAATGGGGCTAAAATGTGTTTATTTCTGGTCTCAAAGTGTGTAATGATCAGAAAAATATTTATTTTTATTTAATATTGATGGAGGGCTGTGAAAATACATGATAAATGAGGTTTCAAATATAAAGGCCTCATTAGTTGAGGTGATATGGGGCAAACATTTAATACACATTTGATATAGCAAGATAACTTTTAGATACATTATTAAGATAAACCATCCTTCAGGAAGGATGGAGCATTTACTATTTATTCCACATATGTGACCCTGGACCACAAAAACAGTCATAAGTAGCACGGGTATATTTGTAGCAATAGCCAAAAATACATTGTATGGGTCAAAATTATCGATTTTTCTTTTATGCCAAAAATTATTAAGATATTACGTAAAGATCATGTCCCGTGAAGATATGTTGTAAATTTCCTAGCGTAAATAAATCAAAATTTAATTTTTGATCAGTAATATGCATTGCTAAGAACTTCACTTGGGATTTTCTCAATATTTAGATTTTCAAATAGTTGTATCTTGGTCAAATATTGTCCTATCCTAACAAACCATACATCGATGGAAAGCGTATTCATTCAGCTGTCAGATGAAGCATAAATCTCTATGTCAGTAAAATGACCCTTATGACTGGTTTTGTGGGTCCAGGGTCACATATGTTGGGGCATTTCATAACCTCTCAAGTATGCTATAACTACACCTTATTATTCTGCTATCAGTAAATGTACCAAATATACATCTTTGCGAAATTAGCCCTATTGTACCCTACCTCATGCTACCAATTTTCTGTTTGTTGCTTATTTTTATTGTTGTTTAAATGTTATAGTTGTCTGTTAAATTATGACGCTTATGTAATCTAATTTATAGGGTTGCTCCTGTTAATAAAGTCCGTTTATACTTTATATAAATCATTTTATTCATTCCTTTTTCAGCTTCTGGCGTTTTTACAGGGTTTTTTTTTTTTCACTAAGCAAAGGTCACGGGAGTTCATGTTAAGATCTCGTTCTTATCTTCTCGCGATACTTCCTGAGTATAAGAGCTATGGCAATAGAAAACACAACGGGCAACAATGATTTCGCGACGATTTACACAAGAGACAGTCTGGCCAATCAGGAATATGACAGTGCTCAGGCGAGGGTGTTTAAAATAATCGTCATTGGGGATTCAAATGTTGGAAAGACGTGCCTAACTTACCGGTTTTGCGGTGGTAAATTTCTCAAAAATCCCGAGGCAACAATAGGAGTAGATTTTAGAGAGAGAACCCTGCAACTTGATGGAGAAAACATAAAGGTAAGGATACGTGCAGTAGAGTTTATTTCACAAATCTAGAAAGCTGTAAAGAGCATTTTAACCATGAATAACCATCTTAACAATGGATGTACTGTGTGTATTGTTGACTTATCCGTTCAATCAATGGTATACAAACAATATTTAAAATTGTGTAATATTGCTTTAATAGACTATTATAACTAATGTTTACATATATAAATATTGTTTTAATGTGCAGTTATAATTAAAAAAAAAAAAAAAAATATATATATATATATATATATATATATAATAATATTATTATTATTATTATTATTATTATTATTATTATTATTATTTTTT
Organism: Spinibarbus caldwelli; assembly: GCA_039654775.1. Lineage (NCBI taxonomy): Eukaryota > Metazoa > Chordata > Actinopteri > Cypriniformes > Cyprinidae > Spinibarbus > Spinibarbus caldwelli. The sequence continues at coordinate 27,960,553 of CM077232.1, read as the reverse complement.
TTTTTTTTTTTTTTTAATGTGAGATCCCTGATGTGCAGATTTATCACATGTGTATAATAGGACTTTGCACTCAAAACTGCTGAGATCTTTATCCTGGTTTTATAATAGTATGGTTTTATAATAGTATAATTTAATATCCACAATGATGCATTCTCATTCTCAGTTGCAGATCTGGGACACAGCGGGACAGGAGCGCTTCAGGAAGAGTATGGTGGAGCATTACTACCGAAACGTCCATGCCATCATCTTCGTGTATGATGTGACCAGCCTGGCTTCATTTGAGAGTCTGCCGGAGTGGATTGAGGAGTGCAGCCGTCACTCAGTCCCTCCCATGGTCCCCCACATCCTAGTTGGGAACAAATGTGACTTGAAAGGAGCGAGAGAGGTGTCCACGTTTTTAGCTCAGCGACTGGCAGATAGCTACAACTTCCCACTTTTTGAGACGTCTGCAAGAGACCCTGCAGAAAAAGAGCACGTAGATGCCATTTTCCTCACACTGGCCTACAGGCTGAAGAATCACAAGCCGCTGAGATTGAAACAGCCAAGTGAGAGCAGCTTCATACAGCTCGCTGGTGAACAGGAAGAGAACACACCCTGTTTATGCTAATACACTTTGGCCCATACCGTTTCATGCAATAATTTAGGGTGACATTCTGTATGAAGTTAAGGCAGAAAGAGTGATTGGGAGATATACAGTACAGTATATGTCTATAAGATTTCATTTGGTGTATGTGTAAAGTGTGGAGCATTTTGAGGGTTTTATTACATTGACACATTGGTCCTCATTATTGTGCACCGTGTTATGTTTACAGAGAGAGATAAATGACTATTATCTTTACTTTGCACTTAATTTGAAATTTTACTTCTTTAGACAGCATATATTGTATCTAAACTGAACTAGACAGGCTGCATAACTAAAGCTATAACTGACTCCATCATGAACACTAGTGGGCGCCACTGTCAAGGCATTCAGAGCATTATTATGAAACAAATTGAGATTAACAAGGGAAAAGACACTCTTTATTATAAACGAGAGCACTTATATCCCAGCCTCAATGTGATACATTTGGGAAAGACAGTGATATGCAGCATATTAGTGTTTTTTGTCATCTTTTTCAAGCAAATCGATGCATCAATTAGACTTTAACATAATGTCTCAAAGGCTTGATTTCAATCATTTACTTTTTGATTGACAACCCTTTTTGTAAGCAATAGCATTTGGAAAACAGGAACTGTATTGCACTTTAAATTGAGATTGTACCATGTCTGAAGTTTGTCTCGATTATTCAGCATCGTGTAATTTGTTGTACTTGAGAGATAAATGTCATTGTGTAAATAGTTTGCAGTGACTGTCAGATGTATTTGGAAATGAATATGAAAATAAAATGTGCAAAAAATTAATTATTTTGATATATTGTATGTGTCTTACAACAGTTGTGATCAATCAGGATCAAAGAGGAATTTAAAATATTTTAAATATAAAGACCAGGGTTCTCACAGTAATGGAAAATCTTGGAAAATTCTGTAGTGACAATATATTTTTGTAGTTATGCTCAGCTGTATTTTTTTAAGTTGAAAATGACTCTGTAAATGCAATCTTCATAATATTATTTAAAAATTCTAAAAAAAAAAAAAAAAAAAAAACCCTATGGAAACTGGAAAAGTCATGGAAATTCAATCAGTAACCCATTTTTTTCCCCTCTCTCTCTCTCTTCTCAGTGACATTCAACAAAACCTTGTGAACATTTTATTTTGTGAACCGAACAGATCTCACCTTCTCAGACAGTAAGTGTCATTTTTGACAACTTCCATGTGCACTTAAACCCTAAAGTCAGCAGGCAAGTGCAGCTGCAAACACATGCCTTGTTTTACCATGTGTCTACCTGTTAACTCCAACACTGAAGGCGTGAAGAATTCTTTTCCAAGTGATAAATCCCACAGCCCCACTAAAAATAACCAAAAGCAGGATTTAACTGCATATGAGTAAGCAGTTAGGCCTCAAAAGAATTGTCTGGAATTGTGAAACTGCCTGTGCTGACAGTATGAAATGTTTTCCTGTCATATTCATCATAGTTGTCAAAGATTGTTCAGATTTCTTAAGCATAAACTGACATTTAAAGTACTAATCTGTCTAGCTGTTATGCTCCGAAGCTTTTGGAATCGATAACAAATTCTTCATGCATGAACACATCTGATCAGTAAAATGGTTCTATATCTAATCTAATTGCCATGAATTAATAACTTGAGTGCACATACGTTTAGTCACCACCAGATGTCTGCAGAAACTTAATTTGGACCAGATCAGTTTTGTTAATGACAGTAACAGGAATGGCAACGATTACACTTGACATAGAAAATGCAAATATGATTAATTTAACACCAAAATAAGACGAAAAAAAGTTAAAACAGAAAAAGAATTGGGTTATATACACATAATGCATTTGTTTTACATCCAAACCATCATCCTAACCTTTGACCCTTACCTTTAATCCTACGTGACTTTCCTCTTTATATGTAATTGCATTTATATTGATAAAAACAGTACATTTAAAATATAAAAATATTTGGCGAAGCACCAAGTACTTCTGGAAAATTTATCATCACATTTATATCATGGAAAATACATTATTTTGGGGAAAAGTAAAGGAGAAAGGAGAAAATAATACATAATTTCCCATAATTTATACTAATTATATTCTAATATAATGAGGTGATGGTCAAGAAATATTTATTATTCTAATTAATTATTATCAATGTTGAAAACAATGTGTGTGTCACGGTGCACACACGAGGGAAGCAAGGAGACGAGGAATAACTCAAAATACAGTCTTTAATGAAATCCAAAACAGACAAGACAAGGCAGGGTAGACACACAGGAACACCGGGCATAACGAGTAGACCAGATGAAAATGAACTGAACGGGCAGGAACTAAATACACATGATAATTAACACACACACCTGAAATAAATGACAAACAATCAAACTAGACAAGGACAGAACAGGAAGGACCAAATAAAGGCATGGAGGGGGAAACACACAAGACACTACAGACAGGACTGTGACTGTGTGTGTGTGTGTGTGTGTGTGTGTGTGTAAAATCATATAATCATAATCATTGTTAAATAACATTATTTTTATTTCCCATATATATTTATTTATTTATTTATTTATTACTTTTGTGCAAAGTTTACTGACTGCTTCTACCTGTCTTGTTTTTAGCCAAAACTTTACAAATTACCATCACACATCAACTTACATGAAACAAAGCATGAAGAATTTAATTTTTTTGTTGTTGTTGTTTTTTTTTTAATAAATATATTGAGCCACATGTCGACATTCCTAAGGGCTTTTTGAACTGTAATGCATCTATAGATACATATTGACATGCCGTATTACATTACACACACTTAGCCATTTTCCCCTGTAACATTATTACTGTATTGCTGGTAAAACATTGCAACAAGTGAAGTCATCGCAAACGGGTGACCATGATGGAGTTACGGTTAAAAATACAGCAGCACTGATGTCGCACATGTGTCATAGTAGCTGTTTACAAACACGTAGTTCAGAGAGGAATGACACCAGTCCATGTAACTCACACGGAGGGCTGAAACACGTCCAGCACGCCTCCTCTCTCTCAGTCACCTCCCTCTCCCAGAACCGGGCGATATTTAAAACACCCCACAGAGCGCAGTCTGCGCGCTAAAGAGCTCGGACGAGACACAGTGCGTGTGTTAACAGGAGGACATTTTCTAATATCGGATATTTGGGAGTTTAATGCACTAAAGGAGTATTGAAGATGAAGTCTCCAAAGATAAAGTCACAGAGCAAATGTAAGTCAAAGATTTAATAATACTTAATACAATTCAGTAGGACTCGTTCAGTTAAACGCTATAGGGCACTTATTCTGTTTCTGCAAGTCTGCAACAAATCTTTTCATGCATTTTCCAGCATTTCTTGAGGATGATGATGATCTCAACGCTGTGTTGTGTGAATTCGACGCTGTCATTGAGGATTTCTCGTCCCCTGTGGAGAAGAGACACTTCAGATATGATGAACACTTGAAAACCATGAAGAGAAGGAGCAGCGCGAGCGTCAGCGACAGCGGCATCAGCGACTCTGAGAGTGAGTATGCAGGAGAAAGGGTTTTTTTTTTTTTTCAATGTTTTATTTATTCAATGCCACGAGAACAAAAAGTATTACATATTCACATGATCAAATAAACATTAGCTGCCAGAGAGGGGGAAAAAAAGGAAGAGAATTACAGAAATTTCAATGTTTTTAGAGCATTACATGTTTTCAGTGCTTTTTTGTTTGTTCCAAGAGATTTAAATATAAAGTCATTTATAAAATGTGCAAAGTTTGGTTTACATTGAGCCCATCTTCTTATGTATATGGAATTTTCCTAGCAAAATAAACCAATTTATAATATGTTGTTCTTTACAATTCAAATTTTCATTTTCGGTATGTAAAAAGTACATCAAATATACAAATTTCTATCATACACTCAAATTTTCTGTTAATATAGAATTCCAAAATAATCTTGAGTAAATACAGTTGGTTTTATTACTCCAGGAGAATGATGCTGGCGCCCTGAGGTCATTATCTCTGCGTCACGATTTAAGCTCCCCAGCCTCAGAAGTTACTGTGCATAAATAAATAAAGCATTGAGGAAAAAAAAAATAAAAAAATAAAAAAAGTTACTGTGCATAATCTTATCTAATCTAATCTGAGCCCACACACAAGCACAAAGAACAGCTGGGTTTCATTAAACGTCTTTTAAAAGACCTTGAATCTTATGAAAACCTTGACATCTCTGATAAGACTATCACTAGTCAGCTGTAATAGCTGTTAGGGAAGAGAGTTCAGTCAGACCCTGCCAAACACCCAGAGACTGTCTGGATCTGAGCACAGCACGAAGGTTTAAAACTCCAGCCAATAACAAAGAACCAGCGCCTTCCTTAGACATTTTGTGGAGACTTCAGGGTATCAATTTCAAGTTAAACACTGACTTCTTACTTTTTTCTTAGCCTGAATCCTAGTATATCCAAACCTTTTTGTGTGTTGAAGTGCTGATGGGTTTTATCCAGAATCTGAAGAAGGATTGCATCATGAAAGGATATGGAAGAGTTCTATTTGATTGCTTATGAATGCATAGAAAGGTTCTTTTTCAGTATAAATAGGCACTTTTGCTCTGGAAGTGTTCTTGTGTTTAATGGTTAACCAACAAGTGATCTCTTTACCCCACCCTTTTCCTTCTGGAACAAACAGGGAATGTGACAGACTCTGTGCTTGCATAATAAACCTTCCTCTGGTGCAGTCTTGGCATTATGTGCCCTGCAGTCGCCCTCATGGATCTGTGCAATTGCATTTTGGATCCAATCAATCCTGGTGCCATTTTGACACACGTGCCATAGATCTGGATCAGTGGCTTCAAGCAGTTTTGGTTCAGGACTTTACACTGCATAAAACATCCACAAAGGAAGCGTTTTCTCCTTGCTTTTTAAAAGTCGATAAGCATATCCAAAAGAATATACTTAAGTGCGAACTGAATATAATGTTTTCAGACACTCAAATGCATGTTAATTGCAATTTAATGAAATTGTATTATAGATTAAATGTATATTTGATGCAGTTAACTGAATATATTTATAATTACACATGTAATGAAGTTTCAGTTTTGTGCATTTAAAATATAGTAGTCCACATTTTGTCAACAAGTGGATCAAAAAAGTTCATCAAAGTTGTCCTAAAACAAGAACGGGTGTTGTTTCAGTTTTAGGCCAACTTTGAAAGGTTTTGATCCACATCAAATGTTGACTACTGTATATTAACTTTAATACTGAATGACACACTACAGTTAAAATTCTAATCAAGTATGTTACATATCCTTTAGTATGTTAGTCAACACATTAAAATAAGTGTACTTCTTTAAAACATGACAAAAGATTAATAAAACTTCATGATTAGAAGGGAACTTTCGAATTTGACATTATTACAGAGTGCACATTTTAAAAGTGTACTTAAGTGTGTTCAGAAACATACTTTTACACTTAAGTGCACTTCAATTTAATTACTATTATCTGCAAGTACAATATTTAAAAAAATACTTATAAAGTACACTACAAGTGCATATTAAGTACAATACTTTATTTAGCTGTTCTAATTGTGCATAAATCTATGATTATTTGGCTAATTTTAGGGTTTAAAACCACTACTAGATGGTGCAGTCAGTGTCAGCTGAGAGGATACTTGCACGTTTCACCAGCTGATGTGCTGAAGCCCACAGGCGAGAGGATCTAATCACTGAGGCGGTGGGAAAAGTTGAGCTTCCGTGTAATAGCACGCCTGCTCTACCTTTAACGTCGAGCAGGGCTAAGAATGTGTAAACAGAGTTTTTTTAAGATGGAGTGTGGCATACCGGCCGGGTCAGATCTTTGGCTTTAAATGAACCTGCTTGAGGGTGGGTCGTGGTTGAACCCGCTTTGAAAGTGTGCTCGTGAGAGAGAGGCTGTTATTAGAGGAGTATGCATTGATTACAAACTCAACCCGCTCTACTAGCACAGATTAACCCCCAACACCCCCTACCCCCTCCGGTTATGGGTCACTGCACATGTTTGGCAAGCCTGTGTGGTAGAGAGCAGTGCTGCTCCACTGCTTTTACATTAGGCGTTAAGTGGTGACTCAACACAAGTGAATACTATAGACTTATAGGCTAGAGTTTTTCCAGTTGCCCTTTGAATTTCAATGGTTTCATGCTCTCGGCAAGGAAAAATGTACAAATGTTAAAAGTGAAATAGTATTTAAAGTAGTTTGAGTCATACTTTAACCTTACATCATTTAGTTCATGTTTTTTGTGGATATGGCATACTGACCATTGATATATGAATTTGCAACAAAATACTGAGTTTTCTATCCTAAAGGCCCGTTCACACAAAGAACAATAACTATAAAGTAGTGACAGCTCTACTATAAAGATAACTTTCTGATTATAATAAGCAAGTGCTGCAGTTTTGCCATCTTTAAAGTCAGGTGGATTGGCTGTCATTCTGAAAGTGATTCCAATGATGTTGTTACACTCATCATTGTTTTTGTTGGTGTGGATTTCCCTATTCACGTAGAATTAGAATGATTATTAAAACTATAGTTACAGTTATCATTATAGTTATCGTCCTTGGTGTGAACAGGACTTAATTCTACACAATTATATGTTCAGCTGTATTGTATTTGCATTACAGCATAGCTCTCTGTGACTCTCACTATAGATTGTGATAGATTTTGGGGTTGTTATCCACCTGTTGTGGTGGAGGTAGTGTGCTGTACACATACAGGAAGCATCAGTTTTACATTTCTGACTTCCTCTGTCTCTTTCTTTCCTTCTGTAACAGGTGCAGAGTCCTTGAACAGAAACAGTTTCAGCTTCAGTGATGAGAAGCTCAACTCTCCCAGCGTCTTCTCCCCCTCACCAAACAGCTCCTTGGTCACATCTCCTAAACGTAAGTTAAAATCAGTTTCTTTTTTACATGTTTAATGCTAATGAGACGGTTTTTTGTACTATGTTGATCAACTGTATATTGTCTTCTTCAGCTAAACTCGGAGACACTAAAGAGCTAGAGGACTTCATTGCTGACCTTGACAGAACATTAGCAAGTAAGTGCTGAATGATGCGAATTTAAAGACAAAAATGACTTTGTTTTCGGGTGAAATGTTGGGTTGTTTAAAACACATGCGTTTTTTTTGCATGTTTATGGCAAGGGCTGAATGGTATGACAGTAATGTGTCAGCTTGTAGAGATTCTGCTGTACCATTTATAGTATATGATTCCAATGATGTAATAATCAGTGCAAAAACATAAATTAGGAATATGATTATTATCAACAATCTTTTAATGTACGTCTATTGTTTTTTTAAGACCAAATAATGTAGTGAAGTGAAGTAGATTTAATATATATCATATAATATATAAATACATAATATATACACACATTGTTTTCAACACTGATAATAATAAGAAATGTTTATTGGAATGATTTCTGAAGGATCATGTGACACTGAAGACTGGAGTAATGATGCTGAAAATTCAGATTTGATCACAGCAATAAATTACATTTGAAAATATTCAAATAAAAATGGTGGTTTAAATTGTAATAATATTTCACACTGTTACTTTATTGTATTTTTTATCAAATAAATGCAGTTTTGGTGATAATAAGAGACTTCTTTCAAAAAACAAAAAAAAAAAAAACAAAAAAAAAACCCTGAACATTTTGAATGGTAGCCTAGTTATTAAAATATATTCAAAAAGAAAGTACATTAAATTATACTAATATTTACTGTATTTTGATCAGATAGATCAAATCAAATAAATTCAGCATCGGTAAGCTTAAGAGACTCATAGATTTTGATTTTTTTCATACCACCCATTCCTTTGATCAACCATTAGATAAACAGATCATAAGAAGAAATAAGACACGCGTGTATCAACAGGAATTTTCAATCTCTTATTGAATGATTGAGGTCACGCTAATCATAGTGTCAGTCATGCACACACACACACACACACACTCCTACACTCTTCCTCTGTGATGCATTAACACAGTTAAGTTGATTTGCTTTGGTGCTCCTACAGTCTAGAGTGCTGTAACTTGCCTCAGAGAGACAGAAGAATGCATGTGTGTAAACCTTCAGTGACTCAAAGCAGCACTGTAACTGTAGCCAGAGGGGGATTGTCTCTGATATTACCTGACACAGAGAGAACACTCATATTATGCATACTGTACAGTTGTTTTTGCTTTGAAACGGTCATAAATCTTTTTTTATGACAGCTTTCCTCCATTTCTATTACCCTTAGAATTTTATGGCCAGTACTTTTGCTTATGTGTCTTAAGTACGTACATTAAATCAGACACCTTTGAATGTTTCCCAGTGGTGTCATGCAAGCTACTAAATGCTCTTCTGTTAGCTAATGAAAGACTTGCTAATAGGGCTACAGTGTTTATTGCATGGGTGTCTATAAAAAGAGTAACCACATACACACTGAGAATAACCTTGACACCCGAGGACCCAAAAATGTACTAAGTATGTTCTCTGCTCGTCTGTTTTTTTTTGCTCTAGGCATGTGAGTAAGAGACGGGGTGACTGGGGCCGGGGGACGATGGCCAGACCGCACCTGACAAACCTGAACTACTGTGAAGATGGAGAAGACATGGTCAGGGTTTCACATGCTGAACGATGACGTTCACGAAGACTTCGTGTATACTTACGCCCATACAAACACACTCAATACAAATGCATAAGAAATACACTTTTGACAGGAATGGCTGTGCTCTCTGAAAAACTTGAGCTGTAAGATTATTTAAATAGCTTTTTATAAAAATATATTTTTAATTTTATAGAGTTGGTTATTGTAAATTTATCTGTAATACCATTTTGTGAATTTATATTTTTGTATTTCATGTAAATATTGTTTCAGACTCTATCGCCTTGCTATAAGCCTTTTCTGCCACATGAGAAAAACATAATTCTTAATTCATTAGAAAAACTGGAAAAGCAATATGACGTGTATTTAATACAACTAATGTCTTCAAGAGATTAAAGTTGACCGATTTTAAGATGTTTCATGGCATTTCATTGTGTGTCTCTTTGCTTGTTTCTGTAGTATTTTCACTCTCAGTGTGGACAGAAGATTTACTGTAGGACACTAAGAGTACATTGCTAATTAATTCAGGGCTGTGGGTCAGTCAGCTAAAGCTCTTGAGCAGCCTGTGAATGATTGACCTCACAGCAGGGGCTTGAGACTGTGAGCAGTTGCTCTGGAGAAAATGTGACACCTGGTCACCTCCTCAGCACTTTTGTGTCCAAATCTGTGCCACAGTAACCACTTGTCTGCTGTGCTCAGTCACCGTACATTTCTAATGTGATCATTAAACCAGAAACTATCAGCTCTACAGTATGTTGATTCTCTATTTGATTGGACTGCCACATTAAACCATTAAAAAAACAAATTAAAATGCAAAATAATAGGCTACCATTCAAATGTTTGGAGTCAGAAAGAATATTTTGTTCAGAGAAGTTTCTTATGCTCGCTAGAGCTGTATTTATTTAATCAAAAATACAATACTATTGTGAAATATTAGATTTTTAAAGAACTAATTATTTTCAGCATCATTACTCCAGTCTTCAGTGTCACATGATCCTTCAGAAATCATTATAATATTGTGGGATCCTGCTCAAAAAAAAAAAAAAAAATTTTTTTTTTTTTTCTAAAAATATTTTCAGTGTTGAAAACTTTTTGTGGAAACCACAATACATTTTTTTTTTCCAGGATCCTTGTTAAATAGAAAATTCAAAAGAACAGCATTTATTTGAGACATTTTTGTAACATTATAAATGTTTGTTGTCGCTTTTGATCAATGTAATGAATACTTGAATAAAAGTATTAGTTTCTTAAAAAAACAGCAAACTTTCAACTTGGTTTTGAGGTCATGTAACAAAATAGCATACTATTATTTGAAGCAGTTATCACTGGATAAAGCCTATTTAGAAAACAGTATAGATTTGGCCAACATACTCCAGTAATATCTACAGTCAAACCACAATTTGTTTGACACTTTATAAATTCATCAGCATTAAACACTTAACATGAAGCGCTGTGAATAGAAGATAAAACATCCCAGTACTTGCTTCTATCCTGGCAACGCTTCAATGTGTCATTTGAAATTCAAATCTTAAGAAAATTTAGTGAGCGTGCAGTCTGGTAAAGTCATTGCTGAAACATCAGCTAGATAGGGTGCGGTCACATTAGTAAAATATAGCAGGCAAAAAAGGTCCATTGTCTATTGTCATTAGTAGCAATGTATGAAGCACAGTTCACACAGAAGTTGCTTTCAAACCAAGCAGCTTTCTGTTGATCAATGCATCGAATCCACACGGAAATCCTTTCGCCTGTGCAAATTACATCTGTAAATGTAACTGTACCTTAGCAATGTTTGTGGCAATTATGACGAAATGGGTAGTTCACACTAGGATGAACCATGTTAAAAGCGATTACAAAATGCAGACACCTTGAGACCACATTAAATAATAATTTGCTTAGTGACTGCATCCACCCTACACATAAGTTGTGGTCACATTTACTGTTGCTCTGAAATATTGTGGGCGATTCAGTCATATAAATAGAAATTTTCATGATCGGGAGTTTTTGTGTGAGGGCGAAAAAATTCCCCAGAATGTTCATGCGAATTCGCCTAATTGATCAACAGAAAGTTGCTTGATTTGAAAGTGACCTCAGTGTGAACTGTGCTTCATCTCTACACTATTAATAATAGATCTTTTTGCCTGTGAAATTGCACCAAAACATTGTTAATGAACTACTACCAGACCTGCGGGACCTTGTTAGGCCTCATCTAGTCTCGCGTAGCCAGACCTTCAGACTGACAGCAGAAGGTCTGGGAACCTTGGTCACTTTGAATGGCCAAGGCCCACCCAAGAGGTCATATGACTGACAGGTAAAGCAACCAATCACATTTCCCTTCCCTTGTTCTGCGTCATGTTTAGGGGTGTGGAAATCATCAAATTCGTCAGATCAAATCAAACTTTGGCACAGTCCAGTTGAACACGATTCCCTGTGAAACGGATGTTTCCCTGTTTGTTTCTTTAGTGCACCTGGCATATGTGGTAGACTCACTGTACAGCAGCTGTTCCGCACCTGTGCTCATTGTTGTGGACAGGACAGTGGCAGCAGCAGTGCTCTCACGTCCTCATCTGCACAGGCTGTGCTGACATAACAGCTTAACTCTAAGATAAGTGGCTTGGCACCAGGCAGCGGGCACATCTTGGCAGCTCTGGCTCTGTGGGCTTGGCTGGATGAGGACGGCCAGTGGTCTGGAAGTGTGGGAAAATGGGAGAGGTGAATAACACGTCCAGCTGGACATTCAGCCGAGACAAACAACTTTCCCAAGTGGGAGATCAGTGTCCGTATGTGGGAGAAATTCACTAAGAATGAGTTATGACAACTTTTGATGAAATTATGTTCAACAAACTAGAGGAACATAAATGATAGTATAAACAAATGTATAAGTTGATTACTCAAGCTAATAAATTGTTCCAACCAACTTTAACACAAGTGAACCAATTAAACTTATCACTTACTTTCAGTCATAAACACTTGCATAGCACGTTAAATGTAAATGACTTATTATGTAAATTTAGTGAATGATAAATGGTAAAATGATTAATCATAATAGCACTGAACTCCAACAGGTCCTTCACTTTACTAAAAAACTATATACAATTTCACCATATAATTTTGGATACAACCAGTCTCTCTTTATCCAGCAATGCATGCTAGGAACTACAAATCCACTGCAGAAATGAAAAGTTATCAAGACAACATTGTTAATTTACTACAACTTATTAAAAAAAAAATCAAACAATGCAGAAATTTGGTAATAGGTTCCCTGAATTTCTTCTTAGGAGGTATTTACATGGCACCATTTTCAACTAAACACAGAAAACTTCTTGTGCAATTTGGCCGCTTAATTACACAACTACTGTGTAACAGAACTGTTTCTGGGTTTCAATGCGCAAAATTTTGAAAATGATACTACTATCGTCTCCATGTAAACTATGAAAATGTGAAAACAGTGACATCATGCACATGCGTATTACACGTTCAGTCTATATGTATGTGTGCAGGTGTGTAGTGCATGTTTCTTTACAAAGTAACATCGCCAACTACTGGCCTGGCATGATTAATACGGCATTTTTACTCATTTTCATGCATCCAAATAGCAATCATTTTGACAATATTGTCGTCTGTATGCAAAAACACAAAGTAAAAACTTTTCTGTTTTTAATGCATTCGTTGTCTTCTAAATGTACCCACAGAGCACACTGACACTTTCAGTGTGTTCCCATATAGCCTATTAGACATTAAACAGTTAAACCAGAAAATTTCTCTGTGAACTCATGCTGTTAGACAAGATGGAAATAACACACCAATTTTTCCTCCAGTGACAGCAGCTGGGGGCAAACATGAGCTATAGTTTACCCTGAAAGAAGCTATGACGCTGCGTTTGGCAGTAAGTCAGCACTGACAAATTGTGCAGAAAATGAGAGCATTTTCTGAAGAAACATCAGCTCAGGCATGCTCTTACAGGCACATGATTTCTCTAAACACTTCAGGAAATTCAAACATTCATATTCATAGCTGACAGGCATGCGAATTGTTCTCTCTCAAGTTCACATTTAGGCCATTCATCTGCTTTTGTTCCACAATGATCAGCATTTCAAAGGTGAAAGCTCTGCACTTTTATTGGCTGTTTTTGCAAAATTGTTGGTGAGAGTGAGAGTGGAAATGATCATCTGTCATCGATGGATTATCAGTGACTGCTCTTCCCTGAGTCATGAACAGGCCCAGACCGATTATGTCCAAATGCAGAGACATTTGAGAGCAGTTTCTGACCAGCAGTTCCGGGTCAGCAGTCAGAATCACATACTGGCATACTACTCTTACTATTTCTGCCATACACAGATGTGGTAAAAAACTAGTATGAGAAGTATGGTAGTATGCTGTTCTGAACATCAGAGACTGGAAGCTAGATTGGAAATTAACTTCTGGTCTCAAGGTGTGTTTACACTTGGCAGCTTTGAGTCGATAAAAATGAAATCTGATGTGATTATTCAGTTAATGTGGTTCATTTGATTAAGTGTAAATGCTGACATCTGAACCTTGTTACGCATTAAAAAAGCAGACCAAAACCCACTTTTTCAGGTATAGGTCCACTTCCAAACAAACTCTGGTGTGGTTCGACTGAAATATGAATGCAACAAGGACCAAAGGCATCTAAACAAACCAAAATCAGGATTTAATGTCACAAGATGCAACCCTAAAAAGATCAGAATCCTCAAGGAGCTGCTGTATGTTGCCCATTTCAGTTTGGTACAGGCACCAGAATCTGTGCAATGGAGGAATTCCAGCCTTTGTTTTGACTCCTTAACATATTTTATGAGCTCTTTTTGAGTTATAAGCTAGTAAAAATACCACCATGTCTACACACATATAACGAGTGCATTTAGCCCAGCACACATCATTGTTTTGGATGTTTGGTAAATTTGCAAAATATCCCTCATAAAAGATGTCCAATCAGATTGACGTATTACAATAGAAAACTGTTTTTTTATATATACTTTAGTATTTATTTCACAATATTTTCTGTATTTTTAGTCAAATAAATGCATCCTTTTAATCAAATAAATGCAGCCTTCTTTCAAAAACGTTTTAAAAATCTTAACGACCCCTAACATAAATGTGTACCACAAAGGGTTAATACCAGGCCAAATAATAGGTGCAAATATGTCTGCATCCATACCAGTAACTAATATTATGGAGAAAGCAATGCAACAATCAAGCAGAAAGCACTACTCACTGGATTTCAACGTCATTAAATCATTGTGGTTATTAAGCTGGGCAGAATTGTGTTTTGACAGCTCTTTTCTGAATGTGGTGCAGAAGCTGGTGGCTGAGGATGTGGCATATGCCACATAAAGAGAGATGAATATGAGGTATCACATTAAAATGAGTCGTCTTCTAAGAAAAACAGAATTCACAGATGAATCCAGCAGCATGCAGAGATTCCTGTGGTTCCAGTATCCCATGAATGAAAGAATTCAGAATAACCAAAACACTATAAATCTATAGCCCTTCTTCTCACACACAGAAATCACACACTGGGATACTGGTTTGATGGTGGTATGTAGCCCCCGGCCCAGTGAGGCACATTGATTTAAAGTGATGGAACTCCCAGGCTGAACACTTTCAGCCCCTCCATTGTGTCTGTCCTTCCCCTGACCTCCAGTCACCAGCCACCTCTCACCCAAATGCTCGGCAAAAGAGCCCAGGTCAAAGGTCACACAAAAAGACACTGGGGCTCCAGAGGGAGAAAGGACAGCGGAAAGCTTGACGAAGAATTTCTCTCTTTGAACAGCGTGAAAGCGGAAAATGGTGCTTAATCTGGTATGACGTAACCACTGAAAAGACCACAGGAGCTCAACGGAATATACTTGTGTAAATGATTCAGGGATCAAGAGAAAATTAAAATTGTCAGGATAATTATTTGTCTTTCTGTGTTTCTAGAGATCTAATGAGTGAATGAAATGAATAACGCTAGATCTCAGATCACCAAGCTGTGTGTTCAACCTGTTACCAATGTTACTGTAACGTTTTTCAGTGTTTTATATACTATATACGATATATAAAGTAATTTAATTTTATTAAAAAAAGAATTTATTTAATATCTAATTAAATTTACCTCATATAAAAAGAACTATATAAAATATTAACTATATAAAATTATAAAGTGTTATATTTATTAAAAAAAAAAAATCACGAAGAAAAAAATTAAAAATAAGCAGAAAATAAAAAATCTATTCCAACTCATTGGCTGAGGTTTGGCACTGCTGAACAAAAACTAAAAATATTCTGTACTAACTGGTTTCTCATTATAATATTAATGCAACAGAGAAATATAGTGGTGTGTCCCAGATGGTGCGTTGTAATTCAGACTCCTTTTTTGCATTTTTGCGGTCTGATGTCCATCTGCTGTAGGACTCTGAAGCAAGCTAAACTACCTTCATCCCAATACTGTTTTCTGACAGGAGAAAGTCTCATGAGAACTGCTCAAAGTATGCAATCAAGAGTAAGAGTTCTTATCAAATTCTTCCAAAGCAACACAAACTCTCACATCCTACATCACAATGTACCATATTCAACACATTCCATTGGTTAACCCAAGTCTAATGGGTTAAAATGTGGCTAAAATGGGTTAAAATGAACATGCAGTCATCACTGACCTTGGCCTGTTGAAATTGCTTTAAAGGTAAACGTAATGGGAGGTCACCAAGCTGAAGTCTTATGATTGTATTGTCTTGAATGAATCGTTTGCTCTTTGTTCATGTAGAGAATAAAGCAGGAGGGACTGAGAGGTCACATGAATCCAGAGATCAGTGTGTGTGTAAGAGATAAGATTCAGCCCAGGCGTTCTACTGCTTGTTTTGGGAAGCCGTAAAGCAAAAAAGCTTTCAGTGCAAACCAATGTTTGTTAATGTCATTGATAAGATCGCAGAGTTTGATTTGTGAATTTATATGCCTGTGCAACCCATATGCTGCTATTTGAAACACAAAAGAGAATCTTCACATAGCTCTTTCACGTACAGCAAGAGTTCATAACAAAACAAATAACAGAATATTGGTACAACATGAGGCAATTGTACGAGCAGCAACCAGGGCCAGCTGTTGCGATGCTATGAGGGAATGAGACCCCAGTTTGGGACTGTGAGCTTGTAGCACTATAATCCAAAGTGCTAAACAATTTGTTCCTATTCATTCCTCAATGCATCTCTCAGCACAGCTCACTTATCTGCTTGTGGCAGGCCACTGGCTGCTAGAGGAGAAAAGAAAGGCCACTTTGAGAGCTCATGAATGAGTTTTAGGCAGGGGTCTGCCAATGACATATGGTTCAATTTAGCAGGCTGGAGAGACAAGCTGTCTTCTGCAGAAGGCATTTGATTTATTTCACTCTCCACATAACACAGTATCTGCTTTAATAAAGGGATAGTTCACCCCAAAATGTAAATTCTGTAATTTACTAAACATCATGAAATTGACTTTCTTCCATGGAAAGTTTTGATGAATATCTCGCCTACAATTTTTACGTCACTGTAATATCATAAAATATTATGTGAGAACCAGTGACGTTTAATACGCTGTTATATTTTTATTTCTAATATTTCAGCAGTTATTATGTGTGTCCATTATTTCTGTCAACTGAACCAGCGTTGCAAATTTTTCGTGAATGAATCATTCTTTTGAGTCTTTTGGGTTTTTTCTTTTCAGTCAGTTGTTCAAATGCATTTGCAAATAAACGGTCCGAATCGATTCGCATTTCGCAGACCACTCTCTTACTGAATCATTTGAAGCGCGGTTTTTCAGTCAGTAAAACAAACGGACAGTATCGAGATACTTAAGAATAGAGAACAAACAGCACTGAATAAAGTGAATATTCACCTACAAACAAATGAAAAAGCCCACTTTTTGAGATGTAACTTGGAGAAAAATCATCTACCGCTGTGTCATGTGAATTAGCCGCCGCCGTACACACATATGTGTTTTTGTATCCGCCCGCGCTGTTTTTTGGTTGTTTTTACATGTGAACATGCGCTAGATTGATAGATGTCTTTGACCATTTACTTTGTTTTTGCTGTTTTCATGTTTTAAAAGGGTTAAACGTGTCTAAAAACTCCTCTGTTTTGCTCAGGTCATGTGTGAAGGGTCTCAAGTCTTATAAAAGCACATAATAATATATAGACCAGTAACGTTACTCAAGCACATTAAAACTTCTCAGAGTTGAATTTTTAACACGAGTGTATATTTAAGTGAAATTTTTAGTGTTGTTATTGCAAATCTAATGACAGTGATGCATCTAAAGTAACTACAGAGGCAAGATTTTCAATAATTAATAACTTAAATATTCCACTGAAAACTATGGTATACAATCCGAAGATTTGGAAGTTTTGGACTACTACATTTGGACTGCTTTTAAGACACTTGTATTGCTTTTTTGCAGTTTTAGAGCACATGCCTCATTTACTTTCATCGTGTGGAGAACATCGTTCAGGATATTCTTCAGAAAGGCTCCTTTATTGCACAGAAGACAGAGTAAATGATGGGTGAGTAAATGATGACACAATTCAAAGGGATATTATAATTGATAAACCTCAAACTCTCAAACAAATTCCCCACATTGGTTTGGACAGCTTTTGGGAGGGTTAGATGTTATATTGAAATACTGAAGAAGTCATAACCACAGCAAATGAGAAATTTTAAAGAGACACGATTTCACAACACGAAACAAACACAAAATCTCTGACCTTAATCTCATTTTCCTCTTGTCAGACTGAGGAGGTCGGTGGGTGCGTTTCATTTGGATCAACAGTCTTTCATTTAGACAAGTGTGTGAATCTCCCTGCAGCCTCAGGGGTGAAAGAGCACACCTTTACTGGACACTCTCTCCTGTCACAGCACTCACAGCTCATCTATTCCTTCTGTCAGAGGGTTGATGTGTGTGGAAAGAATACACATCAGGCTGAATGTACAATAATGGTGACCACTAATGGCAATTGTACTTCAGACTCACAACATGTGCTGGTTTACTGGACTGTTACTAAAGACTCCAAAGTTTTCACTGAGTGCAGGATTAAAAGAGGGCGTTTTGGACAATTTCAGCCTGGAGCAGTGTCACTCTGTGAATGGTCATCTGTCAATACCCACTAATTAGACCTGCACCAACTTTCACTCCAGGCTACTTTCAGTGTTATGTGAAAGAATGCTGGTCTGTGAACACAATAGAACTGGACACATGTTGAGTTCAGCATGAGCTTGAACAATGTTTTATTATTTTTTATTTATTGTATGTTATTAATTATAGTTATGGCTGTTGTAACATTAAGCCCTTTTTATTTAGTATTTTATTTTACTTTGGCTTGAGATAGAATAAACCTACCATTTTGTGGTTTGGGACCTACGCCACAGCTTTGACCATACTGAACACAAGCTTGAACAATGTTATGTGATTATAAAATAATTAAGTGTTTTATTATTTTTATTTTATTTTATTTTATTTTATATTTTGTATTTTTTATTTTATTTTATTTTATTTTATTATTTATTTATTTAATTTAATTTAATTTAATTTAGTTTTATTTAATTTTTTATTTTTTATTACATTACATTGCATTACATTACATTACATTACCATTTGACTAGAGACATAATAAACTTTGTGTTTTGAAGAGGAGCTAAAGTCTTATGGGTTTGGAATGACATGAGGGTGAGTAAACAATGACATCCATGTGACTTTTTCATCTTATTTTTAGTGAACATCTTACCTTTCACCTTACAGTAGCCCTAGCTCGAAACTGATTTTGGGACACAAAGCTACACTCTTAAAAATAAAGTTTTTTTTTTACTGGCATCTGTGGTTCCTTGGAGAATATTTAACATCCATTAAACTTTTTCATTGCACATTTTTTAAAGGTTCTTCTTATTTAAATATTTGTTTATTTATTTAAATATTCATTAAAAAAGTGTTCTTTTAATAGCTCTTCACAATTTTCTTTGGGTAACCAAAAATGTTTCTTCTGTTGCATTGCTATGAAACCCCCCTTTTGGAACCTTTATTTTATTCAATGCAGTTTTTATTGACTTTTTCATAAACACTTATTCTCACAACAACAGAGATTAAATTGTCTGTAACAACATGTCTGATGCACAAAAAACAACCGCTACAGAAAAAAAAATAAAATAACCACACAAAAGATCATACATAAATCATACAATAATGCCAACCAACATTAGGTTACTACAGTATGTATTTTGGGGGTGTAAGTTAGAAATCCAACACAAAATGTTATGCACATTAAAATGTATCCTCTTCAAGCAGTTTGATCCTATTCTATTATATTTTTAATATCACCAAGCTCAACAAAAAGATATGAAAGGGCTGGGACATTTAGTTTTAGGAGTGTAGGCCATACAGCTTTGACCACATTTAACTCAAGCATTAACCTGAAGGATGTTTTAATTTATGTTATTTTATTTTAACACTTATAATAAGAGGTACTTTTATTTATTTTATTTTATTTTATTTTGCCAGTGTGCTTAAAGCAGAGTAAACTGAAACTTTGGGGTTGAAGACCTACATTAAAAGGTCTGCTTTCAGTCCATGCCTGTGTCAGGACATCTAAGGCCCTCAGCATCTGCACGCCTGCAGGGATGGGTGTGCAGTGACCTTGTCTTATTACTGCCCACCTCAGTGCAGCGAGTAACCGCCATGTGCAGAGCTGGTTCTTCTCAAACAACAGAGATAGATGCTCAGTCTTTCCTCTGGCTTCACTTCTGCCACTTCTCCAAAAACAGCACTTGCCCTGTTCCAACTTGCCCAGATTTATGAGCCATGTGTAATGTTTTCCACCGCACAAATGACACTGCATATACACAAGGTGGGCGGAAGATTATCAATAGAGTGCTAAATCTAAAAGAACAGTCCGCCGATTCAGGAACGATGCCTAGAGGCCTTAAAAGCAGTTATAGGGAAATAAACAGTGTTGGTGCTGTGACATGCAGGTTGCAGGTGTAAGATTCAGAAGATTTAACATTCTGAAATAAGACATAAACAAATATTAAAGTCAACAATATGACATGCTGTCTCCATATTCATCCCTGTATATCTTAACTGCCCCATTCAGCAGAGTAATTTTCAGCATTTGAACCACAGTGACCGTTTCAAATGATGTAAAAATGTCTCTGGCAATCACATGATGCTGTGATCTGCGCAACATGACCTGCAGGCATGCAGAACGGAGTCCAGGGATAAACGTGGGCACAGTGTTTCCTAATACTAAAGTTGCTCTAGGACAGGACGTGCAGACTTGATAGTACGTGTTACTTCAATAAATAAGGAGCTGTTCGTTATTTTTACTCTCTAGTCAATGAACTGGGCACAGCAGCACTGGCTTCGTGTTTCTTTTAAATATCAATTGAAACATCAATTAAAGCATGATGAAATCTGTGAATTCTACTAAAAATGTACATGAAATTAAAACTGGCCTTATGTCGCCTGCTTTCCTACTACACGTTCCTAATCTTATTCACCATTGACTTTATCCAAATGAAACATTAATGAATAAAATCAAATCCTCTGGTCTTGGCAAGGGGATATGCCATTTTTAATGTTTTGTGAATGAAATTGAGGTTGAGGGATAGATGCACAATCTGTTCAATTGGCCATACTGATTATTTGTCTTTTGTCTAAAATGTCCGTAATGAGCATCTAATCAAAATAAATCAAATTCTGGCATTGTAAAGCATCAGGCCATTGTGTAAGTTCACAACAAGATAACTGTAATGTTCCAGACTGCAGGTTCTGCATAATTACACACTATTGAGTCTTGTTACACACCCTGCCACTGTATGAAAGAGCTTCACCCTGTTTAACTTTCAGAAATATTTGTAAACCAAGTACTGAAATTATGATGGGAGGTGAAACCCAGTGTATGGACTGTGAAAAAAAGCTCAGTCGATTTAGGTTAACATGTTCTTCCAGGTTAAAGTTCATGACACTGAAGCGGGTCAGTGTGTAAATGCTGATGTCAGAGATCTCCAGCAGGAATTCACATGAGCAAAGGGAGTGAGTGCCCTGAATGATAGTAGCAGAAATACTATCAGACGTAACCCCTTCCAGAGGCTGCCTGTAGATGCCGTCTCTATGATACATCAACGTCTTGTTAATATATGACTTGTTTTGGAACAATCTGGCATAATGCATAATTTACTTCCTCCTGGGAGAAAGGCAATAATTTAGGGGAAAATGGTGGTGGTGACTGGAACATCAGTTACTTCAACTTACAGTCATCAACTCAGTGAAAAATGCCATCAAGACAGTATTTTCTGTGTTGAAACGATTCATTTGCAATTGCCTTTGGAAGATCCATACAGAATATGTTCCTGCCAAACAACACAAAAAACCAAACCAAACAAACTCAGCAAACACACACATGGAAACAAAGTTTATAACCAAAAAGTATATACATGTTTAACTTTAGAGTACATAGTGTTTTGTCGGGTCCACCAGGGGTCTTCAACAAAAACAAAAACGCGCAAACAAAACACATAATAATAAAAAAAACAAGACAAGGTCAGCCACAAAAACAAAATAAAATGATGCATTTAAGATCTAAGATTTAAGATCAAATAATTTGCTAAAACTTTTAAATTTAAAGTGTTATTGGGTGAAACAAACACACAAACATATAAACAAAAACAAAACAAAATGAAAGATGCTTTTAAGATCTTGAGAAACAAATAATTTTCTAAACTTTTGACTCTAGTGTCTTCTACAGAAAAAAACAAATCACAAAAACAAATGTTTTACATGAAACTATGTAAACTAGAAACTATGTTAAAAAAATCAAAAAAGATGAGAAAAGTTTTTAACATAATTTTGCATAACTTTTCACTCTAGTGTACATAGTGTTGTTTTCTACAAAAAACAAAGAAAACAAAACATAAGAAAAAAAAAATCACAAAATGTTTTTAACATCATGAGAAACCAATACATTCTAACAAATAATTTAGCTTAAACTTTTGACTGTAGTGTACATAGTTTGTTTTCGGGTCCCCAGGGGTTTTCTACAGCACAAATCAAGTGATAAAATGCTAAGTGGCCATTCATTTGTAGCAGGTAGCAGTGAAAGGCCAGTATGCAGCTGTGGACGGAGCCTGGACTCAGTGCTGGGAAAATGAAAGCTGTGTGGGTCAGTTTGGGCCAGCTGGACACAGACACACACCCACAGGAACTGAACATCCTGCTAAACTAATCAGCATGCCTCACACTGTAGAGTACAAGACATCCTCCAAACACACAGCGTCACGCCCATCTGACATAATCCAGTGACGAAAGATCACAGGAATGATGAGAAGAGAAAGAATCACTCAATTTGATGTAAAAAATACTATCAAGACAAACATCCAGTAACTTTAAATGGACAGTTCACTCAAAAATGACAAATGTGTCATCATTTATTCATGTCCATCCAAACTTGATGACCTTCATTTTTCCACAAATTAGACACAAATGAGAAATTCTAAAGAATCTTCATGCAGCTATTTGTCATTCTCAATCATTTAAGGATTTCAAGGGACAAAACAAAACTTATATAAAGTAAATAATGACATGATTTTCATTTTTGTTTAAACTAGTCCTTTGACAGTAACAGAACAAACTCAGAAACACAAGGCTGATTGAATGTTGCTAAGATTTATAAACCAAGTTAGACTCACTCCAAGACATCTGGATGTGTTTGCATCCCATGTGACACCAGCGCTTGTGGAAGCTGCAGTGTTTTGGCAGAGTAAAGCAGCAGTTGAGGGTGAACTGCAGGGCTGGAATCTGCTTCCCCTCTCCAGCCTCTCCAGCACTGATCTTAGAAACAAAAGAGATGAAGATCCGGTGTCCAATCTTATCCATCATGCCCCATAGCCTCACACTGAACCCTTGGCACCTTGTTAGTCTTGATGGATGAGGTCGGTCGGACCCTGAATATTCATATTTTCCTCTTTCATACCCCCATGAAGGCTAACAGGACAGATTCAGTCTTTAGACCGAGGGAACTGTTCACTGTCACATGAACTCAGGACTCATTCGTTTTAATGAAATTTGAAAACACTTGAGCAATAAGCTATGAGAAACTGTGTTATATTGACCAATTGGAATATGAAAAGCATATTTTGAGAGCATCAAGTGTTAATGGCAGTCTTGTGCTGGCAGTTTCTGATGGATTAATTGGGTAGTAATGACAGCTCTGTGTTAAAGCCCACTTGATGAGCACCTGTGGTCGTTCATGGGCCTCCCAAGATCCTAAAACAGACCAGATCCCCTACACACAAACACACACACACTGAGAGAGCAGCAGCAGACTGTTGTAATCCTGACCCAATAGCCATGACAGATATAGTCAGAGCTGACACATCTCCTCTATGCCCAGACACCTGGCCTCTCATACTGTCTCATGGAAAACCCCTTACACGACCCTTTCCCAAGAATCCTTCATTGTCCGATAACGGAAAATGAGACAACAGCTGTCAGACTGTTAAATATACGCTCGTCCCAAACTTGCCAAAGTTCTGTCATCATTTATTCACTTGTGCTGCTGTGTGAATCTTTATGCTGCTCTTTACCATATAACAAAAGTTCATATTGAACATGACACCACAAAAATAGTGCATACATTTAACTTTACTTTAGTTTTAGTATGAGGAAAAGACTGAAATTGAAAAAAGACTATAAATTTAAAATCTTCACGCTCTCACTTTAGAAAGAAAGTGCAGAGGTGAAGATTTTCACAAAATAAAGGCCTGTTCACACCAAGGAAGATAACTTTAACGATAACAGTAAAGATACAGTTTTAAAAATCATTCTAAATTTAAAAGAATAGTGGAGTCCACACCATTATCTATAATGGAACAGAGGAACAATATTGTTAGTATCACTTTAAAAATGATATTTTTTTTTCCCCCAGCTGTTTCAGGCGATAAAAACAATCAAAAACAAAATGACCTCAAAACACTTTTACCATAGTGCATGATTTGCAACTAGTACATTTTGACATTTACATCACATAATCAGCTCCATATGTATGGCTTTTTCTGACATAGTAAACTTGCTCGGTAGCGCACCTGGTACAGCATTGCACATGCGATGTGGAACTCTCAAATACGAGTCATGTATAACGTAGGTCACTCAGAGACTAAAATGGCATGGTTGCTTCAGTAAAAGCATTTTTCTATCACGTTTGCTTTTGTTAACACTATCGGTTAGGTTTAGGATTTAGCGTAAGTGCTATGTTATTTTTAAAGATGATAGAGCATATTCTTTTTCACCGCCACTCACATTTAATTTCCGAACTGAAGCGATACATATAAAACCAACATAAGTGTAGTGAAATATGCAAAAAGCAATGAAATATTTTGCAGAAATGCCACCACAGGCACATTTTTCTAATGAGCCTGGGTTGACAAATATGGAGTGGAGAGACACCCTTTTAAGTGGCTGAAAGCATAATCAGATTTTGCGGAAACTTTCTACTGCTTCAGATCCCATGTGCTAATTAGCTGCTTCCTCTTTCCATCCCTCTGTCCAGTATCGGCGGCATCAGGAAGCTTGTTAGCACAGGCAACATGCGAGTCAGACTGGCCTCATCAAATACTGCCAAACAAAGGGAACAAACACGCTTGCACACGTCTGTTTGTGTAGGTGTTTGTTAGCACACTCCCATTTAGTGTGTGTGTGTATGCATTAGTAGCTTTAAATAGAGGATGATGTTCATGCAGAGGTCACATTCCTCCAGGCATGAGCGTGTGATGAATTTGATCATTGCACAACTACTGTATGAAACTGTCATCACAAATCCAGCACAGATCAGTCCACACCTCCTCCCCCAGTTAATACTACATGAAAAACACCGCCTGAAGGAAACAAATATAGCATGTACAACATTCGTGAAGCGAATCCATTGTATTATGCTTCAAATAACTGTGTTCTGCTGGAAAAATGACAGAACGTAGGGACTGACATCACAAATGTTGTTACCACGCAGATTAAAGGTGGTTGAGGCGCAGGTGGGTGATTTGACATCTGCTTGAGGAGTCTGAGGAACATGAAAGAAATGATCATGTTATTGCATGAACAAAACCACTGTCTGAATAGTTACATATCACAGAGGAAATAAACATCTACCCGCAGCTATCAGCACACTTGTGAGAAGTCTAGATACTTTATCTGTTCTTTGTTTCAAGCACTAGGTCAAATGACACAAGCAAGTTTTCTGGAGGTGAATTTGTCACCTTTAGTTGATCTGTCATTACACCATCAGAACACAGCAGTCAATGGATGGACTTCACAAGGAAGCACATAATGGAAATCATTAACAACTGATGTTTCTATCAGCTTTAGCACTGATTTGATTGTGAGGGTTCAGAATGAGGGTATTTCTACTTTTATCTATGCCTACAAAACACCATTCAAAATTTTGGGATTAGTAATATATATAAGAAATTATTCTGGTCAGTGTGAAATTAATACTTTTATTCAGCAAGAACACATTAAAATTATCAAGCATGACAGTAAACACATTTATAATGTTAAAAAAGATTTATATTAAAAATGTTCTTTTGAATTTTATGTTTATCAAAGAATCCTGAAAAAAATCTATCATATTTTCATTAAAATATTAAGCAGGACAATTGTTTTCAACATTGATAATAATAAGAAATATTTCTTGAGCATCAAATCAGCATATTAGAATGATTTCTGAAGGATCATGTAACACTGAAGACTGGAGTAATGATGCTGAAAATTCATCATAGGAATGAATTAAAATATATTCAAACACAAAATATCCATCCAACAAGTTATTTTTAATGGTAAAAATATTTCACACTATTATTGATTTGCTGTATTTTTAATCAAATAAATGTAGCCTTGGTGAGCATTAGACTTTCACACTATTAAAAACATCTCAAAAACAAAGTTTTATCTGATTTATCTAAATAAATCTGATTGGTCCTTTGTCTTAAAACTGACACTGAATCAAAATTCTATGGGCCAGATTTACTAACAGCTTGCGTCAGCGCAAACCGTCTTCTGGCGTTAAAATAATACTGTCAGGATTTACTAAAGATGCGCAGTGAAGAATTAGTGTTGAAAAGGTGCGGACACAGTTATTTTTGCACCTGACCTTATTGAATATGCATTTCCCTTTCAGATGCAAAATTTATGGGAGGAGAGTATTAAAATGAATCACGCAACTCAATTTACTAACCTCTGCGCTCGCCAAATTACTGGTATTTGCACCATTATTTAATGCTCCAAAAAAGCATGTCGTAAAGCAGGCACTAATTTGCACTGCTCTTGGTAGATTGCGCTGGTCATTATGGAAATGATCTGGCTGCGTCTGTGTTTTTTAATGTGTGCATTTTCCCCTCCCATCGGCACTTTTATGGAATTGCGCTCTAACACTAACTTGCCCTGTTTAGTAAATTTGACCCTAAATATCTTGAGCTTTACATGGTGTCTTCACTCTTCACTTTTAGCATGGGACACTGAGAAAAAAAAAAAAAAAAAAAAAAGACTGACCAAAAACTAAGCACAAAAAAAAAAAAAAAAAAAAAAAAAAAAAAAAGAGTAAAAAAAAACAGACAGAATGGAAAAACACATCCTGTGTGAACAGCCCCTAACAGTCAGCAGCAGGAGTTAACTTTACACACACTCTGCAGACAAATATAGATCTTTATTGTTCATTTAATCTGTTAACATGTATTCATTACACCATTCTACATCTAAAAACAGAACACATCAAAATCAAAAGATATGAGGAAGACAATAGTATACATGTTCAGCAGCAATTAACAAGTCAAAGTCAGACTTAAATTATGACCTTCAATGGCTGTAATTGTCAGTCATTACATTGTTTTTACAAGACATTTTGGCGGTTACAAAATACAATTCGTCCTGATAAGTAGTAAATGAGGCCTGTGTAGTGCGATGATTCATTTATTCACTTATGCTGGAGTCTTGGCATGCCATTTCGGTATAGTGATGTACATATATGTGTGAACACGCATACTATGTTCTGCCCTCCAAGGCACAGTGGATTCATTCGAGCTCTGTTTCGAAACCTAGTGAGCTTCCTTGCTGTTTACAGCCTACATATGCATCCTATCTGAAATACACTCTTAAGAGATATTCATAGGCAGAAACTAATACAAATGGTGCTCCTTGCACAAAGATTGATTTCACAACCGATTTCAAAGCAGTTTGGTGATACGGAAGAGAATAAATTTTGAATAAAGTCGTTATTTTTGTTTTCTTTGCACACAAAATGTGTTCTCGTAGCTTTGTAAAATTACGGTTGAACCACTGATATGGACTATTTTCAACCTGATCTCATGACGAAAACGTACCATTCGGGAACTTTTTCGCAAGACGCAAAATACGTACCGCCGTGTATGTTTCGTGACATATTTGATGTGAAATGTCCACTGGGTGGAGCTAAAAGAGTGTTAGTTTTTCCCCCCATAACAGATGAACGTACATATGGTACGTTTTATGTGACGTTGGTTTCGTAAGTGTCACTGCAGTTCTGACTTGAAATGTCTGTTGAGTGGCGTTATAACTCTAATGCTCCGTGACGTTTTAAAATAACATACCATCTGCACTACACCTAAACCTACCCGATAGTATGAACAAAAGCAAAAGTGCCGTTAAAAACGCAATTGCAAGCATGCCGTTTTAGCTTGTTTTTCGATCTCTCATCTTTCATCTCTTTCATCGTGAGTCATGTTTTTGACGGGATTCGTACTCAAGGATTCCACAAGTCCAATTCTGTGCCGGCTGAACTGTTATGTCTGGAAAACGAAACATATGGAGCTGTAATCATAACTGTGTACAAAAACCATTACACGTGCTTGCTGTTTTAACGCCTCTAGTGTTCATTTCTGTTGGAAACTGCAGTAATATGTACTTATTGGTACGTATTTCGCGTCTTGCGAAAAAGTTCCCACAGGTACGTTTTCATCATGAGATCAGGTAGACTATTTTAACAATGTCCTTACTACCTTTCTGGGCCTTGAAAGTGGTAGTTGTGTTGCTTTCTACGCAGGGTCTGAAAGCTCTCGGATTTCATAAAAAATATCCTAATTTGTGTTCGGAAGAAGAACGGAGGTCTTACAGGTTTGGAACGACATGAGGGTGAGTAATTAATGACAGAATTTTAATTTTGGGGTGAACTAACCCTTTAAGTGTTCACATCAAAACTGAAGTATACTCTGAGTTTAAGTAGGCAGCTCAGTAGGTTCTCGATAGAAACATGCAGTAGAACATTCCTGTTACCTGCTGTCTTTCCAAAGTTCAACTCATCACGCTGGCCAGATTCTATAAATTACAGTCCCACTTTCTCCTCAGCAGCATCTTGGGAGTGTGTCGTAACTGGAGCCAGGAGCCAGGAGCCGGATTCCTCAGCTCAGTGAGAGGGGCAGGGTGGCAGGCCGGGCGTCAGTGGGTCCAGCGGACAGGAAGAAAAAAAAAAACTGTTGACATAGATGGAGCACTTGGAAATAACGCATCTCAGAGGAGTTTGCGCAAGCAGTGAAGAAGCAGTC
This sequence comes from Spinibarbus caldwelli, assembly GCA_039654775.1. Classification (NCBI taxonomy): domain Eukaryota; kingdom Metazoa; phylum Chordata; class Actinopteri; order Cypriniformes; family Cyprinidae; genus Spinibarbus; species Spinibarbus caldwelli. Next base: position 27,931,778 of record CM077232.1, on the reverse strand, counting down.
AGGTGGACGACATTCCACATTCAGCACTGCTAACGTGGGCCTGGTACAGAGCAGAGGTCAGGACAGGAAGTCCAGGAAAAAACGTCTCCCTCAAGTTGACTCACAAACACAGGATGCACGGAAGGCTATACTTTTCTGCAGTAAAAATACCCTCATCTTTGTGTGCTGAAAACGCAACTTTATCTGTTCTTTTGACCTGCTATTTCTGTGAGCCGCTGCTTTTCCTTTAGAGTTTTGCACAGCTCTGTGTCAGCAGAGCTGAGTGTCAGACCGGTCAGAGATCGCAAATACATTTTCATTTGCGCTCATTTGGTTAAAGAGTGATGAGTGTGTAATGGGACGGCTGAGGAATGCGGTGTGGAATTGCACTTGAGGTTCTGGTTTCTCAGGACAGGAAAGAGATTTATGAGGAAGTCTTGGGTGATGGGGCGGCAGTGGTGTGCGGCTGACTCTCTCTCTCTCTGGCTCCTCAGTCTCCATAAGTTACAGGATGTGTGCACTTTACAAAGATGTGTTTAGAGGACACTGGGAAAATCCCAACAAATTTAACCAAAGAGTGCCAACTCTTACACAACACGGGGCTCTTGAAAACAAACAGGTTACACTTAGACACGCCTCATGTTCTAATAATACACTCTTAACTACTAGAGCTGGGCAATAAATATATATTTGATACAGTATTCCCGAAGAAGTTTTAGTGGTATGTAATAAAGCAACTTTGTGAATGTTGTGAATAATAATTTGTACATATTTTACAATATTATTTTGTAGTATATAATAATTATTACAATGTAATAGTGTAAATTGAATATTGTATTAATGTATTTACCTTGAGTTCCAGTGTTAAATATTTTGAATCTACTTGGCAATTTTTTGGTTAAAATAATCCTTCTTTTACACAATTTCAGAGCAAATACATACAGTACATACCGGATATAGTCAAAATGTATCAATATATATTTGACTATATCTCCCATCACTATTAAACACGCAATCAATTCAATGCACTCACCTGATAGAATAGTCTTAACATAGCATGGATAGATGTTTAGGCATTTGTGTGATTGTTAATAGCTCAGAATATGTTAAAACAACAACTGTCCAAATTAAAATATCATCTAGTAATAATTTCCATAACGCTTTATGTACTTCGTGCAAATATTCTAGACTCATACAGTTCAGTCCTGATACACCACAGAATTACTATGGATTTGTATGTAGTATAGTCCATACACAAAACCATGCCCCTTGAGACTGACGATGTTATGGAGGGCACACAGATCTCTGGTCTTGTTTGACATGTCCAGGTCACAAAAAAAAAGAAGAAAAAAAAAAAAGAAAGAAATATTTAAAAGTTTTGATTTTTTTTTTATATTATAATTATTATTTGAATGAAAAATAAGCATATTCCCACAAATTCTCACCACCATAATGTTTTTACTTATGTTATTTTACTATGTTTTTTTTAATGGACATTTTACTTTTAAGTTTTTTTGTAATTCTATTCATTCTCAACTGAGGTTTCTCATTGATGTCATTCAGACTTTTTATTGTATTATAAAATATTGTAATTTTAAATTAGCATACACTGTTTACTGTTTTTATGAAAATTTTACTTTTGAATTTTTTTATAATTCCATTTATTCCCATTTTGAATTCTCATCACTGTCATTCCAAAATTTTATTGTATTAACAATATCTATTGCAGTACAATTATTATTATTTTTTTATCGGCATACATAAACATCAATAATGTTTTACTTTTTTATTTTTACTGTTTTTATGGACATTTTACCTTTAAGCTTTTTGTAATACTATTCATTCTCAATTGGGGCTTCTCATTTATGTCATTCAGACTTTTATTGTATTAAAAAAATTGCACTTTTAAATCAGCATACATTGTTTTTTTTTTTATTTGCATACATTAATTTTTTTTATTTTTACCGTTTTTATGGAAATTTTACTTTTTTTTGTAATTCCATTTATTCCCATTTTGAATTATCATTACTGTCATTCCAGACTTTTTATTGTATTAAAAATATATATTGTAAATACAATTATTCTTTTTTTAAATTAACATACATAAACATCAGTAATGTTTTACTTTTTATTTTTACTGTTTTTATGGAAATTTAGATTTTTTTTGTAATTCTGTTGTTTTTTTCCCAATTTGAATTCTCATTAGCATAATCCCGAACTTTTTTATTGTATTAAAATATATATTGTAAATACAATTATTATTTTTTTAAATTAACATACATAAACATCAGTAATGTTTTACTTTTTATTTTTACTGTTTTTATTGACATTTTACTTTTGAGCTTTTTATAATTCCAATTATTCTGAATGGTGATTCTCATTACTTCATTCCGAACTTTAAAGAATGTCAGTAGAATAAAACAATTTTATCACTTTTTAATATATATTTTATTACATTCCATTAAAAGAATGAATGGCAATGAAAATTCAGGGAGAAAGAGTGCTTCATATAAATAAGAGTATAATTCCTTTTTTCTTTCTTTTGATTTCCCAGTGAAATGTAACCCTGATTTTTTTGATTCGACCTGTTTCGCCTAGATGCAGAGATCACTGTGTGTCACCAGTGACGTGTCAATTTCAGTGCGATTCGCCCAACTGGAGTTCTCTCAGGCACTGGATAGCATGGTGGATGTGAAAATCTGCTGAAGGATTTGAGGGATCTGCTTGGTGTCCATGGCTACAAAAGATTGTCCGGCCGGCAGAGTCCTCTGGAGCCTGGATGTCGGAGAGAGAGAAAAGAGCCCCCACATCAAACATTAGCAATGCAAATCAGCTTTTCCTCCCCAATTCCTACTCGTCCATAGGAGGGACAAAGGCTGTCATTCACAATGGGCTTTGATAAGATACAGGGTTTTGGGAAAAGCCTGTTGGTTAAGAGGGGCTGAAAGCAAAGTGCCACCTATGTCCTTTCACTTAGCTGCTGCCCCTCCCTCCTCACTAATCATTCATTACTGTCATTTAGTCCCTTTAAAAAGAAGGCACATGGACTGCTCTTTGAATCATGGAGGCCATGAAAAGACAGCCTATATGGGACATGTCCAACCACCACAGTGGCGCCTTCCGCATGCCTTCAAGCTCTCCTTATGTGCCCTCTGTGAGTCAAGACCCACAAAATCCACCAAATAACCCCAACAATGCACCAAAGAGAGCGGTACATGAGTCTATACACTCTCGTCTTTTATTGGAGAAAGGTCGTACAAATCACGCAAGCCACAGCAAAGTGATGACAAAAAGGGAATGCTAATTACATTTCAAACTCATTTATGCTTTATATATATACTTGAAATGGCCCTTGTGTGTTTTTTTCTGAGTGAACTTTAGAAACCAACTTTCACTGGACAGCAGTTCTGCTGAAATGCCACTGCCTGATTCTAACCCAGGCTTAACCTTTTACCAAGCATGCTAACATTTAACACGCGAGCTGCTGCGGGACATTAACCTCACCTGTCCGCCTGATCTCCTAGGGAACCGATGAAGATGGCGAAGGCATTGACCTGCGGGTTACTGGTGAGGGCACGTGCGAATCGGTCGGGGCTGATCCCGTAGCGCTCCAGGTTGGCATCGCTCAGCACGATGACGAAATGCTCGTCGGCTTCTTCACATGCCAGCTCCTTCACGGCGTGTTCGGTGCCCTCCAGCGTGTAGTCTCCGCTCATGCAGAACTGCGAGTGGGCATGCATGGTCTGGGACAGTGGCGTACAGCAGAAGAAGAGGTTATAATGCATATTCAGAGCATTGAAAAGACCATATGCTAAACAGTTTGTTTTTAGTGCAATTCGTGTGGGGTGGCTGGCGCACACGTAGCTCACACATGGAAGTTGATTCTGGACAACATATCAGTATTTTTGCACATGGGAAATAGAGCCATAATAGTTGTTGGAGAATTATCTGCCTCAATAGAGCATGTTAGTTTTTAAGCTGATGGCTGATTAGACACAGATTAGAAATTTGTTTGAAATTCGAACTGGTACGCGCTAGGGCACACTTTTTGCAAATTGATCAATCATGATGTGTGGCATTTTATTGTGGACTGCTTTCAATCTTAATACAAGGGGCCAGATTTACTAACAGCTTGCGCCAGCGCAAACCGTCTTTTTTAAAATAGTACTGTCAGGATTTACTAAAGATGCGCAGTGAAGAATTAGCACTGAAAAGGCGTGGACAGTTATTTTTGTGCCTGACCTTACTGAATATGCATTTGTAGGAGTTTCCCTTTCAGACACAAAATTTATGGGAGGAGAGTATTAAAATGAATCACGCAACACAATTTACTAACCCTCCCATCGGCGCTTTTATGGAACTAAGCTTTAATGCTAATTTGCCCTTTTTAGTAAATCTGGCCCAAAGTCTACAATCTTGTAGTGTGCTCTTGGCTTTAAGGCAAGTCAGTTCACTTGGCAGTCATCTTGGCAGAGCTAAGTGTAAAAATACGAATTTGCCAATGTTTTAAAGGGGTCATGAACCAAGAAATCAAAATCCTTTGATCTTTTGACATATAAGAGGTCATTGCACTATAAAAACATCCTGTAAGTTTCAGAACTCAAAACTTTGTCGTTAGTCTAAAAACAGCATATATTGGCAGTCTTCCAAAACAACAGATTGTGGAATTTGCCACTTTATGACATAATAGTGTGGATAAGCACCGCCTCCGCAGAAGATGATTAACGCCTGCTTCTACATCGCTGCCTGTTTAGCTCCGCCCACCAATTCATGCATATAGTAGGTAAATGACAAGAGCGGCAAATGCAGGTCTACGCAGAAACCAAACGATAAACTTCACACTACGTCAGTAAAAACTTGGTCCTTTGTTCACTTCATTTTACCGCGGATTCGTTTACAAACAAGGCACAATTCAATGCGGGATTTTCAGAAAGATTGAAACTAAAAGACGATGCTGTGCTGACAATATTGAATCTGACAGTAATGTTGCAACACAAGTGTGAGTAACAGTTTTCATTATGTGATCAATATTGTTTTGTCTGTTAAACAGATCATTTGATATGTGAGTTATTTATGCATTTTTGACCTAAATCACAGCAGCGTCCATCTATGAGGAATGTATGCTGTCAAACATACACAACTATTAGCCAATCATAGCAGTGGGCGTTTACTTCCGAGTCTACAATCAGCTTGCCTATTCAAACAAAGCTTTCTGATGAGGGGGGTCAAAACAGGACAGAAAATAGCCTATTACTTCTAAATTATTGTTTTTTGATGTAAAAATCTTGTTAAAATTATAAGTGGACCTCAGAGAACAGTACAAAATAAAAAAACAAAGGCAGTTCATGACGCCTCTAAATTATTTTTTTGTAGTGATGGCTGAAACCAGGGGCTGAAATATTACCACTAGAACTTTGCTTTGGAAAGAAATGAGATTGTTTCAGTTTTCAGGCCCCAATCTGGCTGCAGTCGTGTGTCAGTGAATCCCAGAGAACATCTCTGCAGTCTTATGTCTGAGAATTTATGCTTGACTTTCTTCTTGATGTGGTCACATAAGACAATAGGAGGAATTCTAGGAGAAATGCTGGCTACTACGTCAGCACAAGCGAATTCATAAGAGCACAGATTTTTCAAAACAAAAATGGGAAATGAGGTCACCCCTGCATTACAGAAGCATTACAGTACCTTCAAAACCTTCAGCCTCTCCATGTTGTTCTTGGGTACTTTGTCACATCTGACCAGTTCGATGTCAAAACCGTCTCCAGAATGCCCCATAATATCATACTACAGAGGAAAAAAAACAAGGAGGAGGAGAAGGGTTAGTCCACGCTGCTAAGCCAAACAACAATATGCCCAATGCAGAAATAAACACTCTTCAGGATATGATTATTAGAAGTGTACCTTAGGGTATTTTTGTCATTGTATTTATCTGAGATGTGTCTGGGCCTGATCAGATCTGACTGGTTAACTTTACACAATATCTGGGAGTCAGAGTAGACTGGTTTTCATCATATTTTCAAGGTTCTTTGTCAGCAAAAGCATCAGTGTGGACCAGACTCTATGTTGATTGTCAAAGGTTTGGCTACATGAGACTAAGTGGACACAGAATAATGTGTAACCAGGAAAGCTGAGCAGGTCAAAGGACAAATGAGAAGAATGTGTGTGACATCTGCCTTTAGATCACAGGTGGATGAGTTATCAGATGCACTTTTATGTAATGCAGATTATGTAAGTGTCACAGAGAAACAGATATATGAGGGGCCAGCTGGAAGAGCAAACAGCTCGTTTGACAGCTAACATGGGGCCATAAAGTCTGGCGGCCCTCACACACACACACACACACACACACACACACACACACACACACACACACACACGCACATTAACATACTTACCATCTCACATATCACTGTCACTTCATTAATCTGTGTCACAATCTATTATACTCTATAATAACTGAGTTATGAATAGGGCTGGGCAATATAACTAAAATATATACACTACTGTTAAATTTTTGGGGTCAGCAGATATTTATTTAGAAATGTTATTTAAAAATATGTATCAGTATCCACCAAAATGTTAAGCAGCACAACTGTTTTCAATCCTGATAATAATTAATGTTTCTTGAGCACCAAAATCAACATATTAGACTGATTTCTGAAGGATCATGTGACACTGAGGACTGGAGTAATTATGCTAAAAATTCAGCTTTGTACCACAGAAATAAATTACATTTTAAAATATATTCTTTTTTATTTTAAATTATAATAATATTTCACAATATTATTGATTTTACTGAAGTTTTGATCAAATAAATGCAGCCTTGGTAAGCATAAGAAACTTTTTTTTCAACCAAACAGCCATTGTTGCCAAGTGAATCGAATTTTAACTTACATTTTTTATTTATATTGAATCATTTTCATTATATGCAAAAATATAATAGTACGAATCAACAATATTTACCTACATACAATATTTACTAAAATATTTAAATCAAGTAAAATGTCACATGAAGACTTACATGAACATTTGAGTGATCAAGTAAATTACTGAATCAGTTTTGAATTGATTCATTGATACAGCCAATTCTAAAGAACTGATTCACAGAAATTAACTAAACTTACAAACTGTTTGCTATTGAGATCCAAATCAGAGACGCTATTACAACCTCTCTGTCTTATTGCTATTTTTTCCCAACTGCACTACTTGCACTTTTTGTTTAGTAAACTTAATGGAAAATAAGTGGGTTAAAAATCATCACTACTATGGAGGACCAAACCTGCAGAAATTAGACAGAAAGATAGAAAGAAAGAAAGAAAGAAAGAAAGAAAGAAAGAAAGAAAGAAAGAAAGAAAGAAAGAAAGAAAGAAAGAAAGAAAGAAAGAAAAGGAAAATAAATAAAGAAATAAATGACTTGATAAAAACAAATATAGTTCATTTGTAAAATTTAATCCTGAATTAATTTTTTTACTACCTTTTTCCTTTAAGTATTTTTTCCTGTATTTATTTTTACATTTATTTTTATTCTTTTTAACTTTTATTGGTTTGGTCCTCCATACACTACTGGTTAATTTTTCATGTTCAAAAATGTATATTTTATATAAGCAATATCGGTATGTAACCAATGCACTGCCCTGTGATAGAGAGATAGAAACAGTGAAATGTTTCATAACTGTTGGTAGCCAAATTACTGCACCGGATCCAGCTGTTATATAAATAATACACATGATCTATATTTATATCGTCCAGCCTCAGATCTGACCCCACACATTGAAAGTGTTGATGCACATTAGAGCAGAGCGGCATAATGTGAGCCATTGACAGCCGCAGCTGCATATCTTCCGCTGTCTTCCTCCCCCAAACTCCCCGGGATGGAGATAACAGATCATCTTTTGTGCAGCTCCTACAAATCTGCAAACAGCTACCAACAAGAGCCGTGATTCACTGCCTCCAGAGCATCTGCCAGCAGCTCAGACGAACAGAGACGGAGAGATGGAGGCAGGAAAAAGAGGAACGTCAAGTGAAAGAGAGAGACTGAGAGACAGATGCGTCCCAGAGAGCAGCTAACCACTAATCAACATAAACCGACATGACTGTCTCCATGGCAAACGGTACTTTACATCATTCTTATTTCCAATGGCAACCTCCATAACAGTGTGTCAGCATGTGTGGTGGGGACATCCCTATTACTCATCAGATCGGCCCAAGACTTTCACTCTTTGAGGACATCAACAGAAGGGCCGTTTCCATGGTGTGTTGCCTGGAGAAGGTTTATTGTAAACAGATTTCACTATTTTTATTGCATTTGTGGTGAGAAGATTGCGACAGATCATCGTGTACTGACTATATTTGAACTCTGTGGTCAACTTGAGATGAGATGGCCATCAAAATTAGATTGACTGAGCAAAGGCGTGAATTTACTTCAAATGAAAGGCTCTGTCCCAAAATCTAGTGAGCCACCTTGCTGTCTAAATAGTCTAGTCTTTTAAGGCAGTATCTACATTCAAATGGAATCATAAATCACTGGTGAAAGCTGGTAAACTGGTGTTGGTTAGTTTAAACCTAGCCTGACTAGCTGAAAAGTGCTAACATCAGTAAACCAGACCAGTTTTTTTTGTTTGTTTTTTGTTTAATAAAGTGAAAATTATGAGAATAAAGTATAAATATTTTGAGAGTAAAGTCAAAATTACGAGAATAAAGTCGTAGCAATATGAGAATAAAGTCGAAATATTTAGAGAATAAAGTCGAAATATTTAGAGAATAAAGTCAAAATTCTGAGAATAAAATCAGCAATACGAGAATAAAGTTGGAATATTTTGAGAACAAAGTCAAAGATACGAGAATAAAGTCTAAATATTTTGAGAGTAAAGTCAAAATTACGAGAATAAGTCATAGCAATATGAGAATAAAGTCAAAATATTTAGAGAAAGTCAAAATTACGAGAATAAAGTCGAAATATTTTGAGAAAAAATTCAAAATTATGAGAATAGAGACGTAGAAATACGAGAATAAAGTTGAAATATTTTGAGAATAAAATTCGACTTTATTCTTGTAATTTCGACTTTTTTCTCAAAATATTTCGAATTTATTCTCATATTGCTACTACTTTATTCTCGTAATTTTGACTTTTTTCTCAAAATATTTTGACTTCAATCTCGCAATCTTAGATTTTTTAGAAAAAAATTTAACGCCATAGTACAAAGCTAATAGTAATTGTAAAAAGCACAAAATAAATCACATGCATTAATACTGGATAAAATAGTCTACTTTATTTGGAGTACTTTTTTATATTTAATTTGTTACATTTCTTAATTTTCTTTTATTTAGCAATGCATTAAATTGATTATAAAGTTACAATATTTATAATTCAAATAAATGCTGTTATTTTCAACTTTCTATTAATCAAAGAATCTTGAATAAAATCTATCATGGTTTGTTCAAAGATATTATGCAGCACAACCGTTCTGATAATAATAAATGTTTTTTGAGCAGCAAATCAGCATATCAGAATGGTTTCTGAAGGATCATGTGACACTGAAGACTGGAGTAATGATGCTGAAAATTCAGCTTTGATCACAGCAATAAATTACATTGTAAAATATATTCAAATAGAAAAGATATTTTAAATCATAATATTTCACAATATTTCAGTTTTTTTTATTGTATCAAATCAGTGCAATCTTGGTGAATATTAGACACTTATTTCATAAACATTTTGAACAGTAGTGTATATTTACAACCATTGTTCACCATCTTGGATGAATTTTTTTCTCTTAAGTCGGAAAAATGCATTATGGGTTTGCCTTCTGCACGAAGGAAGAATGTCATAGTACCTTAGAATTTGGTCTGAAGAAGGAATCTAAAATACCAAACTTCCAGCTTTGGAATGGTCTTAAAATGAGTCTTGGAACAGAGCTGATGACTGATTGTCAAATCTCACCTTAAACTTGTGCTCGTAGCTCTCAAGAGCCTCCATCACCATACACACGGCCTCCATGGAGCGCTCCAGACGGCTGTCCACACCATTAAAGCGATACATGCTGCCAGAGATGTCCGCTAGCAGACGTAAACGCTTCGGCTTCTGCTGAGGAGACCCCAACTGCAGCCAGACCAGAGGAAAAACACATAAGTCATCCACACATCCAGACTCAAATGACCAGACAAATATTTAATTAGGAAAATCGTTTAATACAGTTACTATGTGGTTGCTTTAATTGCAGCATTCTGTTTGCCCAGACTCCTCTTCTGAAGGGTTTTATGGTCAGTGAGGTTTTTAATGGATTATACAGGAGCCACATAATATATTGAAGTTATTACAATCAATTCAGAAAGCAGATTTTAAATGAGGGCTTATGGGAAACTGTAAATATTATTTGACATTCCTGCTGTGACTGTCTGCTAAACTGGCATTCATAATTACCAGTAGAAGAAACAATATGAATAGAAGGAAGAAAATTATCAGTCAAACATCAGGAAATCTAATAAATAATAATGCTATAGCAAAGTTATGGTTCATCAGAAAATAACATTCAGACATTATTCATTCACCCTTTGTGCCCTTACAAACTCGTATGCTGTTCTTTTTTCCAATGGAATTCAAAATGAGAATTTTGGAAGAATGTACCTCCACCTCTTTTCCATACAACAAAATTTCAAAGTGACCACCATAGCGACAAAGAATTAGTGCTGTTTCATCTCATATTTCTTTTTCTTTTCTTTTTTTTTTTTTTTTTTAAGTAATTATGCTCTCATCTGAATTCTTGAAAAGGCACCATTGTTGCCTTGGACAAAACACAATTTTTGATGTCTCGATGAAATGAAAGTGATTGAAATGATTGGAGAAAACCTGCATACGTCAATGGAGAAATGTCTACTATTTCACTGAAAGATCAAATTATGACATTTTTATTAAAGGTGCTGTATGTAATTTTGACAGCTAGTGGTTGAAATGGATACTGCAGTCCAAATTCAAATACTTGGAGAGTATTGTTTCTCCTGGCCCCTCCTCCTCAGACTCAATGCTCAAGCAGGTTGCCAGATTGAGGACACACAGTCTTACACTGTAAGTTGTAAGTAGAGTATAGCTTTTTAGATGGATGCTGAGGGTTTTTAAGTCGGGTAGAATCTGCGATATCTGACCTAGATCATTTGTGGACTTTCATGGCTGCAATATGCTGTGTTTTCCACCATCTGGCAACCCAGAGTGACGAAATACTATTGGGTCTAGACAGAGGGCAGTAACACACAGACCACAACAAAAACAGACATTCTGACATGGAACACATTTTTCAAAACAGAATAACTGGAGGTAGCTTTGTTTTTTGGAGAAAAAAATATGTGAACTTTGCATGTTTCCTAAATATTCGCAAACATTTGGTATTTTTATGCTTTAGTACAGTCCAAAAAATTACAGACAGCATCTTTAAACAATTGAAAAAAAGAAAAGAAAAAGACAACAATGCACAGATGCAAAGATTTTTTTTTCATTTTCATTTAGTTTAACTAAAATAATTAAAAAAAACTAATAAAAATGACAAAAACAAAATTATTAATTGTTAAATTTAAAACTTTAAAATTAAATGAAAAAGGACAATCTAAAAATGAAAACAAATGATTTTGTTTAATATAAAAACGATTCTAAAATAACACTTCATGGATGAATCATTCACAATAAGACCAGTAACATCAATAAAATAGATAGGGTGAATTTTCATTTCATGCCAACTTGCTAATTAACCTAACTATGGTTACTGACTGAAAATGAGAGAATTTGTATTCATGTGTGTTTGTATTAATGAGTATTGAGTGATTTTGAGTCCTCACCTCTGGCTCCAGCTCTCCTCTGCGTTTATAAATGGCTTTCTCTCCTGTCAGGCCGTCAATGATCTTAGCATCGTCCAGCTCACCCAGAGCCTGATTCCTCAGCCACTGCCTCTCCTTCCCTTTAGCCTGAAACACAAACACCATTTACATCTTCTACTACTTTGAAAAAAGCTAATTCAAATAGTTTCCCTGTTATAAGCATATACTGAACAAAGTTTTATGAGGTTCAACACTAGCACTATGAAATAAAAATAATACAAATACAAGTTCTGTAACAAAATAGTTTGTAAAATGGTGAATTGGTAAGACTTTACAATAAGGTCCCATTAGTTATGCGTTAACTAACATTTAATCTACTAATCTATGTACAAATTAGTTAATAAAAAATACAACTATTCAACTACTTGTTATTTCATGGTACAGTAGCTCAAGTCCATGAAATAGTATTAACAAATACAACTTTTGATTTTAATAATGTATTAGTAAATTTTGAAATTAACATTAACTAAAAGCTCTACAAGTATTTTTCATTAAATAATGTAGGTAACCAATGTTAACAGCTGGAACCTTATTGTAAAGTGTTTCTGCAGAATGCAAGTAATATACAAAATATTTGAATTGTGAGCTAGCATGCATATTTCAGTCATGACCACGACCCCCAGCGGGTCCTTGACCTCCTCGGCTTCAAACATGGATCCAAATATTAACAAACACCCATAGAAGCACTTCCACATGTGGCTCTCATTATATGAGCATGACAGATCTCCATGAAGAACAATGAACCAACACGTCACTGCTCATCACTCCACACACACACACACACACACACACGTACAAAGAAAGGCATGCGAGCACACACAGATTCAGACACATTCACAGACATACACACATCATACACCCATTATTATTATGCAGGTAGTAAGGAAAGCACCACATATGCTCTTGCCAAAGTTTCAGAAGGAAAGTGTGAAGTAATAAAGAGTCATGAGCTAAAATGAAACAGCACAGAGGAAGATGACTGACCGGATGAGATCATCTGCTGTATTCTGTGTCACATCTCAAGTCTGTGTGAGAAAGGGCTCTAATGCTCCATTTACACACAAATGCTGCCATTACTACACTGACTTCAGACCTGAATGATGACAGAACTGACTGTTACAGCATAACCTGCCCACAAACAAACACAGCACATCAGGGCTTTTATTTCTGACGCATATATTCCAAACTTTTTTGTCAGCCCAACCCTTTTGACCTAAAATATTCACTTGAAATACCACTGAGGTTAAAACATTAACCAGCACCAGGTAAATAAATAAAATATTATCTTTGTTAGTAACCGTTTTGTATTTATTTATTTATTTAAACTTTTAGATTGTAATGATTTAGGATAATTCATTATTAGCCTTAACATTCTTCATTATAAACATTTCTTAACCTCAATTCACTATCCTCCTGCAGTTTCCTCTCAAATCTCCAGGGGTTCGCAAACCTTTAGTTTGACAATTATTTTCACGTTATGACCAATAACTATAATGGTTGATATTCAAATATCTGAAACTATTTAAATTAAAAATTAAAACACAAACTCAAATAAAGAATCGATCTGATAAAAATGAGCATGCACAATTAGGTTCTCAAACTCTGCAAATATGGTAGTGATATGTTGTGCATCGCTCGTTTAATCTCAACCAAAACATTTTTTGGTTTATTTTTGGAAACATTCGAAAAACTCCTAACTCTAAGTATAAGCAATACAGTGTTGTTTGCCTTTGTAAACACCATTAATAGAAGTCCTCAAGCTAATGTAACAGCTTGTGGTCAGTATAAATGAGTGCATATACCACACACTAAAGCACAACCTGCTGCAAACACTTATCTGTCAGGTAGGTGTGTGAACGTTTGGGAGAGTCAGCTGTGGAAAAGCATATGCTGTGATGAGCAGTGATTACAGAGTAAAGGCACAGCTACAAATGTGCTGTTTTGCTTTTACAGCTTTCTTATACATTCCTTTGAAGATGAAGGAGCTGTTGTTGTTGATGTTTTACTGTTCTTCTTTGTTGACCATACAATATTCAACAGTTTAGACAAACTTGACAAAATTTATGTTTCTTGTGATCTTTAAAAAAAGCAAATTGTACCTACATATTTTTTTCTCATAAAATAAATGTATTTATTTATTCGTTTGTTTGTTTGTTGGAGTGGACAGAAAAGAAAATACAGCACACATTTGAATCTTAGTGGGGTAAATAAGTCCCTCTAAAATGTACCTGCTTTTTTCCAAAACCAAATAATAACAATATTATTATTATTATTATTATTATTCTTCTTCTTATTATTATTATTAAATAAATAAATATTCACATTTATTTATTTATTTATTTGGAAAAATTATTATTTTTGGAGTAGGAAACTGAATATAAAAGGAAGAGTTTCTAGCATACATGTAAACATCATACATCATATATATTTTTTTAATAAAACTTTAAATGATTTTATGTTATGTTATGCTATTTTATTTTATTTTATTTTATTTATTTATTTTTTTATTTTATTTTATCGTGGATACAAAAGGAAAAGCAATCAATAAGTGTCCAGCACACATGTGAACCTCAACAGTGTTTAAACAGCATCCCAACATGGACCTCACAAACTTGGTTGAAAACTCTACTATTACTCCAAGATGTTTCCAAGCCTCTGAATGTTAATGTATGTGTCGGCATCTTTACAGGAGTAAATGAATAGGCACTGGTCAAATTACAATCTGGAAAAGGCCCAAGCGGTGAACAGAGGCTCAGGGTGAGGTGGAGGTTAAGTTCTTCTCAGGACAGAGTGATGCCAGCGCGCTCATCTGGACCACACACATGCCCATGAGGCTGCCAGCTCTCTTTACAGCGCTACTGTAGGTGAAAGGAGATAGCGCTGATTTAGAGGAGCGGACTGTGAAAGACAGACAGAGATAATCCTTGTCACCATGTTTTCACATAAACCCATCTGTCTTTGAGGAGAGCTCTTCACGCAGGCTGCCAAAGAGGAACCTGATCCTCCCAGCGGCTGGAGCCGGCGCTCTGTTCACACAGCACAGGGGATCCCCTTGAGCACACAGATCTCAGATCAGATCGGGCAGCCGCTGCGTGCTTTGTACAATGTGGACGGGGAAACCAGCTGGTCTTCAATCAGCATTTTCTGAGAAACTCCACCCGTGTTCCAGCGCTGCGTCCACCCACACCCAAACAAAACAGATCAGACGCACTACCGGACATCCCTCCATACAGAATGACGGCCGCCTGGGTCCATATTGACAGACCAATCGGAGGGCCGGCGCCTAATAATAATAACAATGCACGTTTGGAGTCACAGGATGTCTTGATTCTCATTACTTGGCTGAAAAGCTGAAGGAAAACCGTCTGTGTGGTGCACGTGCACAGTAGAGCTTGCACGAATACTCATTGAGCTTAATCGGCAAGCCAGTGATTCTTCATACTCTGTGCATTGACTATGCAGTGTTTGTCAAGTTCAGAGCCACTGGCAGAACCAGTCAACTCAACTAATCGATTCTATTTACGCTATGTAAAAGTAGCAGATCTTTGCAATAAGTGCAAATAGTAATTAGATGCTATTTATAAGTATAAATAGTTACAGATACTATTTGCACCTCAGTATTGTTGTACATTAACAGGATGCATTTTATTGAAATATTAATAAAATGATTATTATTATTAAATGATTTTATTTATTAAAACTTATTAAAGGGGTCCTATTATGCTCTTTTACAAAGTCTTGATTTCGTTTTAGGGGTGTACTAGAACATGCTGTCATGTTTGGTGGTTCGAAAAACACATTATTTTTCACATAATTTACATTATTAAATACAATACAAAAACACCCGCACCGGGTTTCGATTTTGAAACGTGCATTCGAATTTCCGGAGGCGGGATTTATTTTAATGATATTCTAATGGGCCAATTTGTGATGTCACAAATACAGGAAAACAACTTTGTAGTCCAAACGAGCCGTTCGTTGTAGTTCTTAAAAAGGGATTTTTTAAAAACAAAATATCTCCCTTTGGAGTGGACTTTGAGATTTGTAACTTTGTAGATCTTTTTTATGCCCAAACATACACACTACACACTGACTAAAATTCAAAAAGTGAAAAAGCATAATAGGACCCCTTTAAATATAAGCTGTCTTATTGGGGCAACAAAGTCCTCCCTATAGCCTACCTACCCCTAAACCTACCCAATTAATACATAATTATTAAACACTCGTTAGGCAATTGATTTCCACTTTTCCGATGTGATATGTGATAAGAAAAGGAAGAGCGAGTATGGCAAAAGGCGGGTTCGAACTCGGGTTGATTGCATCATACGCTACATCCAGGTGGATTACTATCTACAACCTACGTCACTGCAGACACTGATTAACACTCTTCAAAGAGATAAAATGAACATGACAAGAGTGTGTTTATTTCTCAGCATTTTATTTAGACTTTTTTACTCAAAATTTAAGGTTTTTTTTTTTATTTATTTTTTTATTCTAAACATTTTATTTCGACATTTTTCTTGAAATTAACGAGTTTAAACTCGGATTATAATGACTTTAATCTCAAGATGGTTTTATTTTTTTATTATTGCTTGGCCCTAATCCTCTTCCGTACTTGCTATTCGTCAAAGATTCCTGAGAAAAGTATTACTGTTTCCACAAAAATATTGAGCAGTATAACAGTTTTCAACATTTATAATAAGAAAGATTTCTTGAGCAGCAGATCAGCATATTAGAATGATTCCATCACAAAAATAAATTACATTTTAAAGTATATTAAAATAGAAAACAGCTATTTTAAATGGTTAAATATTACTGTTTTTGCTGTACATTTGGTCAAATAAATGCAGCCTTGGTGAGCACGAGAGACTTCTTTCAAAACCACTAAAAAAATCTTACCGAACCCAAATTTTGAATGATATTGTAAGCCTTATCGTAATGCATTTAAACTGATATGTAGGTAAGTAAGTTTATCTTAATTTCACTAAAAAGTTTTTGGTGGGCCTTGAGAGAAATAAAAACCTTTCTAGGTGAGTCCTAGCATGAAAATGTTTGGGAATCACTGAACTAGTCAATGCAGCCCCTGAAAACTGCTGAAGTGGGACTATAAGAGGTATTTACCTGCAGACTGTCCAGAATGATGCGGAGCGACTGGACCTGTCGTCTGACCGCTCCTGAGAAACGCTCATACGTGGTGGCATCATACTCACTCATCTCAATTTCCTTGAGCCTGAAATAAAAATACAACACATTAAACACACAAACCCAGTCTGCAGTATTTACAGTTACTAACTGTGCAGAGTAAAGCACCATCATTATTACTCCTCATGTGATATAACTATATATTTTAAACTTCACTTGTCCCAATCTTTTTGTGTTACAGACATGAAACAGATTCTTCAAAAATGTGTGTATTATTAAGCAACCACTTAACAACTAGTAACCTCACATTCGTAACCTTCTAGCATCTAGACAGTGATTTTGTACAGGTAAGAGCTACTAACATTTTCTTCAGAAAATCTCTCTTCATTTAGGTTCTTGCCCTGAGGCGTTTAAACTTGTGAACAATGTGTAGTAAGTTTTTAAGGAGTGTTCTGGGGCAGGAGGATTTCAGAGGACATTGATCAACACAGGTTCTGTTTAGTCACACGTTAAGTACAGCTGTCAAGATAGAGAATAACGCACACTTGAGAGTAGGAGATGTAGGATAAACATTTCTCTCAGGGCAAGTCCCTACAGCTCCACGTCCAGCACCCACACACACACACACACACAACAAACGCCCAGGTGCTCAAAGCCCAGTCAGCCTCATCCGTGTAGGTGTAAGAGCTCTGCCGTGTCACTAGTCACCCACGAGGATCTCTGCATGAATGTCAAGAGAACATGTCCAATTCACATTTCATGAAAAAATAAAATAAAAAATAAAATAATAATAATAATAATAATAATAATAATAATAAAGAAGCCAAAGCTTATTTCAGTGGTTCTCAAACCTTTAGACTCAAAGGCCCGTAGTTGTCCAGCCCCATTTGAGACAAGATACGCTACCAGTCAAAAGTTTTTGAACAGTAAGATTTTTAATGTTTTTTAAAAGAAGTCTCTTCTGCTCACCAAGCCTGCATTTATTTGATCCAAAGTACAGCAAAACAGTAAAATTTTGAAATATTTTTACTATTTAAAATAACTGTTTTCTATTTAAATATATTTTAAAATGTAATTTATTCCTGTGATTTCAAAGCTGAATTTTTAGCATCATTACTCCAGTCTTCAGTGTCAATTGATCCTTCAGAAATCATTCTAATATGCTGATTTGCTGCTCAAAAAAACATTTATAATTATTATGTTGAAAACAGCTGAGTAGAATTTTTTCAGGTTTCTTTGATGAATAGAAAGTTCAGAAAAACAGCATTTATCTGAAATAGAAATCTTTTGTAACATTATAAGTGTCTTTATCATAATTTTTGATCAATTTAAAGCCTCCTTGCTCAATAAAAGTATTAATTTCTATCACCCCCCCCCCCCCCCCCCCCCCCCCCCCCCAAATCTTGTAAAATGTGTGGTAAGTACTGCCGCTCTATAGTTTAAACAGAGTTCGTGCGATCGTGAATCTCGAAAGCGAAAGTAAAAAGCGATCGTGCATTTGAAAGCGGTTTCAGTGCCCCGCATATTAATAGTGGCTCCCTGATGCCCGCATTTTATATGCAGTATAATTACCCGACGATATAACTCCGAGAGAAAGTATTGAAATATATATTTTCCTCCCTATGTTTGTTTCCTTCCTGCTGTGAGCTACTGAAATGAGCCGCACTGTGAAACAGCCAATCAGAGCAGAGCCGCAGTGTGAAAGAGCCAATCAGAGCAGAGCTCAACATTACTATTCATGACCCTTCCAAATAAGCCAATAACAGACCATTTCATTTTAGGGAGAAATCCTAGGGTTGTAAATGCAAATTTAAAACCATTTCTGGAGAATTTTTGCCCTTACCTAAGCCACATACCTTCTATGTAGATATCAGAGAACAACTTAAAATATTGTATCAATGCATTCTATGGCACCTTTAAAAATCTTACTGTTCAAAAACTTTTGACTGGCAGTGTACCTTTAACGAAGCCTCATATTAAAAATGTTGAGATATTTTTTTCTGTAATTATGACAGTGCATTTTATTTTAGTTTAATTATTTTAATATATTAATAATAATGTATTAATTTAACTACTTTTAAGTCCTAGCGGGCCCTGTCCCTGTGGTTGAGAAGGACCATTTTTTTCTATAGCATTCTGGCATATTTTTATTTTTTATTTTTAAAAAGACAATTAAGCATGTTTTCATTAATACGCCTGGACATTTTACTTCAAATTTATGTATGTTTTTATGTATGTATGTACAGTATGTATGTATTTATTTATTTATTAGTTTGTTTGTTGTAATTCACATTAAATATTTAGCTGATTTTTATTACTAGAAAAATATGAGTACTTTTTAACATTTTAATTAGCATAAATAAAATGCAGTACAATTAATACTATTATGATGTATGAATACACAAAAATAATTTGTAAAAATAATCAAATAGTTTAATAATATTTATTACATTGATTTTTTTCTTGTTAAATTACTTTTTGCATTAAAATAATTAGAATTAGGAGGGGTTGTGCTTAACTGTCAAAAAATGTGAAAATTGCAAACTAACTAACTAAATGCATACATAAATAGACAAACAAATAAATAAAAATTAAAAAGCTCATACAGTTTAATATTTTTTGTTTTGTTTTAAGGTGAAATTTGTGATGTCTGTTCCAGAACTGCAAATATAATGCCTGTTTTTAAATAGGTTTCCTGAAAAATCCATCTGTCAACAGCTGGTTGGCAAAGCTAATAGTACTATACCATCAAACTAAACCTTAAAGACTGGCTAAGCCAGCGCTCAAACCTTACAAACAGCTATATTTGTATTTTATTATTTATTTATTTATTTAGTTAGATAGTGAAATATGACCCGGACCATGTTCCTGACAGGTTTTGTGATACCCCCTCAGTCATTTGATGGACAGCCCTCAGCAGGGGTGTGTTCTGCCGCACAGGTGGGGTGAAGCCAATAATCCCTAAACCGATTCTAGAGTTAATCCTGCTCTTCTTCTCAGACCCAGGATGTGCCTACATGAGTGTGTTTGTGCGTGTGAGAGGTGTTTGATGACATGAGGAGGAAACAGAGTGTGAAGAGCGTCTAGACCGTAGCGGCCCACAGAGCTCAGGTGCGCTCACACACCGACACTATCAGGCGTGAGATCAGACCAGACAGCGTGATCTAAAGCCCCATCTCAAAATACTGACACTGTGTTTCCTTTCAAAATAAATCATCCCTCACCTCTCCATCAGCACCTGGACCAAAAATGTCACAAAAGTGATTGTTTCTGTGCTACAACAGATAATGCAACACGTAAGGAGCGCGCTCTTCTCGCTCGTGGTATTATCGCTCTCCTTCTTCCTGCTGTGCTTCTCTTTCTCACACACACACAGGCTGTGGGTTTCCTGTCTGGCCTCTGAAGCTCACATTCTTTGCACAGTGTTATTGGAGAGAGGACAGACTGCTGCAGCTATTTTCTCCTGAATTCCAAACCTGTCCACAGAGCGAAGAGAGAGCTGGCCAGCGTGGCCCTGCGGCCAATGAGAGTGAAAAAGTGCTCAGCTTCACTCGACTGACTAACACTTTTACAACAGAAACAGAAACTATTGTTCCTAATGACTATATAGTAGTCTTGTTTAGCAGCAAAAATATCTATATTGCCTCAAAACAAGATATATTTTCTTGAGAAGCAAAACTGTAATAATAGTGAAATAAATATATAGTGAATTATGTTAATTTATCTTACCCCACTGGGGAATTGTGAGATTTAAGGTTTAAACAAGAAAACAACAGCCAATGGGTTCCCACTATATGTCGTTACATATGCAGGTAATTAAGGAATGAAGCAATAGTTAATGTTATTGCTGGAGAAAGATCAGGGATGTTCATAAACCTTAGAAAACTGCTCAGAAAAAGTTACACAGCAAGGTAATTTTCATGAATGGAGAGGAAGTAAAACACTGCACTAATCATGTCACACAACTTATTTCATTATATGAACTACCCTTCAAAAGTTTGGGTTGAGTAAGAATTTCAAAAGAATTAATGCTTTTATTCAGCAAGGATGAATTAAATTGGTCAAAAGTGACAGTAAAACATTTATGTTGTTACAAAAGGAACACTTTTTATTCGTTAAGCAATCCTGAAAAACTAATCTGTCATGGTTTCAACAAAAATATAAAGCAGCAGAACTGTTTTTAACATTTATAATAATAAGAAATGTTTCTTGAGCAGCAAATCAGCATATTAGAATGGTTTCTGAAGGATCATGTGACAATGAAGAATGGAGTAATGATGCTGAAAATTCGCATCACAGGAATAAATTATATTTTACAATATATTAAAATAGAAAAGTTATTTTAAACAGTAATAATATTTCACTGTTTTACTGTATTTTTGAGCAAATAAATGCAGCCTCAGTGAGCCTTCTTTCAAAAATGTTAAAAAATATCACTGACCCCAAACTCTACTGCTCAGGTGTATCTGTTAAATAACAAATTCAGCTTTTCCTGCGTCATAGTTCAGCAAAATTGAAAAATTATTTTTACAAAGTAAAGTTGTTGGGGTGTAACACACACTTGCAAAAAAGGTAGATAAAATTTCTCTTCTCAGCCATGTCAGCTGAGATTGAAATATTGTGAATGTGACAGATAGCATGCAGATCACAACAATGTGCAACACAAAGAGGACAAACGCCATCTGAGAGTAAAAGAATTCAACAGCGTTACAGACGGACGTCCACCCATCCTGCTATGCATTTCATGACCACATCTTAATACTATGCATAGAAAAGAACTCACAATGTGTACAGAAGGAAATCATACTAATTTCACCGTTTTGGTAGTATTTTATAGTATTATAGTATTTAAAGACATTACATTGTTTAAATTGCTTATGTTATGTCGGTATTTTGCAATATGCCCTCAGTTAACAAAAGACATTTCCTAAATGATATCATCCTCCAGGATGTGACATTATTTTTAGTGCACAAACATCAGTAGGCATTAGCAATGGATTTGATGAAAGTTTGATAATAGCTGCATTTTAAAAGATTGTTAAAAGTTATAATTCTGTGTCAAGTCATAACTATTAAAGTTTAAATGTCTTGATCTTTATCTGAGAATATTTCTGAAAGTCTGCCATACTCTTTCATAGAAATATCATCCTTGAATTACAGCACAAGTATATTGAATTTTTAAGGTTTCAGAGTTCAAGTGGTCCTGCATAACAGGCATGACCTGGGTATGGTGTTCAGTGGCTACATCAAAAGCTGCTTTTCTATATCTGGGTTCTGGTCAAATACTCTTCCACAAAGAACACACGGAGCTGCATTCCTCTGCTTCAGGCTCTGATGTTAAGATAAAGACAAGCTTTGATTTTCTCACTAAATTCAATTTCAGTGGCGACACAGCCTTAAAAGAGGCCATATTCTGAACTTAACTAGTGTTTGTCTTATTCAAGGGTTATTGCATCAAAAACAAGAAACTTCGTTTTACGTGAACATTTTCTGTCCTCTCTCTAACTCTCAGAATTGAAAAGGTTGTTTTTAGTAACTTTTGTAAAACCATTAATTTCAAAAGAACAAGAAAAAGCCTATTAAACTCCCTTTAAGAACAAAATATTAAGGCCTAGCTGCATAACTCTGCATAGTTTATTAAAAATATTTGCATCTGTTTGATTTCATTTTAATCGTATTTTCAAAACACATTCATTTAAATTGCTTAGATTTAGCAAAAATTTGTTCATCGTGAAAACGCATTTAAAAAGTATGAACTATGGTTAAAATACGGTTAGCTGTGGAATAAGCAATATTCATTTAGTTAAAATGTATGAGATTAAAACAAATAGGATTTATTGACCCTAAACAAATTCAGTTAGAAAAATCTGAGCTGTTTCATTTATGTATGACTGACAAATATGCATCACATTACGTTTATAAGTGTATGTTTGTGCAGTCCACTGGGTCGAACAGAGGCTTCCTTCATGATGACACACTCTCACTTGCTTCATGCAGTGTAATGAATTGCAGCATTCACGGGCTACATATTTGAGATATCTGGGCCTGTTAAAGAGCTCTGCGGCTCTGTAGTGTCCATTCTGTGATCTGGAACATGCTGTTTTTTTATGAGCCACTCATAATAGTATCTCCAGTCTATTTTAAAGTGTAGTACTGAACATGATGCAGGTTGATTGTCTTATTGTGAATGAATTATCAGTGTGTGCTATTCCAAATTTGGCTTGTTTTTGCTGTCTTCGGTCTTACTGACTTTCCATTTCCTTTGGTATCACTTAGACCGTGTGGTTATTGGATCATGTTAACCTAAATAGCCAAAAACTATTGTTTTAGCAAACACATATTCATTCCGGCATTTAAACAATGTTCTGTTTCTTCATTTGCCATCTTGGATCAGTGTTATTTTACTATTATTGAGACACTGTTGTAGTTTTTATGTTTTTTTTTTTTTTGTGGTAATTTTGTTGGGTGTTTTTGGCACTTTTATTAGTTTTCTTTTAAAGTGTTTATTTATTACTTACTTTCTTACTTATGTTTGTACATCAAGTCAAACTAAATGAAAATGCGAAATGCAGTCTTGGCAACTAGATGACTTTTATTTTATATTTTATTTTAAGTAAAAAAAAAAAAAAATGTTACTATACTTTAGTTACTATAACTATAATAACCCTGTCTTGCATCAGTTTTTTTTTTTTTTTTTTTTTCACTGAGATCAATGCAATGCTTTACGGGATTGCCTTTTCACCAAAGGACATATGCATTACTAAAGCATATACAGCATCCTCGGGCAGCTCAGTACATTATAAAACAGAGCCTCACATATGAATATAGACAAGCGCAGAGTGTTTCTGAGCTTTGTTTAAAGGGAACTGCAGAATATCTGGAGAGATTAACAGGCACTCAGAGCAGAGGGTGAAGTTCACACAGGGTCAAGTGTAGGCTTTTTGGAGAAATCTGTGAGGGTTTGAACTGAGTGAGTGGTGAATGAGAGAGACAGATGGGTGTACCTCTGCTTAAAAGCCTTCTCTGCCATCTCCCGTGCTGCTCTCTTCACCTCATCAGGCACAGCATCTTTCTCTGCCTGAGAGACCTGGTAAACTTTGTGTCCGGCATCCAGACGGTAAGGGCCCCCCTTCCCTCCAAGACCCGCTGTATCTCTGCCACCTACACAAACATATAGGCACTATGTTGAGTTCCCATGTAAGTGGTATACTTTTTTGATGAATGATGGAAGTAAATGCAAATGAACAGCCTGTGTTCTGACATTGATCAGGGTGTGTGCACAATAACTGGAGACTTAAAAACTAAAGTTTCATATAAATATTCTTAAAGGAGTGTGATTTAGATGAAAAATTAACCCTATTTATTAGGAGTATTACATTTTTTTGCTTTTTTTTTTTTTTTTTTTTTTTTTTTAGCAAAGTAAAGGCAGGCCATACAAGATGTAAATTAGTTTGTATCTTCATCAGAACAGATTTGGAGAAATTTAGCATTACACCACTTGCTCACCAATGGATCCTCTGCAGTGAATGGGTGCTGTCAGAATGAGAATCCAAACAGCTGATAAAAACATCACAATAATCCACAAGTAATCCACACCACTCCAAGTCCATCAATTGACATATTGTGAAGTGAAAAATTGCACATTATGTAATAAACAAAACCATCATTAAGATGTTTTTAACTTCAAACTGTTGCTTCTGGCTAAATTACAACTCCTCTATTCATAATATTGCTTTATCCAGTGAAAACGTCATCTTGTCTGAATCAGGAGAGACATACTGCATGCACAGACCAATTACCAAAAACAGTCCAAAACAGTTGTAAACAAATATTTTGGTGGATTTTGATGCGAGAGAACAACAGAAGGTGACTTTTTCACTGGAGGAAACTTTATTAAGAATCATGGACACATATTTTGGCTAGATGATTTAGGTTTAAGGTTAAAATGGATTTGTTTCTTACAATTATGCTGCTTTAGGCTTTGTAAGATGTTAACTGATGGACAGGGGTCATGTGGAATACTTGTGGATTATTGTGAAGTTTTTATCAGCTGTTTGGACTCTCATTCTGACGGCACCCATTCACTGCAGAGGATCCACTGGTGAGCAAGTGATATAATGCTAAACTTCTCCAAATCTGTTCTGATGAAGAAACAAAGTCATCTACATCCTAGATGGCCTGAGGGTGAGTAAATTTTAATTTTTGGGTGTGCTATTCCTTTAAGCAGAACAGTTAATAGACCATTTGCTTAAATGAATGGTGATTCTCATTATTATGAAAAACTTAAGATTCTACAGTACTGTATTTTTTAAGAATCTGCAATTTGGGGTGAAAAATAAGTGGACAAGTTTTGTGATCCATCTTTTGAATTTGTTCAATAGGATGTGATTTACTGTACCTGTGCCTCCAGCCCACTGGTTCCCCCCTACATGAGGGACATTTTTGGGGTCAATCTTGCCATGTTTGGGGGAGCTGACATCTTGCCCACTGTCTCTCTGAATGGTGATCTGAAACAAAAAGACGCTTTCAAAACCAGATCATTGTTGAAATATTATCTGAACATTCACTCTTTTGATCTTCATCTTATTGCTAGGTGGAAAACTTGGCAGATGAGACACATATTCAGTCAAATGATTATATACCAAATTAAATTTGAGATGGATTTACCTATCTAGAATCATCTGCAAAGGAACTGCCCCATTTACAAGGAAAAGGTGTGCTTAAACTGACTTTTTAATATAAAACGTATTTATTCTGGAATCACAATCGCAGGAAACAATGAATCATGCACTGAATGTTGATTTTCATGCAGAGCTGGCAGGAAACAAGTCGCAAACTAACTGACAATGCCAAAGTTTGTTTATTTTAAATGATAGAAACCCAGAAAATGGAAGAAAAACATCTCAGTGGGGCACAAAAATGCTAAATAATAGATAACTACCACATGAGACATCACTGCTTGTGAGCAAGACCCCATCTTATGGATCATGGGGAGCCCCACAGATTTGTTGTATGGCACTGGATATCGCAACAGATTTTAAAGTGTGATCTGGACTTCAAGTTTTCTGAAGCAGGTCTCTTCATCTATTTAGTGGTATTAGTGGTATAGAATCAGAATCAGAATCAGAACGAGCTTTATTGCCAAGTATGTTTGCACATACAAGGAATTTGTTTTAGTGTCACAGCTTCCAGTACTCAGAAACAACAACAACAACAACAACGCACAGATAATAAAAAATAAGATGTGAATAAAATACACACACACATTATATATATACACTGCCCTCCAAAAGTTTGGAAACGCCCTAGAAAAGGGGTTTTGGACAATATTGGCATGGATCCTTTTTAATTTGTCATAATTTTGCACTGATAAGGGACAACACAAACTAAGGAAATATATTTTATTATATAAACAGTTTATACATAAAAAATATTTAAATTTTCGATTCATCAAAATATCCACCATTAGCAGCTACTACAGCTCATTCATAAAACAGGTTCATTGTATTCTAAACTTAATTGGCAATCAATTGTTGAAGCTATTAAGGTGTGCTGACCCAAAAATCTTTTAAAAACCTGGGCCAAGTTTAAACCAGTAACCAGGCATCACAGCTGGCAAAGGGGCATGTCTGACTTTGACATGTATATATTGCCAATATTATGTAATCAAAATGAAAATTATTATTGCTAGTCTTCAATGATAATGTCAAGTTACTTTAATGTACTGTATTTGCACCAAAAAATGATGAGGATTTATGCTGATATCATCCAAAACCACACTTTGCCAGGGGTGTTTCCAAACTTTTGGAGGGCAGTGTATATATATATATATATATATATATATATATATAATAAATTGTACGTAAAGGTCTGCTATAGATATACAAGGATGTAGGGTGATAAATAAATGAGGTTATTGCACATATTTTTTATTGCACAGTGGGAGAACATTTAACTGTTCATGAGGTAGACTGCCCGGGGAAAGAAACTCTTCTTGTGCCTGTCCTGGTATTCGGTGCTCTGTAGCGTCGACCAGATGGCAAAAGTTCAAAAAGGAGATGGCATGGATATGAGGGATCCAGAGTGATTTTCTGAGCCCTTTTTCTCACTCTGGATGTATACAGTTCTTGGAGGGTGGGCAGGGGAGAACATGTAATCCTTTCAGCAGACCGAACTGTCCTCTGTAGTCTTCTGATTCCTGATTTTGTAGCTGAGCCAAACCAGACAGTTATTGCAGTGCACAGGAAAGACTCAATGATGGCTGAGTAGAACTGTGTGAGCAACTCCTGTGGCAGGTTGAATTTCCTCAGCTGGCGAAGGAAGTACAACCTCTGCTGGGCCTTTTTAGCAATGGAGTCTATGTGAGTGTCCCACTTCAGGTCCTGAGAGATGATGGTGACCAGGAACCTGAATGACTCCACTGCAGCCACAGTGCTGTTCATAATGGTGAGTGGGGGGAGTGCAGGGGGGTTTCTCCTGAAGTCCACGATCATCTCCACTGTTTTGAGCGTGTTGAGCTCTAGGTTGTTATAACTGCACCAGATAGCCAGCTCTTTAACCTCCTGTCTGTAAGCAGACTCGTCGCCATCCTGGATGAGGCCGATGACTGTGGTGTCATCTGCAAACTTCAGGAGCTTGACAGAGGGGTCCTTAGAGATGCAGTCGTTGGTGTACAGGGAGAAGAGCAGTGGGGAGAGGACACAACCCTGAGGGGCGCCAGTGCTGGTGGTGCGGCTGTTGGATGTGAGTTTACCAGTTCTCACTAGCTATTGCCTATCTGTCAGAAAGCTGTTGATCCACTGACAAATAGAGCTAAGGACAGAGAGCTGGGTTAGTTTGGTCTGGAGGAGTGTTGGGATGATGGTGTTGAAAGCGGAGCTAAAGTCCACGAACAGGATCCTCACATAACTCCCTTGTCTGTCCAGATGTTGAAGGATGAAGTGCAGTCCCATGTTGACTGCATCATCCACAGACCTGTTTGCTCGGTAAGCAAACTGCATGGGGTCCAGTGATGTCCTTCAGATAAGCCAACACCAACCTCTCAAAAGACTTCATGACCACAGACGTTAAAGCAACAGGTCTGTAGTCATTAAGTTCTGTTATCTTGGGTTTCTTTGGGACGGGGATGATGGTGGAGCGTTTGAAGCATGAGGGGACTTCGCACAGCTCCAGTGATCTGTTGAAGATCTGTGAGAAGATGGGGGCCAGCTGGTCAGCACAGGTTTTCAGACAGGCTGGTGAGACACCGTCTGGGCCTGTCGCCTTTTTTCTTTTGTTCTTCCTGAAGACCTGGCACACATCATCTTCACTGATCTGAAGTGCAGGAGTGGGGGAGAGGGGGGTTGCTGGAGGTGTTAATGGTTGTGTGGAGAGATGTTCGGAGCGGGTGTAGGGTGTTAGACTGGGAGTTTCAAATCTACAGTAAAATATTCTCTCCCTTCTCTGATCTTCCTTCACACAGTCCATTAATATCACAAAGCACTGGGCCTCTTTTTAATACCCACGCACCCATCCGGAGGGTTGTGGCTTTCTCATGACCTCCACACACTCCTTTACAGCCCCTGCTGTGTGCAAATACACTCTGAACATAATTGTTAGAACTTCCTATGAAGGCTTCGTAGTTGTTGCGAGAGTAGCACTTTGAAGTGTGATTGTGTCTTTGGGACAGATAGCAGCACAGCTGGACTGTGAGAGAATAGACACTTAGTGTTCCAGAATGTTCCTTTGCCTCCTATTAATATAAAGACCATTTCTTATTATGTAATGATCATGCATGCTTTGACTAGGCAAGGTCACGTAAGGTCAATGAACATGAAGTCACTGAGCTTTTTATGACACTTCCTGTTTTAAACTGCACACTGAAAGGAAGTACACTTGTAGGGGATGAGTAGAAATGTTCCAAGTCACACTGAAAGGAACAGTTGAAATAAACAGAGCATTTGGAACAAGCTAGAGGAAAGAACACCCTCATGACATTCCAAAATTGTATGACTTTGTTATTATTTTTTTAATCTAACTGCAGAAACATACAGAAAAAGAAAAAATATAAACAGGAAATTATATCATAGAGCGCAAACTCTGCAGACCCTCATGACTGGGTGAAATCTCTTAAAGTACCAGATAATTTGACCTTTCTATGCTAAGGAAGTTCATGTTGTGGTCAAAATATCCCCTTTTGCGTTCCATTGAAGAACGAAAATCATTAATTTTTGACCAAACTATTCCTGTAAATCCAAAATGTGTGTCTGTCAGCTTTCCCTTTTAAATAGATCAGAGAGATTACAAGAACCCAATGATAAAGACCATGAGAGTCAGCATATTCATTTCAATTCTGGATTTGTTCCAAAAATAACAAAAATTTCCTCCAGTCTAAATATTCAAAGACATAATATCATTTCAAACAGGTCTGGTGTCCATGCTACTGTATGTCTGAGTCAGTGTTTATGTATGCATGACTGCTGTTTTGATACAAGATGTTAAGAAACTGTAGAGCTTTTCTGTGAGGGCAAGATTATCCTCAAAGCACTTTTGACACCTACACACAAATATGCCTCAATCTGATATGAGGTCATGCACATTCAAAATTTCTGTGTGTGTGTAGAGAGAGAGAAATGGCTTACAGATGCTCAGGATGAACGTGGCTTATAGAGATTAACTACATTTGGCAATAACATGTACCGAATCGCCCCAGTGCAAGATGCACTTTAAGACGAGAGATAATTGATGAATGATGAATCATTTTGATAAATCATTTGTACAGATGTCTGTACAAGACTTATGCTCTAAATACACTGCAAAACTGTTGCATTCTGAGATTTTATGTTTTTCCTGTTTAGTCTGAAGGAGGGGTAGCACAAATGACAGTGGTGGGAAAAAAATGTCGCTTCCCATCTCTACGGAAGATTAGTGACAGTTCTGTTTATGATAAGGAGATTTGTGTGTGTGCAACGTGGCATCAGATTAGCCAGGATTTAACAGCACAAAGATGAGACACACACACTCACAAAACCCTACTGACATTACAGATGGAGCATAC
The DNA here is from genome assembly GCA_039654775.1 of Spinibarbus caldwelli. Lineage (NCBI taxonomy): Eukaryota > Metazoa > Chordata > Actinopteri > Cypriniformes > Cyprinidae > Spinibarbus > Spinibarbus caldwelli. The sequence goes on along the minus strand of CM077232.1, from coordinate 27,901,759 downwards.
AGACAGAGAGAGAGAGAGAGAGAGAGAGAGAGAGAGAAAGAGATAGAGATAGAGGTAGATAGATAGATAGATAGATAGATAGATAGATAGACAGACAGACAGGTAGACAGACAGACAGACAGACAGATAGATAGATAGATAGATAGATAGACAGACAGACAGAGATAGATAGATAGATAGATAGATAGATAGACAGACAGACAGACGGACAGACAGACAGACAGACAGAGAGACAGACAGACAGACAGACGGACAGACAGACGGACAGACAGACGGATAGATAGACGGACGGACAGATAGATAGATAGGTAGATAGACAGATAGACAGATAGATAGATAGATAGATAGATAGATAGATAGATAGATAGTAGACAGACAGACAGACAGACAGACGGACGGACGGATGGATGCCATTGCTGTGTAATCTGTTGAATCATTAACTAGCAAATATTATGTAATTTCCTGTCTGAACTAGAATGAGTGGACACAATCTAGGTGTGTCAAGAGAAAAAGAGAAAAGAATGCAGAGACACTGATACAAGGACAGAGATGATCGTTCTCCATATGCTAAACTGGAAAAGCACACAGCAGAGTCAATAATCAGCCTAAAGGTCTGTGTCTGTTTGTCTCTAAATACACAAAGCAGTGTAGTGTTGTTAAATCTGCAGTTCTCTAAAGAGGTCAAATGCTTGTGTTAGCTTCACTCTATATGAGCTTTATTAAAGTTAGCCAGCCTTTCACAGCACTGTTAATGATTACACATCTGTAACACAATGACATACATACACCTACCCATAAATATATACTGCTGAAACCTCAAAAAGTATTTGAACTCTGAAGCCACATTTTAAGAGCCTATTTATGCTTTGCTGCATCAAGTGTATTCTTTGATCAGGTAGTTACCAGATGGAAAAGGACCAGGTAAATGCCCTCCGAAATGGATTGCAATCTAATGCAAAAGAAACTCACTGTTCGGCATCACATCTTCAGTCTGTGCCATCTCTGCATGTTCAATATGTCATCTTGTCATCTTCATTAAAAGTGGTGAATGCTAAATTCTTTTACCAGTGCTGATGACACTTTTTCAACTGTTGCAGTCTTGTTGCGGAGATGCATTTATGTGGCTTACTGTGAATGAAACAATTTTAACAAATCTGATTATCTGATCCAAGAAAATGCATGAAGCGACAAGTGTAAAGAGAGCAAAAATGTATATGAATTTCATTGCATCAGAAAATACCAAACCAAGGAGAATCTGAAAGCTAATGTAATTTTTTCATCATTTTTTCTTTTATAAATTTTTGTGCTTTTTGGGGTCACTGTATATATAGCAGACTTAAATTATGAAACAATAATGATGCATATCACATCAAAGCAAATGGGTCATCATTGCTAACTAGGACTGGGTAAAAGTGGGGAAAGCCTCTAATTTAAGCTTTTTATCCAATTTACTTAATGTAGAACAATTACGGCTTGCAGCTAATGTGATTATAAAAGCCAATGCTGACTAGTCATTGACTGTCTGTGGAGCGAAGCAGCTGCCTTTTGGACACATCCAAAGCCCTCCTGTAAGTGATAAGAAAGTCAGTCTGTTGGTGTATTCGCATCCAGACAGAGGTACTAGTCCATGTCTTGGAGCAGCGCCACACTGCCCTTTCTAGCGGCCCGGTGGGCAGAGCAGGAGCCTGGGCTGGAATGTGAAGAATGCCCGTGTTTTGAGGTTGTTTCTGAAATTAAATGTCCCAGCCTGGTTGCTGAGAGGCCATTGCGTTCAGCAACAGACCCACGCAGAGAGCAGGACAATGCAGTCAGACACGCTGTACTAGCTGCTGACCACAGGAGGCCCAGCAAGCCCACAAACCCCTTCATTACATCAGCGCCAACTTTTCACTTGATCTCACGGGGTTCACAATCCTGCTTTACACACACTGCAGATATATGACAACAACTAGATATCAGAAGAACTGCTGTACAGTAGATCAATAATATGATGCAACTGTTTAGGGGGCAAATAGACCAACACTGTTAGTTTGGATGTCTCAAAATCAAAGTAATTTAGCTGTAAAATCAACAATAAATTGTTTAGACCAGTGGTGTCAAACTCAATTCCTGGAGGGCCGCAGCCCTGCAGAGTTTTGTTTCAACCCTGCTCCAAAACACAAAGCATGTAGTTTTCAAATAAGCCTGAAGCACTTGATTAGTTGGATCAGGTGTGTTTAATTAGGGTTGCATCTAAACTCTGCAGGGTTCCGGCCCTCCAGGAACAGAGTTTGACACCCCTGGTTTAGACAGTCCCTCTGATTTACTATCCCTCTGATAGGATTTTGAGGTGTGATCACAGAATTTAATGGCAAATCAAGCAAATTGTGCATCTTATCTCCAAAATTTTTCCACAAAAATAGTGAATGGATTCAATAAAAGTTTCGTAATTTTAGTACTTAAACTAAACAAAAATTAAAAATGAGCAAGTAATCGCTTTTTACAGTATATTCTATTTCTGATAAGGTTAATATATTTTTTTAGCCTTAAAATGAAAGCAGCTTTAATATCGTCAATACGCATACACCTGTGAACACACATCAGTTGAGTTAATTAAAGTTGCGACATAAACCACTAATCTCGGCTTCATATTTTGCAAAACAAAACCCTCTGACAAGTTCTTTCTTGTCTTGAAATCATTAGGACTGTCATATAACCTAAATTCAAATTTAAGACAGGACCTAAGATCAGGAGAGGAGGTGGTTCTTTAAATGTTATAGAGTGTCAAAAGAAGCAGTAAAATACTGCTGTAAATTCAAGTAGTGATTGTAGCTGTGCCATTGTTTCCTTCATTTACTGAGTTTCTTAAATTCCTCAGACTACACAAAACTGGTCAAATTCGGCCTGGTAAGACTGAGGCGATGACTGTAACAGAAATGACACAGAGGCACCAGCATCATTAGGTGACCGCTGATCACATGACCAGCTCATGTAACATTGTATATCATATCTCATGCAAACACACATGCATATCACAAACACCTTACATGGTGATCCATGTCTAATCTTAACACTACAATCTACAGACAGTTCTGAATACATACATGCATACGCTTTAGTAACATTTTTTCATTTGTAATGTTAATGGTTTGTTGCACCAAAAATATTTGTAAAGTTACATGATCATTTTATAATCTTCTCTCTGACTTACAATTAAACAGGCTGTTTTTGCTACTGTCCCTTTAAGACTTCTATGCTAATTACTGTGTTTTTACAGCACCGTATTGATATTCTGGTCAGGTGTTTTTTTTCTAGACATTTAACACTGAATATTAATCTTTTGCATTTAATTAAGCCTGAATCACATTTGGAAGCTTGTTATGCCACAAGATAAAGGTTATTGCAACTTTTTGTCTCACAATTGTGATTTTTTTTCTCTCAGTTGTGACTCTGTATCTCACAATTCTGGTATAATTGCGAGATATCAACTCAAAACTGTGAGATATAAAATCAGAATTATGAGACATAAATGTAGTAAGTGCAAGTGAAAAAACTCAGAATTGCAAAGGAAAAAAAAAACAGAATTTTGACTTTTCTACACAATTCTAAGTTTACATCTAGCATTTCTGAAAATTACATATCTTAAATACAGTGGGGCAAAAAAGTATTTAGTCAGCCACCAATTGTGCAAGTTCTCCCACTTAAAAAGATGAGAGAGGCCTGTAATTTTCATCATAGGTATACCTCAACTATGAGAGACAAAATGAGAAAAAAAAAATCCAGAAAATCACATTGTAGGATTTTTAAAGAATTTATTTGCAAATTATGGTGGAAAATAAGTATTTGGTCAATAACAAAATTTCATCTCAATACTTTGTTATATACCCTTTGTTGGCAATGACAGAGGTCAAACGTTTTCTGTAAGTCTTCACAAGGTTTTCACACACTGTTGCTGGTATTTTGGCCTCTAGAGCAGTAATGTTTTGGGGCTGTCGCTGGGCAACACGGACTTTCAACTCCCTCCAAAGATTTTCGATGGGGTTGAGATCTGGAGACTGGCTAGGCCACTCCAGGACCTTGAAATGCTTCTTACGAAGCCACTCCTTCGTTGCTCGGGCGGTGTGTTTGGGATCATTGTCATGCTGAAAGACCCAGCCACGTTTCATCTTCAATGCCCTTGCTGATGGAAGGAGGTTTTCACTCAAAATCTCACGATACATGGCCCCATTCATTCTTTCGTTTACACGGATCAGTCATCCTGGTCCCTTTGCAGAAAAACAGCCCCAAAGCATGATGTTTCCACCCCCATGCTTCACAGTAGGTATGGTGTTCTTTGGATGCAACTCAGCATTCTTTCTCCTCCAAACACGACAAGTTGAGTTTTTACCAAGAAGTTCTATTTTGGTTTCATCTGACCATATGACATTCTCCCAATCCTCTTCTGGATCATCCAAATGCTCTCTAGCAAACTTCAGTCGGGCCCGGACATAATACTGGCTTAAGCAGGGGGACACGTCTGGCACTGCAGGATTTGAGTCCCTGGCGGCGCAGTGTGTTACTGATGGTAGCCTTTGTTACTTTGGTCCCAGCTCTCTGCAGGTCATTCACTAGGTCCCCCCGTGTGGTTCTGGGATTTTTGCTCACAGTTCTTGTGATCATTTTGACCCCACGGGGTGAGATCTTGCATGGAGCCCCAGATCGAGGGAGATTATCAGTGGTCTTGTATGTCTTCCATTTTCTAATAATTGCTCCCACAGTTGATTTCTTCACACCAAGCTGCTTACCTATTGCAGATTCAGTCTTCCCAGCCTGGTGCAGGTCTACAATTTTGTTTCTGGTGTCCTTTGACAGCTCTTTGGTCTTGGCCATGGTGGAGTTTGGAGTTGGACTGTTTGAGGTTGTGGACAGGTGTCTTTTATACTGATAACGAGTTCAAACAGATGCCATTAATACAGGTAACGAGTGGAGGACAGAGGAGCCTCTTAAAGAAGAAGTTACAGGTCTGTGAGAGCCAGAAATCTTGCTTGTTTGTAGGTGACCAAATACTTATTTTACCGAGGAATTTACCAATTAATTCTTTAAAAATCCTACAATGTGATTTTCTGGATTTTTTATTTCTCATTTTGTCTCTCATAGTTGAGGTATACCTATGATGAAAATTACAGGCCTCTCTCATCTTTTTAAGTGGGAGAACTTGCACAATTGGTGGCTGACTAAATACTTTTTTGCCCCACTGTATATTTTCCAAAAACAATCTTCTTCAGTGTTCAACAAAAGGATGAAACGCATACAGGTTTGGAACAACTCGAGAGAGAGTAAATAAGGGGAAAAAATAATTTTGGGGTGAACTATCCCTTTAACAAACCAAATGCATTAACACATTCATTTTAATTCTAAATTACATACATTTAATTAAATAATGAAAAACATAAGTTTCTAATAGTGTGTAACACTGTCTCAGATTTCAGAGAGTATTAGATCACGTATATTTCTAGTTGAAGCGTCTATCTTTTTGTGAGTATGTGGTTTGTGATGTGTGTGTAAGGGGTGAGTCAAAGTGTCCACTCATTTCCCGTCAGACACACATCATATCTTTATCCTGCATCACTGATGCTGCACAGATCACTTTATAAATACATACAGACAGACGGACATGTATGGAGCAGGATCAGTGAACAGTGTTGACATCAGGCTCAGACATTCCCCGCATGACACTACTGAGACCCAATGCATCATGTCATGTTACGACTGTCATGCATGGCCATCTAATCTAGTGGACAAGACTTTCACTGCCTAAAGACATATATATGGTATATGGTACATACACATTGTACAGGCAGAAAAACAAAATTCCAAATCCCTGACATAAGCGTGGGGGGAAAAAAACAGACGTTCACTCTAATCCAGTCTGTTAATTATGGAAAGTTGATGTGCTGTTCTCAGATATCAGGGCAAGATGATTGACAACTTGGGATGAAGTCATAATGGACTCTTTCAAAAGTTAGAAGATGTTTCCCATTACGCTGTTTACACTGAGTGTCTGAGGTTCAGTTTATTTGTAGCGACTTGATTTTGTAACCAGGTGTGAACAGATGGTCACAGATTCACCTTCACACAGTCACAGCAAACTAACATCTGTCAAAAAGACCTGCTGTGGAACAGTTACATCACCCTTTCAAAGTTTGGGGTTGGTAGGAGTTTTGTAATGTTTTTGAAAGAAATATCTTATGATAAAAAATGCAAAAATACAGTAAAAACAGTAAAATTGTGAAATATTATTACAATTTTAAATAGCTGTTGTCTGTTTGAAAATATGTTAAAACGTAATTTCTTCCAATGATCAAAGCTGAATTTTCAGCATCATTACTCCAGTCTTCAGTGTCACATGATCCTTCAGAAATCATTCTAATATGCTGATTTGCTGCTCAAGAAACATTTCTGATTATTATCAATGTTGAAAACAGTTGCACTGCTTAATACTGTAGTTAAAATCGTGATACTTTTTTTTTTTATATAGATTCTTTTGATGAATAGAAACTTAATAGGAACAGCATTTATTTGAATAATTTGCATTTATTTGCATTTATTTTTCACACATAATCAATGACTTACAGGCAATATTTTTATATTTTACTGTTCTTGACGATTCAATTACATCCTTCACAGTCCTTTATGGGATGAGTAGTTCATTAAAATTGTCTTGTACTTTTATTTTAAGAATATTTCAATAGATTTTGCTCAAAATTCTACCTGATCTCATGACGAAAATGTACCTGTGGGAACTTTTTCGCAAGACGTGAAATACGTACCAAAAAGTACATCACTGCAGTTTCCAACAGAACTGAACACTAGAGGCGGTAAAACAGCGAGCACTTGTAATCGGTTTCATACACAGTTATGATTACAGCTCCATGTGTTTCGATTTCCAGACGTAGCAAGCTTGATCAGTAGTTCAGCAGCACGGAACTGGATTTAGGATGCGGAATCATTGAGTACGAATCCTGTCAAAAACATGACTCACGATGAAAGAGCTGAAAGATGAGAGATCGAAAAACAAGCTAAAACGGCATGCTTGCGATTGCGTTTTTACGTCACATTCACTTTTGTTCATACTATCAGGTAGGTTTAGGTGTAATGCAGATGGTACGTTATTTTAAAACGTCATGGAGCATTAGACTTATAGCACCACTCAATTGACATTTCAAGTCAGAACTGACACCTACAAAACCAACATCACATAAAACGTACCATATGTACGTTCATCTGTTCCGGGAAAAAAACTAACACTCTTTTAGCGTCACCCAGTGGACATTTCACATCGAATATGTCACGAAACGTACACGGCAGTACGTATTTCACATCTTGTGATAAAGTTCCCACAGGTATGTTTTCATTATTAGACCAGGTTGTCCAAATGAGTGTTTGTTAATCTTGGAGTTCACTGCTTTGATTTATTGCTCAGAAAGGGGCCTATGAAGAAAATGATAGTGCAAATACTTTTATTGCTGCTGAAAAGTGGGCGTTCACTGTTGTGCTCTATAGGCAATGTTTACTGATGAGGTTCAATTCATGTAATGAGAGTATCTTGTCTGATATTTACAATGTGCTTTCAATTAAGTTCTGAGGAATGTGATGTTTCACAGGATGTAGTAATGTAACGCAACTGAAAGCAATGCAGTTGTCAGCTTCAGCCCTTTGATTATGTTTGGACGTGATGGCTGCCACATCAGCAGGAGAAACTGATTCACGGTCAAAGGGCTTCTCGTAACTCATGTAAAGAGAACTGGGGAGTTGCGGGTAACACATGAGCTGATTAATGCACAGAGGGAGGAGGAAAGGCAACACTAGCTAACTCACAGAGTGCTCATCTCCTCTGGTCAGGAATGCTGCACAATAGGCCTCTGACTGAGGTCGAATGAAACCGTGTGAGAGAGCAGAAAATATGAGCGCTGTGATGGAGGGAGAGATAAAGGACCAAAGGGAGAGCAGTAAAATTAAGCAGGGGAATGAGACGGTCGACAGACTGAGAGAATGAGGAGATGGCACAGATCCTGGAGGAGGAATCCTGCCAGCTGAAGTCTGGGACAGGAATGTTTCCATCACTCTTTACAGTAACAGTTTCAACAGAGATCATCTCACATTTGAAGACCAGGCCAAATACATGAAAGAACATCTTTAGCACTTAGAATCAGCCAAACCTGAACTGAAATAAAAACCCTGGAGTCACCACAATCGTCAAAGAACAGCTTCCAAAAACGGGTTTTCACAACAATGCCGTTGAAGAACATTTTGGGTTCAGAGAAGAAACTTTCAGTGTAAAGTTCTTAAAATAACTAATTTTTTTTTAGTGTGAAGAACATTTGAATAATCTGAAGAACCTTTTTGTGCAGTAGAAAGATTCCATGGATGTTAAAGGTTCTTCGTGGAACCATGAATGCCAAAAAAAAAAAAAAAAAAAAAAAAAAAACTTTATTTTTATAGAGAAATCCTAGTTACACATACATTTCTATGGGGAAAATGAAGACGCATCTTTCATTTTTGCAGTAAAAAAAAATAAAAAAATAAAAAAAATAAATAAAAATAAATAAAAAAATAAAATAAAAAAATAAATAAATACAATATGACGGTCAAAAGTTTGGGATCAGTAAGACTTGTAATGTTTTTTAAAGAGGTTTCTTATGCTCATCAAGGCTGCATTTATTTGAGCAAAAATACAGAAAAAAACAGTAATCTTGCAAAATGTTATTAGAATATAAAATAATGTTTTCTATTTAAATAAACTTTAAAATATAATTTATTTCTGTGATGCAAAGCTGAATTTCCATCCAGCCATTACTCCAGTCTAAAGTGCCACATGATCCTTCAAAAATTATTCTAATATGCTGATTTATTATTAGAATTATCAATGTTGGAAACAGTTGTGCTGCCAAATATATTTTTTTTAAAAGTAAAAGTTTTAATTTCTTTCAAAAAAAAGAAACAATAAAAATTTACTGAGCCCAAACTTTTGAACGGTAGTGTATATTGTTAGAAAAGAATTCTATTTTAAATAAACGCTCTTCTTTTTAACTTTTATTCATCAAAGAATCCTGAAAATAGTATCACAGGTTCAAAAAAAATATTAAGCAGCACAACAGTTTCCAGCACTGATAATAAATCAGTATATTAAAATGATTTCTGAAGGATCATGTGACACTGAAGACTGGAGTAATGATGCCGAAAATTCAGCTTTGCATCACAGGAATAAATTAGATTTTAATGTATATTAAAATAGAAAAATGTTATTTTACATCATAATAATATTTCACAATATTAAATTTTTTCCTGTATTTTTGCTCAAATAAATGCAGCCTCGATGAGCATAAGAAACTTCTTTTAAAAACATTACAAGTCTTACTGATCCCAAACTTTTGACCAGTAGTGTGTGTGTGTGTGTGTGTGTGTGTGTGTATATATATATATATATACACACACACACACATACACACAGGTGCATCTCAAAAATTAGAATATCGTGAAATTTTTTTTTTATAACTTATTTCAAAAAGTGAAACTTTCATATATTCTAGGTTCATTACATGTAAAGTAAAACATTTCAGAAGTTTTTGTTTTAATTTTGATTATTAAAGCTTACAGCTTATGAAAGTCAAAAATCCAGTATCTCAAAATATTTCAATATTTCCTAAGATCAATCAAAAAAAGGATTTGCAAAACAGAAAAGATCAAGTTCTTTAAAGTATGTTCATTTACTCACTAAATACTTGGTTGGGGCTCCTTTAGCACAAACTCCAGCATCAGCGAGGTGTGGCATGGAAGCGATCAGCCTGTGGCACTGCTGAGGCACCATTGAGCCTTCAGCTCGTCTGTATTGTTGGATCGACTGTTTCTCATCTTTCTCTTGAAAATATCCCATAGATTCCATATGGGGTTCAGGTCAGGCATGTTGGCTGGCCAATCAAGCACAGTAATATCATGGTCAGCACACCACTTGGAAGTGGTTCTGGCAATGTGGGCAGGTGCTAAAGTCCTGCTGGAAAAGGAAATCAGCATCTCCATAAAACTTGTGAGCAGATGGAAGAATAAAGTGCTCCAAAATATCCTGGTAGACAGCTACATTGACTTTGGAGTTGGTAAAACACAATGGACCAACACCAACAGATATCACGGCACCCCAAATCATGACTGACTTCAGAAACTTCACACTGGACTTCAAGCAGCTTGGATTCTGTGCTTCCCCAGTCTCCCTCCAGACTCTAGACCTTGATTTACAAATGAAATGCAAAATTTACTTTTATCTGAAAAGAGGACTTTGGACCACTGAGCAACAGTCCAGTTCTTTTTCTCCTTAGCCCAGGTAAGATACTTCTGACGTTGTTTCTGTTTCAGAAGTGGCTTGGTAGCCCTTTTCCTGAAGACGTCTGAGCGTGGTGACTCTTGATGCACTGAATCCAGCTTCAGTCCACTCCTTGTGAAGCTCTCTCAAGTGTTTGAATCGGCTTTGCTTAACAGCATTCTCAAGCTTGCGTCATCCCTGTTGCTTGTGCAACTTTTAATACCTAATTTCTTCCTTCCAGTCAACTTTGCATTTAATATGCTTTGATACAGCACTCTGTGAACAGCCACCCCTTTCAGTAATGACCTTCTGTGACTTACCTCTCTTTGTGGAGGGTGTCAATGATTGTCTTCTGGACCACTGACAAGTCAGCAGTCTTCCCCATTATTGTGGTTTCAAAGAACAAGAGATACCTGGAATTTATACTGTAGGGATGGTCATTTAATGAAACTCAAATGTAAATATTCTAATATTTTGAGATACTGGATTTTTGACTTTCATGAACTGTAAACTCTAATCATCAAAATTAAAACAAACAAACAAAAAAAAAAAACTTTTGAAATGTTTTACTTTACATGTAATGAATCTAGGTTATCTGAAAGTATCACTTTTTAAAGCTACAATATATATATATATATATATGATGTTAAATAATATAACTATGTTAGATATGTAAAATATTTTTATTTTTTATGTGTATATCAGTACCAGATTAAATTTTTCTGACTTTATTTCAGATAAATATTAAGCATCTTTGGTCTAATAGATTTTTAGATAGTTTTTTTTTTCAGTACAATAGATGACGCACTGCTGAGTGTATTTATGAAATGGAATTTGATAGCTTTATCGATATACATTTGATCAATCATCAATAAACTGTTCTAGCTAAAATATGTTGAATTTATGTATAAAAAAAAAACAAAAAAAAAACAAATGTTTTGTTAAAACAGTAGCACTAGAGAACAATACCAGGAAAAGCTTGAAATGACTGCAGTTCTGCTGACTGCAGTTTTTCTCCTGTGTATGTAGTAGCAGAGTGATGGAGAAAATGTCTTTGTTTGTGTGTGATGTGGAGACTGGGGTGGGCTGGAGGGCAGATCCAAGACACTGTGTCCGTTAAAGAAAACCCCAGACCATCAGCGTGATAACACAGTCTTGAGCGTCATGATAAACCTTCACCTTATAATATTAGTAATGAACCCTGTTTTTCTTTTCCTGTTGTTTATCAACTATTTTTCCCCCTCCTTCTGTGTGGCAAACCAGTGAACACTCTCACATGAACGATACTAAACTGAACAAACTTACACATGCTATTCACAGAGCTGCACTGAAAGGTCAAGAATGCAACCATTTGGGCAAATATTTGATGTAAAAATAAGGAGCCTGGTGTAAGTGTGCTTAAAGAGAGTCAGTGAGGTGCAGAATGACCTGACGGGTAACAGGCTCTTTATGTACCTGTATGAAAGAACAGGAAGTGTGTGAACTCTTAGACAAACACACACTTCAAACACATACCAAACCAGTCAATATTATGATTTAGAATTTAGGACACATATACATCCCGCAAAGTGTTGAGAGTGACACGACTGCATTTAAATGCTGGAGTGCATCGCTAAATAAATAATTTTAACTTTTAAAGCAACATTTGAGTCTCATGGATGTAAACAACAAACATGGATGCCAACAGATTAACCTGTTTGGTGCTATTTTTAATGGAAGAAACACTAGCAACCACAGACATATTAATATCTGGTAATTTTTAGTAAGCCTTGGTCCACAGATGCGTCATGTAGAGCAACCAATAAACAAACAGTCTCTACCAAACCAATACTTATGTTTCATTCATCTGTAATTTTAACATATTTTGCCACATATACATGATCTGTGCACCTCTGAATAATAGAAATCCACTATACATTAGGTCAGTTCTCTCTATAGTGTGTCCTTATATCTTCAGACTGGGTGTTTGGTGTATTCACTCCACTATAAAGATTATCTGTAATTCACACAGTGCAGAACTGGAGCGCTGCCATGAAGGAGCCTCCCATTGAAAATACTCAGTATTAGCAGCATGTATGTCCATACAAGCTTCTGAATGGCAAGATAACCTAACAAGAAGTGTGGAGAGAATGGACTGCAGTATAAAACAAACTGAAATCTTTGTGTAATACATTTTATCTCAAGTGTGTGTATGATCATTGTCAGTAAGTCTGCAGATAACTGATCCTGAAGTCTTGCAATACTCAATACAAAAGCAGGACCTGCCAAGAAATATCTCACCAAACAAAAACGCTGAGTGCACAAAGATGTAGTCACATGATAGATTAAAAAAAAAAAAAAAAAAAAAAAAAAAAAAAAAAAACATAAAATGGATACTTTTTGGATATAAAACGAATATATTCTTAATATCTTATTTCACCACACTGCAAATTTTCTTATTTAGCAATTTTACAACTCTATCAAAATAAATAATTAGAATAATAACACATTTCTTATATAAGTCTGCCACCATGTGTTAAGAAACGGAACGGCACATGTTGAACTGCCCAAGTCCAACATGTTTGAGACTAATAAGAGAGTTCTGTGTTTCAGGACAAAAAATGTGTAATTCCTGCAGCAAAGAAGGCACCAAAAGGAATTTGAAAAAGCAAAAAACAAACAAAACAAACAAACAAAAACCAACAAAAAACAGAGCAAAACACAGTAAAGCAAAAAATCAAAACAGAGCAAAACAAAAAACACAGCAAAGCAAAGCAAAACAAAAACAAAACAAAACAAAACAAAAAACAAAACAAAACAAAACAAAAACAGGTTGAACTTACTTCCAAAAGGTTTCTCAAACAAAACAAATCTACCACAGCAATCAAACCTTGACATTAGGTCACAATGCAACAAAGATCATAATGTTCCTAAAACACTTTATTTTAAAGCAAAATATAATTTATTTTTTATTCTTTTTTTGGGTGAAATATGATTCAGACATGCTCTTAATTTGTTTTGTGAAATTCATCCTGAAAGTCCTACCTGGACTGGCCTGCCATCCTCTGCTCCGATCATGTTCCTCCACTCCAGCAGAGAGCGCTGCAGGTTGTCAAGGCCTGTTTCCCATAATCTGACATAGCCTCCCATGTCCACAGTCACCACTCCACCAGAGCCCAGAGGAGCCATCACTACATCTGTGTCTGAGACCTTTGAGATCCACACAGTGTAGGGAGACATTGAGCTGCTCCTGAACACATCAGCATGACAGACACTGATCAGAACCACTGGAAGACATTCAGCTGCCTTACACAGGGTTACATGAAGCTAAATTTAATACCTTTTAAAGACATTTTTAAGATAACAAAAATAAAATTAAAATCACCAGGGTCAGATTAACATATTAGGGCTAGAAGACATTAAAGAGTCAGATGATCTACTACAGAGTACAAAATCAGGTAAATAGTTCATCTAAAAACAAAAATTTATTCACCCTCATGCCATCCAAGATGTAGATGAGTTTGTTTCTTCAGCTGAACAGATTTGGAGAAATTTAGCATAACATCACCTGCACACCAAAGGATCCTCTGCAGTGAATGGGTGCCGTCAGAATGAGAGTCCAAACCGCTGATAAAAACATCAGAATAATCCACAAGTATTCCACACCACTCCAGTCAATCTACAGTATTAACATCTTGTGAAGAAGCAAATCCATCATTAAAAGATGTCAATTTAAATAGTCCACCATCCATGTCCATCCAATGTTGTACTCTCACATCAAAATTCACCAATATATCTTTTTAAAACTGTTTTGGACTGTTTTCACTTGTGAACAGTGCTTGATCTGAGCATATTTCTCTCCTGGTTCAGATGAGATGAGAGAGAGAACTATTTTAGCCATTAATTGATGGACTGGAGTGGTTTGAAGTATTTGTGGATTATTGTAATGTTTATATCAGCTGTTTGGACTCTCATTCTGACGGCACCCATTCACTGCAGAGGATCCATTGGTAAGCAAGTGATGTAAAATTTCTCCAAATCTGTTTCTATTAAGAAACAAACTAAACAACAACTTGGATGGCCTGAGGGTGAGTAAATTGTTAGCAAATTTTCATTTTTGGGTGAATTATTCCTTCAACCGGAATGCTATTTGCATGACACAATTCTCTATCTTGTAAACCAGTTCTGGCACTTAATTGTTTATTTATTTGTTTGTTTGTAAAACAACATATTCTATTATATGAAAAAAATACTCATGAATGTTCTATGATCATCACTGTCACAATATAATTTATGCAAAAATATTCATCAAATTGGGCTACTTACAACATAATATTAAAAGGCTTTGACTCAAATTTAAAATAAAAAAAAATTCATGATTAATAATATGCATTACAAATACTAAAACTGCCAAGCTCCTAGTGTCAAATGAGCTGAACAGAAGAGGGAGCTATAGTTTAATGAAAGAGTCTGACTCTGTACCTTGGGATTGCAATGTATTTGAGCCTCTTAGAGTTCAGGTCTGTCACTTCCAGGTAAGCAGCAGTCATGGGTGGTGTGACATCTGTTGGTAAATTAATACCATCATTATCATAAGTAAAGCACCATTATATTTGCTAATACATTCGTATATGATGTGTACATATGAATGAGACAATATTTTACCTTTGGCGTAGATCTCAGTCAGTGGGACTTGTGTAGGGGGCAGAGCTCGGACCACTTGATTAGCATCTAACAGACAGACACAGTTGACCCTCTTTGCTGGCCCTGTTCGCTTACTTGTCCCAAAAAACATATCAGGTCCCCGAACCTCTGTTATGGGTGAAGATCTCTTAAAGCTGTACACCTCATTTGGGGACTGTGGAAATACAATACAAAACATGTTATAGGGGTCAAGAGTATCCATGATAATTAAAAAAAATAACTAAATAAATAAATAAAAAAATCCAGTTTAAAACATAAGTGCCACATTTTTAGAAAATTGTACTCTTTGTCTTGGATATGGTTTTAAAATTATTTCAAATAACAATTTTAACAATTTCAAGAAAAGTTTTATTATAATGACTCCAAAAATGTCATTTGGTGTCAACATCAATTAAAACATTTAAATATTTTCCTTACATCCTTGAATATATGTGTGTGTGTGTGTGTGTGTGTGTGTGTGTATTAATTTTATAACCATTTTATAACCTAAACCAACCTAAACCAGATTTCCTTTTAAATTATTATAAGAGACTTATTAATATTCTATGAACATTACTGTAAGGAAATAATTTATGCAAAAATATTCATCACATTAGGCAACTTACAACATAGTAATAATGAAAATTATGTTAATACCATTACATCATTTAAATATACATACAGTCAAACCAAAAATTTATTCAAAAATTATTTTTTTTACTAGTGGGTGCAAGACACTATAGTTCGTTTATGTAAGTAAGGATAGTAAAATAAAGTAAAATGTGACATATTATACCCAAAAATTCTTCATACAGTGGACTATCAGTAAAATTGATAAAAACTTGGTGCAAAAAATTTGATTTGACAGTTTGACCTGACCATGTTTTGTTACATACCTTTCTATCAAAGTTATCTGACATTAGAAAGATGAATTTGTTCTGACAAAGTTTAACTCTTGAGTTCTTGTCATGTTTTATTACCATTTTCTAAACTATAGCGAATAAATTGTGATAATGTAAAAATTTTTGGTTTGACTGTGTAAAACACTTAAGACATTTAAGGCCTTGATGAAAATCAAAATTGAATTTCAAAATGAATGTGCACTTCAAATATTCAAAGTTAGAAATATAAAAAAAATAAAATTTCAAAATGAAAATTCACTTAAAAAAATGAATAGATCTGGACAAAAAAAAGACATCATATCATTGATCAATAAAATTAAACTGTATTTTAACACAGCGTACATCATAATTGTCACCCACCATGAGATCTGGGAAGCCCACAATAACATTAGCATAGGTGTTGGTGTCACAGAGGATGCGGTTGGGAGAGACGATCTTCTGGCCCAGGGCAGTGCTGAGGTTCTCATTGGGCAGCTGCTCATTAGATACCTCCTGAGGAGCTGTGGCTTCCATCCCTGAAGCACAAAGACAGTAAGATCATCACTTTAAAATTCACCTCCACTTTAAAATGACCCCCTGTAGAGATGATAATGTGTCCCCCACAACTAAAGCCATAAAAGGGTTCAGAGCATTTCTACCATGACTCTACATCTGTGACATCTTTATACCCCAGTTTAATTGGTCATTATTCAGACCTTCTGGTGACATTCTGTCACACTCGATTTGATAAAGACCCCAATCCTGCTGATGGGAACTTTTGATGTCATCAAAAACATGCTCATTTTTCAGAGCAAACGCTGAAGCATGTCTGACACTTTAGATGTACGATGCCCACTAAGTACAGGCATTAGTCTATCTTTATGACAGCCACATTCATCTCAATAACTGATACTATGAGTTATTAAGCGTCTTTCTGCTCTTCATGCTCCAGGAACAAGTTCTGAAGGAGAAATGCAGGGGTACTTCATCAGAAGATAGAGTTGTGAAGATGTTTATCTTCCATAAACAGCATTTCATGAGCTTTATAAACAAAGAGGCAGCAATTAATTTCACCTGCTATTTTAGGCCTTCAAAAACAAACTGGCATTACTTTCTATCAAATGAGGCATTGCAGGACTCACTGGCATCATCCATCAGGCCCTGAGAGCTTCAGCTCTCCTCTAAATGCAGCATTAACTCTGATTTCATACTTGCAAAGAAACACTAATAATGAGAAACTAGATTTTTAAATTTGAATATTTATGAGAAATTCTGACAGCAGTGGTATCAAAAATTATGCTTCTAGGTCACATCATGCAAAAAAAAAAAAAAAAAAAGAATATTCATATATTCATGTATATATCAAAAGTTCATATACTGTTCAAAAGTTTGGGATCAGAAAGATTTTTAATGTTCTTTTAAAGAAGTCTATCATGCTCATTAAAGTTGCATTTATTTGATCAAAAATATAGAAAAAAACTAATATGAAATATTATCGCAATTTAAAATATTTTACTATTTTAATATACTTCAAAACATAATTTATTCCTGCGATGCTTCAGAAATCATTCTAATACGCTGATTTATTGTCAATATTGGAAACAGTTTTTGCTGATTAATATTTTTTTGGAACCTGAGATACTTTTTTCAGGATTTTTTGATGAATAAAAAGTAAAAAAAGCATTTATTTAAAAAGGAAATATTTTGTAATAATAATATACACTACCGTTCAAATGTTTGGGGTGGGTAAGTTGTTTTTATTTTTAAAGATTTTTTTTTTTTCAGCAAGGATGTGTTAAATTAATAAAAAGTGATGGTAAAGACTTACATTGTTTGAAAATATTTCTATTTTGAATAAATGCTGTTCTTTTAAACTTTTTATTCATCAAAGAATCCTGAAAAAAGTATCACAGGTTCCAAAAAATATTAAGCAGCAAAAATTATTTCCAACATCGAAAATAAATCAGCATATTGTTAATAAATCAGAATGATTTCTGAAGGAGCCTGGAGTAATGGATGATGAAAATTCAGTTTTGCGTCACATGAATAAATTATATTTTACAGTATATTAAAATAGAAAACTATTATTTTAAATTGTAACAATATTTCACAATATTACTTCCCCCCCCTTATATTTTTAATCAAATAAATGCAGCCTTGGTGAGCAGAAAAAAAAGTCTTTAAAAACATTAAAAATCGTACTGATCCCAAACTTTTGAAAAGCAGTGTATGTGTATGTGTGTGTGTGTATAATTTAATATTTTTGAAAGATATCTCTTCATCTCTTATGCTCACCAAGGCAGCATTTATTTGATTAAAAATACAGTAAAAACAGCAATATTGTGAAATATTATTACAATTTCAAATAAGCTGTTCATTTTAATATATTTTAAAATGTAATTTATTCCTGTAATGCAAAGCTGAATTTTCAGCATCATTATTCCAGTCTTCAATGTCACATGACCCTTCAGAAATCATTCTAATATGCTAATTTGCTTGCTGGGGAGAAAAAAAAATCTTATTGACCCCAAACTTTTGAATGGTAATGTAGTGAATCATCTTTGGTTTTTCTCACAGCCTGAAGAGAAACCCCATAGTTGGGCTGACATCTTCCTCTCATCCCAGTGGTCCCTGTCTTTGTTAGAGACTGTCAACCTGCACACTTCCAGGGGCCTGCGGATGATGCTTTGGTGTAATAGTACGAGAGAGGAAGCTATGGTTACATCACCCTGGTTCTGTGATACAAGAGTGAGGAATCTCACCACACTTTCCTCCTGGCAGCAGCAGGGAGAAGAGACATGCTGAGAATGACACGACGACAAGTGGCAGCGGCTTATAACCGTGACCTGTCTGTCAGCCGACAGACGTACTGTAATTGCTACTTCCGTGGACAGTCACGCTCTAAGGCAGAGGTACTTCACTCTGATGTATCCTAAATAATGTTTGGAGAAAACCCTCAGTTTAACTATGAGCAATAACAAATAGCTTTTGTTCATTTAGCTCAGAGAAAAACTGGCCTCTCGATTGATTATTTCTCCATTTCTGCCACCTGATAGAGTTTGGTTTTCTTGCTTCTGTCGCTATTGGCTTGCTTAGTTGGGGACAGGGGTTTAAAAGACACAGATTTACTAACAGCTTGCATCAGCGCAAACCATCTGTTGGCGTTAAAATAGTACTGTCAGGATTTACTAAAGACGTGCAGTGAAGAATTAGCGCTGAAAAGGTGTGGACAGTTATTTTTGCGCCTGACCTTATTGAATATGCATTTGTAGGAGTTTACCTTTCAGACACAAAAAATTACTGGTATTTGCGCAATTATTTAATGCCCAAAAAAGCATGTCTTAAAGCAGGTGGTAATTTGCGCTGCTCTTGGTAGATTGCACTGGTCATTATAGAAATGATCTGGCTGCGTCTGTATTCTTTAATGTGCGCATTGTCAGTAAATCACACGCAGAATTTTCCCTTTCCATCGCCGCTTTTATGGAATTGTGCTCTAACGCTAATTTGCCCTGTTTAGTAAATCTGGCACTTAATATTTGGTACTATTGTTGATTTGACTGCACTGACATTATCGGATGAGAACAAAAATAAGTGAACTAATCTGAACTTTATAGCTGAATCCAAGGGCCGTTCACACAGAACGTATTTTTTCATACCACTACTTTTCACATTAGACGGACATGTTTGAACATTGCATTCTAAACATGTTCTAAAAATGTGATGCTCAAGTTAAAATGTTCAACTTTTAAAAAAAGTCTTTTTTTTTCATTCCACTGCCTGCGTTCCACTGCAATGCAAAAATGCATTAAGTAAATGGCCGCTAATTTGTTTCATAATGGATTGAAGTAAACTGAATCAACGTTAAACTGACTTGAGCTGAATAATGATACTATTGTCTTTTAGAGCCTGTTATACAACAGAATTTGAATTTGTCTTACATTTGAAGTTATTTTCCTATTTATTACTGTGAAGCTGCTTTGAAACAATCTCTATTGTATAAAGTGGTATACAAATAAATATGACTTGATTTGACTAAATTATAAGTGAAAACATGCCACTAAGAGTGAGAATGTAGAGTGCAATGAGCGTAAATATGAGCAAACAGAGTAATTTTGCAAGCACAATACATTTTTGGACACCAGGCAGCATCTGAGACCATATTTACTATGAAAGCCATCCAAGATGACACCAAGTTTATTCACGTGCAAAAGTCCTGAATCTGACACAAGTCAGATTTAAAAATCCCCCAGGCTTCATGTCAGTCAAAGCAAATGTGAAACAGACACATTTGCCAAAGCAAGACAGATGATGACTGACACGTGTGAAGGGCTCTCAGTTGCCCTGATTGGACAGCAACATTGCAGAGTCACTTCTGATTGGTTGTTCTGGCCGATAAGCGATAAGATTTGCTCACCTGAGCTGGTGCCAAAGTCGGTGTTAACAGCGTCTTCACTGATGGCGTGCAGCTGGCACACTCCTGTGTCCTCTGCGCCCATGTGCATGGGCTTTGTCAACAGGAACTTCCTGCACATGATGGTAGCACATTTAGTTAAAGACATACCATCAGTTGAAGCAAATACTCTTATATAACCTCTAAAAGGAAAACACCCTTTTCCAAGTCTGCGCAATGTGTGCAAACAAACTAAAATATGAAGGAATTCATCTGATTTTATTGAAGTATAGACTGAATTTCATTGGCACCTGTCAGTCTTGCTCTCAACAAGAAGCCAGCGGTCTTCAGCCACCAGGAACACAGCTTTGAGATTGATGGGGAGGGAGATGGTGTGAACCTGACCTTCTAGTACATCAACAACATCCAGCTGACTCCTGTCCAAGTAGAGCAGAGTGCAAATCAGTAGGCCATGGCTGAACAGGACACCAGAGCTCTGATCCGAAACCTAATGAGCTGCTAGCAGTCTGCAGCCTACATAGACATCTGCTTTCTAAGACAGCATCCTAACTTAAAGGGATAGTTCATCCAAAAAGGAAAATTCTGGCATCATTTACTTACCTTCATGTTACTTCCGAAATCATAAGACTTAATATTCTCTCATCATTTTTGTTCATCCATTGAATGTCCACACAACCAAAATTTTCAAGCTTCAAAAAGTACATAAAGACATTGTAAAAGTAATTCACACTGGTAAAAATGACAGAATTTTAATTTTTTGGACTAAGTCTCATAATTTAATGATTTAGAGAGCACTACACGAGACTTATTTGGATGATGTTTGTGATTTTATGTACCGATTCAGATACACTGATTCAGGGACTAAAGGCCTGTTCACACCAAGGATAATAACTGTAATAACTGTAAGGCAATAACTTAAAAGTTTTAATCATCATTCGATTTTGAGAATAGTGAAGTCACTGACTTTTGCATACGGACATGATGAGATTTCTAGAAGGCGGTTTGCTCTGGAAATTTTACAGTGTTTGGCATTAAAATCGCAAAGTACTGTATGTCTGTGAAACACAAGATCCAACTCATGTAATTGACACTTATCACAAGGATGGAGCATATCGTGGACTTGTTAGCTAAAGCAGTCATACAACTTATGCAGATTTTTGTTGAAGTGCATTCTGGAATTGATAAAAAATATGCCTGTTGTCTTACAATTTGGACAAGAGATGCTTTGCTTCGAAAATTAAATACGCTACTGATATAGGCAGCTCACTAGGTTTCAGAACAGTGTGTAAGAGTGGCATGTCACACATAAAACTGAAGGAGAGTAACCTACCCATTTTCTTTGTAGAAGAGAAGCCAGTTCTTGTGGGCAAACTCCTTGCACATTTTGTATGCTGGCTAATGACAACAAAAATATTAAGTTTAAGATGATTAGGTGTGATTGTACAATTACTGTATACACTGTGCCCTAACCAGATGCGATGCTAGCCAAGACACAATAAATGTTTTCATTTCGATGTTAGTCAGAGTTTTTGTCCTAACCTGCCACAATGGTGATACACAATGAGCTACAGGGATTGTAGTTTTCGAATGGTTTCTATTTCTGCAACATTGCATCTGGGAACAAAAACTGTGTCCAGTGACAATAATAATCTGAGGTACTGATTATGTGTTTTTTATAATCTTAAAATTGTTTAATTTAAGTTTGAAAATCATTCTGTGAGATTTTAATAGTAACCCATAATGCAGGGTTTTACAAACTAGGGTTTGTGAAAACCTCAGGGTTCATGAGTGAGTTGATGAAAATCTAATAATGAATTAAATTATAATGATGCAAAATAAATGTAAAATAACTACAACTTTATAATAAAGCGAAATAAACCCTTACTCAAAAAAGATTATTTTGTTTACCCATTTGTGACCATTAACCAGCATCAGAGAACTGTGAATGTGTTGTTTAATTATTTAAGTATTATCTAAAAAACAAAAACAAAAAAAAACGCCATATTGAAAATGACAATGGATAATTAATTTCGGATCTTGAAACTAAATTGCATCACATCTGGTTATAGGGAGATGGTTGGGAACACTGCAGAAATTATACATTTAATAAGTATTTTTCTAGAGCAGTGGTTCCCTTTCAGTCGGTCACTTCCGAGTCATGTTGGTGACCGACGAATGGGATCTCGCTTCGAGAGACCAATCTACTTCGAGTGTAAACTAAACGGAATGATGGATCTCGCTTCGAGAGACCAATCTACTTCGAGTGTAAAACTAAACGAGCCAATGCACATTGGCATGCGATAATTGCATCCAGCTGCTGCTCGTCACAGCACCGAGCATAAGTTGGCAGCAGGTGAAAACGCATACTCAGCTTTTCGTTTCGGAGCCAAGCAGTTCTGGTTGTACTGTACTACCTTTAGGACGTGAGTGTGATTCTACACGAGTCTGCGAGCTCGGGGAAAGAGGCTTCTTCATCTCGTGTTGGTGTGACGGCACTGCAGCGGTGGTTCCCCTGTGCGCTTCAGCACTGTGAAAGAGCAAATTTCCCTAAAAGAGCAAACAAGGGGTGACGTTGCGTCTTTGTAAAAATGGCATTCCACCTGTGTGTTTCTGGATGCGGTCGTTACCTGGCGCCGGATGACAGTCACGATCGCTGCATCACGTGTTTGGGCGTTGAGCACGCTGAGGCAGCCTTCATGGATGAGTCATGCCATCACTGTAGCGGCATGGCCATCGCGGCGTTGCGGCTGAGACTCTGGTACATCAAAAAAGGTGGAGTCCCCTTACCTATGCCCCGATCTAGTCTCTCTTCTGTTCCACAGAAGAGGGCTACTTCCGGTGAATAGACAGGTTAGCCTGAGGGTTACAGTGGGGGAAAACCCGCCGAGTGAATCTCCGTGGGCCCCCCACTCCTCTAGCACGCCACAAGCTGTAGAGCTTCCGTGTGAACGTGCCGGTTCCTTTGTATGGGGGTCCGGCTGTTTCATTCGGGGCTCCTCTGGATGACCAGATGTCCGATCGCGGCATCGGAGAGTGAGCTGGAGTCTGGGGATGAGGACTCGGCTGCGGTTGCCCACTTTGGGGAGAGTGGCGTTGTCCGAGCCTGACCCAGAATTAACGGCTATGCTTTCCCGGGCTGCCAAGGCGGGTCGGCTCGAGTGGAGAGAGCCACCGTGTCCCGAGCCATCAAGGTTAGATGATTGGTATCTTGGGGCGGCCCGGGCTGGTTCTCAGCCCCCTGCCCCGGTGCCTTCTTCCCGGAAGTGCATGAAGAAGTGACCAGGTCGTGGAAGACACCTTTTTCTGCCCGAAATCGGTCTGGTGCCTTCTCCTCCTCCCTCACTACCCTCGATGGTGGGGCAGCCAGGGGTCATGAGGCAATCCCCCCCTTGGAGCACGCGGTTGCGATGCAATTGTGTCCGAGGAGCGCTTCCAACCTGGAGGGGTAACCCTCGTCTCCCATCCAGGGCCTGTAAGTTCTTGTCCATGCTTAGGGCCAAGGCTTACAGTGCCGCTGGACAGGCTGCCTCCACCCTGCACGCCATGGCACTCCTGCAGGTATACCAGGCCAAAGGCATTAAAGGAGAAGCACGAGGGTAGTTCTGACCCAGGGCTGATGCAGGAGCTGCACACAGCGACGGACCTCACCCTGAGAGCGACGAAAGTCACTGTGCACTCCCTGGGTCAGACGATGGCCACGTTGATGGTCCAGGAACGCCATCTCTGGCTGAACCTGGTGGATATGCGGGAGACCGACAAATATTGTTTCTCGACTCCCCTATCTCCCAGGCCAGTCTTTCGGCGAAGCAGTCGAGAGCTTTGCCCAAAAGTTCTCGGCTGCCCAGAAGCAGATGGAGGCAATTAAACATAACCTCGCCGCCGGCCGCAGCTTGCTCCGCCTGCTCATCGCTGAGGGCACGAGGGCACGAGGGCACGAGGAGGAAGCCCCCCCCCCGCGGCTTCCTCCACCCCTGCTCAGCCTCAGCAGCAGCGTCCACCGAGGCCACAGCAAGGAGCTGGCCACAGTGGTGCGGCAGCCGCCCATCCAGGCCCCCGCCAAAACCAGGCGGCAAGCGGAATTGCAAGACGGGCAACCCAGAGGTGGAAGGGACAGCTCTTCAGGAGATGGTGACTGCACCACTCCCTCCCCCGGAGGTGGGCCGGGTGGATTAATCTTTTGTTTCGTTTTCTTTTGTTCCGCTGCTGGCTTTTCAGCCAGCGTACCCAAACCATCAAAAAAAGAGCAGTTTCCACTATCTCTGGGTCCCAAGAGGCCGTGGATGACATTGCGCCATGCTATGCCTGGGCAGTCTCATCCCCCTCTTCTATCGCCAACGGGCAGCGGGGTCCGGTTCAAGGAGGCTATGCCTTCTTCTGCGCCCTCTGCCCAACTGTGGAACCAAGTAGGTGTTGCAACCGCACACACAGACCCCGCTTCGGGACGCGATGCCTTCCAAGCCAGGTCCCTGTCCTTCGCCATGCTGCCCCACCGTGGGTACGTCTGTGGTCCCTCTGGTCCTACTTGTACGGTTTCTGGGAGCCTGGTTAGCACTTCCCAGTCTGTCTCGCTGGCTCATTCGGACTGTCAGATTCGGCTATGTGATTCAGTTCACCCGGCGTCCCCCCAAGTTCAGGGGCGTCCAGTTCACCTCCGTGCTGACTAGCGATGCTCCTGTCTTACGGGCAGAAATCACAGTCCTGCTGGTGAAGGACGCGATAGAGCCGGTCCCTCCAGCCGATATGAGGTCGGGGTTATACAGCCCGTACTTCATTGTACCCAAGAAAGGCGGTGGGGTTTGAACCGGGGCCTTCACAAGCTGCCATCCAAAATGCTTGAATGCAGTAAACACATTTTTGAACGCATCCATCCCCAAGATTGGTTTGCAGCGATCGACCTGAAGGACGCGTACTTTCATGTCTCGATTCTCCCTAGGCACAGGCTGTTTCTCCGCTTCGCGTTCGAGGGGCGGGTATATCAGTACAAAGTCCTTCCTTTGGGCTGTCCCTGTCACCCCGCGTCGTTACGAAAGTTGCAGAGGTGGCCCTTGTTCCCATGAGAGAACACGGCATTCGTATTCTCAACTATCTGGACGACTGGCTCATTCTGGCTCAGTCGCGGGATCAGTTGTACGAGCACAGGTACATGGTGCTCAGTCACCTCAGCCAGTTGAGACTTCGGGTCAACTGGGAAAAGAGCAAACTCTCTCCAGTGCAGAGGATCTCTTTTCTTGGTATGGAGTTGGACTCGGTCAACCTGACAGCACGCCTCACAGAGGAACATGTTCGGTCAATGCTGAACTGCTTGAATTTTTTCAAGTGCAGGACAGCGGCCCCACTGAAACAATTTCAGAGGCTCCTGGGCATATGGCATCCGCAGCCGCAGTAACGCCGCTCGGACTGCTTCATATGAGGCTGCTTCAGCACTGTTTCACGGCAGAGTCCTGAGATGGGCGTGGCAACGCGGCACGCACCGAGTGATGATCACTCCAGCCTGTTGCCAAGCTTTCAGCCCGTGGTCGGACCCTGCATTTCTACGGGTAGGAGTTCCCCTAGTACAGGTGTCCAGGCATGCTGTTGCCGTTCACGGATGCCTCCACCACAGGCTGGGGTGCCACGTACAACGGGCATTGCAGCTTCGGGGTTGTGGACGGGCCCCCATCTGTATTGGCACATCAATTGCCTCGAGTTGTTTACAGTACGTCTTGCGCTGGGCCGCTCAAAATGCTGCTACGAGGCAAGTACATACTGGTCCGTACGGGACAACACTGCGACCGTTGCGTACATCAACCATCAGGGTGGTCTACGCTCCCGTTGTATGTCTCAACTCGCCCGCCATCTCCTCCTATGGAGTCAGAAGCATCTGAGGTTGCTTCATGCCATTTACATTCCGGGCCTACTCAATCGTGCAGCCAAAAAACTTTCACGGCAGCATGTGCTTCTGGGAGAATGGAGACTCCATCCCCGAGCGATCCAGCTGATATGGAGACACTTCGAAGCCGCACAGGTAGACCTGTTTGCCTCTCCAGACACGTCCCATTGCCAGCTGTTCTATTCCCTGACTGGGGGAACCTTCGGCATGGATGCACTGGTGCACAGCTGGCCCCGGGTCATACGCAAGTATGCGTTTCCCCCAGTGAGCCTGCTTGCACAGACACTGTGCAAAGTCAGGGAGGACGAGGAGCAGGTCCTGCTAGTTGCTCTTTACTGGCCCAAACGGACCTGGTTCCCGGAACTGATGCTCCTCGCGACAGCCCCTCCCTGGCGCATTCCTCTGAGGAAGGATCTACTTTCTCAGAGACGGGGCACCCTCTGGCACCCGCGTCCCTGTGGAACCTCCACGTGTGGTCCCTAGACGGGACGTGGAGGTCCTAGGTGATCTACCCCAGGCGGAGGTGGACACCATCACTTCGGCAAGAGCACACTCTACGAGCCTATACCTTGAAGTGGAACCTGTTTGTTGAATGGTGCTCTTCTCACTGGGAAGACCCCCGGAGATGCCCGATCAGAGCGGTGCTTTCCTTCCTCCAGGAGGGGTTGGAGCGAAGGCTGTCCCCCTCCACCCTAAAAGTGTATGTTGCCACACATCATGATCCTGTAGATGGTGAGTCTTTGGGGAAGCACGACCTGATCATCAGGTTCCTGAGGGGAACAAGGAGACTAAGTCCTCCTCGCCCAAACCCAGTACCCTCTTGGGATCTCCCTCTGATGCTTACGGCATTGCAGAGGGCCCCCTTTGAACCGTTGCAGTTTGCAGAGCTGAGAACTGTGTCAATGAAGACAGTGCTCTTAACTGCGCTGGCTTCCATCAAGAGGGTAGGGGACCTGCATGCATTTTCGGTCAACGAATCATGCCTGGAATTCGGGCCGGCCAACTTTCAGGTTATCCTGAGACCCTGGCCCGGATATGTGCCCAAGGTTCCCACCACGCCTTTCAGGGATCAGGTGGTGAACCTGCAAGTGCTGCCCTCGGAGGAGGCAGACCCAGCCCTAGCTTTGCTCTAATATGTGGACCATACGCAGAACTTTAGGACCTCAGAGCAGCTCTTCATCTCTTCATCAGAGCAGCTCTTCATCAGGAACTGCTCGGTGTCTCGCTTGCTGCGCCATTCCCCTCTATGGACCGGATACGTGTGCTTATTCTGCTCTTCAGTTCAGTTCCCCATATGGCTAACCCTGTGGAGTTCCTCCGTCACCCTCAGTGCCAGGCATAACACTCATAAAGTGGCCTGTTGGTTAACCCCTGTGCTAGGCTAGGTGCCATATGTTGCCATATGCTCTGCCATCCCTGCTGGTGCTGACTCCCTCTTAACTGGGCCGGAGCCACCTCAGAGACATTCCATATGTTGTACTGCCCTTAATGCCCAGTCCATATGTGTAATCTCCACATGATACCTCCCCTGCGGGCAGGATGTGGATTCCGCAGCATCTCTGGAAAGGGTACGCTTTCCCAGTGTTATCCAATAAGTCTTACTGTATGGGTCTAGTGGAAAAACAGTTCCAAGTAAGCCCTGTCCTATCTTCCGCCCCAGTTGCTGCGGGGGGATCAGGTGCCTTACGAGGGGCGTTGGAAGGGGCAGCAACCACGGCGCTTTGGTAGGGATCCCATACATCAGTCACCTACATGACTCAGAGTGACCGACTGAAGGGGAACGTCACGGCTACATATGTAACCCTCGTTCCCTGAAGAAGGGAACAGAGACGTCACGTCCCGTCATGGCCGGGTCCCTGGCTCGGCTCCTCAGCGAAAACCTGAGTATGCGTTGCACCTGCTGCCTACTTATGCTCATGCTGTGACGAGCAGCAGCTGGATGCAATTATCGCATGCCAATGTGCATTGGCTCGTTTAGTTTACACTTGAAGTAGATTGGTCTCTCGAAGCGAGATCCCATTCGTCAGTCACCGACGAGACGTCTCTGTTCCCTTCTTCAGGGAATGAGGATTACATATGTAACCGAGACATTCTCAAACTTTTTGTCTATCCACAATAATATTTGAAGGCACAACACAGTTGATAAGGGTGTGAATTAAAATAATATTATTTCCACCTGACTCTCTTTGTTGTTCCACCAGTTTGAGGTCTTGCGTGGTGGTGGTTCCTCCTGTTTGTCCTGAGACAGGACCAGTCTCCTCACAGCACCGGTGACCAGGTCCAGATGCAGCACTGTATTGCCCTACAAAAATGAGACAGGAATGTTCATGCTGTTCGGTTCTGTAAAAGGTCAAATCATTTCATTCATTTCCCTGAGGTACACTTATAATGTTAGGTTAATGTCTTGGACTGTCATAATTTAGTTTTACATGACCATTTTCCAGCCTCTCTCTGACCCTGGCCTTTTTCACAGCTGTGCCTTTAAGATATCTAAATGTCCTTTTTACATATGATATGAATACTTTATGCACGTATTATGCCAGCCTCCTGTTATCCTTCACAGGATAGGCTGGTGAAGAGGTGCAAGCCTTAAATTCCCCCTGACTATTAAATCTTCAGCATAATGGCTTCCTTACGCAATGTCTGTGTTATTAATAGAAGCATTGCATCACTTCTGGACAGACGATGGGTTTGGCAGGCCGTTATGGTCACGGGCCACACTGTTCCATTCAGCCTTTGTTTTTTCTCCACTGGGAGAGCAATGACCCCTGGATAGCCCCCTGTGATGTCTGGTCATCTGTATTTTTAGATTTTTATTTTTTTTTTATAGAAGTAATCATGTTCTCCACACCCCTTTTTCCACTGCTAACAGGTGTTTTAAGGTTTCCTCCAGGGTCAACTCTAATACACACCAGTTGCAATGTATGAATGTAAATTCCTGTTTCATTTCTTTCTGGTTTTTGGTTTGGTACCTTATAGTCTCGCATAGACAGACCTTCAGACTGACGGCAGAAAGTCTGGGAACCTTGGCCGCTTTGAATGTACAAAGCCCATCCAAGAGACCATATGACTGACAGGTAAAGCTACCAATCACGTTTTGTTTTGTTGCGCGTCATGTTTAGGGGTGTGGAAACATCACCACCAACCGGTGAGTAAAACTCTTGGATGTATTTTAAAGAGTGTACGCCTTGAACTTTATATATTTCACATACTACTGACAGTTGATACTGATAAGCGCTCATTGTCACTGTTGTAAACACGACGGCTTTGTTCTTTCATGAGGGGTTTGGCACCACAGGATCTTTGTTTCCAGGCAGAACTTTAAAGAATGCAACACACACGTCCCCTGGAAATCATTCAACCAATTCAACCAATCAGATGATGACTTCGAAACTCCTGAAGTGTTTCCAATTTTATGTGCGATAAGCATCAGACGTTCAGCCAACAGTTTGTGGAGACTAGGTACCTTATTATGTAAGTGAAATGGATAGTTCACCCAAAAATGAAAATTCCATCATCTTTTGCTCACCCACATGTTGTTCTAAACCAGTATGAGTGTCTTTCTTCTGTTGAGCTGAACAGAAGATATTTTTTAGAAGGCTGGTAACAAAACAGTTGATGGTAGCCATTGACTTCCATAGTATTTTTTTCTTACTATGGCTACCATAAACTGTTTGGTTATCCACATTCTTAAAAATATTTTCTTCTGCATTTAGCAGAAGAACGAATTTCATACAGATTTGGAACAACTTCCGGGTGAATAAATGATGATGGAATTTTCATTTTGGGGGAACGATTCCTTTAAAGATACAGTATGAACAACAGCTTGTTTAATTTTGATGTTAAGAGACAAAAATGGTTGTGGGATTTCAACCAAGTCTTCTGAAGAGACACAATCGCTTTATATGACAGACTATATGTGACCCGTGCTGCCAAAATGAGTCAGAATGCGCAAATTTTCAAATTGAGTTCTTTTTATTTTCACATTCTCCATTAAAATACCTTCAAAATGATATATGACTTGTTGGAATCGGACAAAAAATTACTGAGCTACAGCCATTTGAAGGCAATAGAGGCAGCAGATCTGATTTCGAGAAAAATCGAGTTAAGGTTTTCTGAAGATTCCAAAGCAAAATCACCAAGCAACGTTGCATATTTTCCTCCAGTCCTTTTCTTAATAATAATTACTATATTATTAATCACAATATAGCTATTTTTTTATCTTTTGTTATTAACAATAAGAACAAAGATGCAAATAAACAGTAGTTTAATCAAGAGCAGCGAGTGATTCCGTCTTTTCTTTTAAATGTATGATTAACATTGAGACAGATCTATATTAAGACCTACTGTAATGCACAGATCTAATGTTACACATCAGATTTTCCCCCAACCATTAACTAAACGTTCATGTAAGACATAACAGATTATGATTGTGTGAATGTCGCCAAGACATATTTCGCAATAATGTACATTATAAGGGAGATTGCGCGCTCTCCGAGAAGCGCGTCTTATGTTTTCATCAGCATGTGTTTGAAAATCATATTTCACTGGTTTGGACTCGATATGAATATTCACAAAGCTGGAATGCTGTGCTTTTCAACAATAGACCTACAACTTGTCGTGAGAAGCAGCAGCAGTTGTCCAGAAGTGAGCAGAGAAAAAGGTACTCCTCTCAGAAAACGTACAAATAAAGATCATTTTAGATGTTTAATTAGTATTTGGAGCATTGGGATTGCTAGAAGAGGGCTCAATGAACTAATTTTTGTGAAAACCTCAAATTCGACCAAAACTGACATTTTTCACTTCTTTTGCCTATGGCTCAAAATTAGTCCGTGCGCATTCCGATTCATTTTGCCAGCACGGGTCACATATTTAGTCTTTTATTTACATATAACACTGATCAACATGCATAGACAGAGCACATCATATATCATAAACAGAAGCTCAAATATGCTTGCGTGACGTGAGAACAAACCTCGTTGGTTCTCACACATCAAGCAAGCACGTTTGAGCTTCTGTTTATCATATTTGATGAGCTCTATGTATGTGTGCGAATTACTTTTATAATATCCTTATGAACTTTTTGAAAAGTCAAAGTCAAAAACTCTTGGACGTATTTTAAAGATTCTATTCCGCGAACTTCGAATATTTCGCATACTTTTGAAAATCCAGCGTTTAGTTGATCCTGATAAGCACTCTGTCACAGTTGTAAACACAACGGCTTTCTTCTTCAATGAGGAAGTTTGGTGTTATGGCATCTTTGTTTCCAGGCGGAACATTAAAGAACGCAACACACACATCTCCCAGAAATCCTGTATAATTCAACCAATCCGATGATGACTTCAAAACTCATGAAGTGTTTCCAATTTTGTGTGCGATATGCATCAGAGGTTCAGCCAGCGGTCTGTGGGCGTGACATCTGAGGCTGAGACTAGGTAAGTGTACTTAAAATCCAATTTTAAATCGTACAAAAGTAGCAAAGGTTGTTAAATTTTAACTAAGAATAACAGTAACATCCAGTAACGTACAGTGGATAACGTGCTCAAACGTTGTATAACATGTTATTTGAAGAAAAAAAAAAACACTCAATGGTATTATTGCCCAAACATCACATCTCATCATCTCGAGAGACTACGGTGAATCTATTAGCTCACAACTCTGCCTCGAACTTGTTTTGATCTGTGGCCATTTACTATTTCCATCCGCTATTATTAGACATTGTTTTCCCCTCACAGGTTTGGTGGAAATGATGCATCTATTGATGATCTTCTGTTTCCATGCTCAAATAATAACAGCATGTCTCAGATGAACCTCAGGGCAGGATTGACACCTGTAAATGGATCTGTAATGGCAGCAAGTGAACGGCAGCACTTTCAAGCGAAGAGCCCAAGTAGAAGAGCGGGTTCGCACACACACCTGTTCTTCATGGAGCACCACCTGGTCCTGCAGCGGGTTGCCCAGTGCCGCCACAGAAACAAAAGGTTGCCAGACTCCACTGATGGTTCGGGGGAAGATGTCATAGAGCTCAATGCACTGGACAGAGTCTCCTTTTTCCTTCATAGCATACAGCGATACAGGGTTACACGTGGCCACATAAATGGAATCTGTGAGAGAAAACAATGACTCACTTTCAAAATAAAACAAGACTTTATAATTCCACATTCATTAGATCTTAGACTTAGTTCTGGCTGCATGTGATAGCAGATACCGTTAGCAGTGGTGACGTCGCAGACAATGTTGACCTCGTTCATGGGGATTTGCCAGTGAGCCATTTCCTCAGTGAAGCTCATAGATCTGGACTCGTGCCTCTCAGAAGGATAACTCTGAACTCGCAGAAACACTGGGCCCTGAGGAGAACCACAGACATCAAATTAGTATAATATGCTAATAACAACTGTGAAATATTGAAATAGAAAGGGTTATGATACCTTGATATCTATCCGATGGGACTCTGTTGGACACAGCAGCTTTCGTCGTGTACTTCCACCTTGATTGATGGTCCAGTAACCTGCCATCTTACAGTCTGGCAATGGTAACCTGGGAAAAGGGAATCTGGTGATTGTCTTTTAGCCAAAGACTTGAAATTTAAATCTTACATGTTGATCATGAAAACACCTTAAACTGTGTTCTTTTATTGGGTTAGGCAAAAAGTTGACTGTCACATCTAGATTTTTCAAAATCTCTGTTTACATGCACATCAACTTAATGAAAACTTGGACCTAAATTGGAAAAAGATGTGCATGTAAAAAGTGGCCTCTGTTCATTTTGCTGTCTCTGTAGTGGGGCTGGAGTTCATTGATATTCAGGAAGGTTATTGCTCAGTTACTATTCCCAGAGAAAACATTACTGCACTACTCTGCAATTTAAGCAGATGGGATGACATATCATTCCCCTCAAGATAAAATATTAATGCAATACAGCATTAAAACACTTTCAGTGTACTACCATTGGAAAGTTTGGGGACTTTTCTCTTTTGAAAAATACTTTTTTTTTTTCAAGGATGCACTGAATTGATCAAAAAGTAACAGTAAAGACATTTATAATTTGACAAAACATATCTAATTCACATAAATTGTGTTCTTTTGAATGTTCTGTTCATCAAAGAATCCTGAAAAATGTATCAAGATTTCAACAAAAATGTTAAGCAGCACAACTGTTTTCATCTATGATAATAAATGTTTCTTGAGCAGCAAATCAGCATATTAGAATGATTTCTGTAGGGTCATGGGACACTGAAGACTGGAGTAATGATACTGAAAATTCAGCTTTGCATCACAGGAATAAATTGCATGTTTAAATATATTAAAGTAGAAAACAGTTGTTTAAAATTGTAAAAATCTTTCATAGTATTACTGTTTTTAATGCATTTTTGATAAAATAATTGCAGCCTTGGTAAGCATTAACCTTTAAACTTTCAAATACTTCTTAAAAAGATGATTATACTATATAGAAACATAATTCAAAAGGAAATATTTGTTTCTTCACTTTTTAAAATTGTCCAGTATTTTATATTTAATTTAAGAAATTGTGGATAAAATATAGCAAAACACTCAAAAGCAAGTGAAATAAGACAAATATGAGATGGAAGAAACAAATAATTTCCTTTATTGAAAGTGTATAATATACAAAACTAAGCAAATTAAATGGCCGTTATTGATTGAGACATATATTTGTTGTTATATAATGTGGATGACTAACTATTGATAATCAGATAAAGCACAAATTCCAAACAGTGGAAGGGCACTTAGACAGATGGGACATGGACGCCACGCAAAGGGCCATTCCAGAGAAAATGATGTTGTTTTTAACTGCTATCTTCACCAGGTCTGTTGAAAACAACCACACAGTTGTCCTGCTGTCTCCAGATTCCCTGTGCTCTGTTCCTTATGAATGAACAGGGTACAGAAATGCTCAATTTCATTTGGAATTTGCCTAAAATCTTTCATATCGTATAAACGGACTAACCAAACACTGGAAATCAAGTTCTGAGTCCAAGTTTTGCTTTTTACTAAATTCAAGCATGTTCAGGGTTTTGTCTATTGCACCTTCAGTGAAATAAGCTTATGAGAAAAAAACATCTGTTAAAGGTGAAATTTGTAATTTATGTGATACTAGAAACCAAACTGCTGTTCATCTGAGCAGTCCGATTGGGCCAAACATAACAGCATCGGCTCAGCCAATGGTGTGAGTTTGGGGCAGGGATACTTGTTTATTGAAAGCAGTCATTATTTTTGCAATTCAGCAATTCAAAAATTGTACACTTCACCTTTAAACAAACATTTGTTCAAGTTTTGAGGACCATGCAGAGCAGATCCCTTCTACAGGTAGTTATATTAGTCCAGGACAGTGTGTCTGTTAGAGAGCTTGCATATTTGTTCATGATACTGCATTCACGGACAGTAAAGGGCAATAGGAGCTGAGCTCTTACTCCTTGGCCAGGTGCACGCTGGTGGGTTTGGCTCCGATGGGAATGCCGTGCTTGTGCAGCGCTGTGATCAGCACCTCACGCATGTCCTTGTTATAGGAGTCAAAGTCAAACACATTCCTCACCACATTGGCCAGACCCTCGTCTGGAAATTTCTGGAAAAAAAGGAAAGAGTTCAGCCATAAGACAAAAGTGTTTGATGCATTTTAAGAGCACTCTGATCTTGTGTTATCAATCACTACCATTAAAACATCATAATATAGAAACAGATAAAATATGCAAGAATTGTTTCTGTGTGAATTTAAATTGAATTGGCCACAACTTGCAGGATGTTATACTGGAATGACGAATTTATCGTACTGCAATTCAAAAGAAATTCAAAGGAATTAATTTGAGCGAGGAAAAAAAAACAAAACAAATAACATGAATTTTTTGGCTAATAATTCAAACATTTCTGGTCAACAAAATAAAAGAGAGCCATTAAAACATACTTTACTGCAATACACAACAAAATTAATCTTCTTTGCAGCCTGACTTCTGAACTGGGATTTGTAAAAACATTTTCAGTTGAATTCAGAACGGCACACAACCTCCCTATGGTTGGTATGGAAGCCCGTTTCCACCACTGAATAAAAAAATAAAAAAGGTAATTGCGACTTTTTATCTCACAATTCTGACTTTTTTTTCTTGCAACTGCGAGTTTACATCTCGCAATTCTGACTTTTTTTTTCTCAGAACTGCCTGATACAAACTCACAATTCAGATTTTTTTTCTCACAATTGTGTGATATAAACTCATAACCGCGAGAATTAAAAGTCAGAATTGTGAGATATATACTCGCAAATGCGAGAAAAAAAAGTCAGAATTGCGAGTTTATATGACGCAATTCTGAGAAAAAAGTCAGAATTGCGAGTTTATATGACGCAATTCTGAGAAACAAAAAGTCAGAACTGTGAGATATAAACTTGCAATTGTGAGAAATTAAGTCAGAGTTGTGAGATGTAAACTGGCAATTTTGAATTTTTTCTCAGAATTGTGTGATATAAACTCGTAATTGCGAGAATTAAAGTCAGAATTGCGAGATATAAACTCGCAAATGCGAGAAAAAAAAGTCAGAATTACAAGTTTATATGACGCAATTCTGAGAAAAAAGTCAGAATTGCGAGTTTATATGACGCAATTCTGAGAAAAGTCAAAATTGCGAGTTTACATGACGCAATTCTGAGAAAAAAATCAGAATTGCGAGTTTATATGATGCAATTCTGAGAAACAAAAAGTCAGAACTGTGAGATATAAACTCCCAATTGTGAGAAATTAAGTCTGAATTGTGAGATGTAAACTGGCAATTCTGAATTTTTTCTCAGAATTGTGTAATATAAATATATATATAATAATTGCGAGAATTAAAGTCAGACTTGTGAGATATAAACTCGCAATTGTGAGAAAAAAAGTCAGAATTACAAGTTTGTCTCACAATTCTGACTTTTTTTCTCACAATTGCGAGTTTATATCTCGCAATTCTGACTTTAATTCTCGCAATTGTGTTTATATCCCGCAATTCTTAATTTATATATTGCAATTCTGACTTTATAACTCGCAATTGTGAGTTCATATCACACAATTCTGAGAGAAAAAGTCAGAATTGTGAGATAAAAAGCCGCAAAAACCTTTTTTATTTTTTTATTCAGTGGCGGAAACAGGCTTCCATAGGTTGGACATTATGTCACTGTCAACATTATTGGTTTTTAAGTCATAAAAAAACTGCAGATCACATACGACCCAGAAAATGGCCTGCTACCCACAAAAAGAAACTTCAACAAAGACAACAAATCTTTCAGAAAGACTCATCATTAAATCAAAAACATGTTTAATAGCTGTTAATACAAGCTAGTTGTGAAACTTGCAGCTTTCCTGAAAAACTAGTCGAAATCACATTCGATCAGCTAAGATTAAATAGGCTACCTGTTACTGACTCAAGAACATCTTCAACAAAAAGTGACCGTGCAGCCACGTGTGAGCAGAAAATCCATACGGTTTCATTTGCCCAGGCTGACCTGTGCAATGCATCTCATTGTGATCTCCAGTGAGCGAGCAGCAGTTACATGTGTTAATTAAAATGCTTTCGGCCTGGTGATGGACGATCTATTCAAAGAAGTCTTTTCCACATCTTGTACACATTTAAGACAGGACAGAAGTAAAGCTGGGTGATATAGCTAAAAATATCCGGATATTTTTCAGCGTTTTGACAATATTCAATATATCTCAATTCATGCATTTGATCTGGTTTGAAGTGGTTATATTTCACAATCAGGAACCATCACTTTGAGGAAAACCTATTGTTTCCAAGTTTATTCACAATGTTAATGCAAATTTAAATGTAAGCGACAAAAAAATCTAGTTCACTTTCACTTCAGGTTTCTTTTATACACACCAGTTTAATGATTGCCTACATAGCAGTAAATAGAAATATTTACCTATTTTTACTAGACAAATTAATGGAGTCAGCGTTGATTTAATATCGGATTCACAAAAATGAATACAATGAATCAAACTGTGATAAATAATCTCTAATGCTGTTGTTGTTGATGAAGTTTAACCAGTGGTTTTCAATCAAGGTTCCCACGGTAGATAAGGTAGCCTGATTTTAAAACTGTGATTTCCACACCTAGAAAAGTCATGTATAAAAATTACAAAATCTTAAAATGCCCCACATTCTAATAATGAATATACATTTTCTAGTTATGACAAGCTCTAAAATATGCATAGGGAAGAATAAGATGTAAGTGAGAGTATTTTTTTTTCTTTTATTAAATCCTTCTCTTTAATCCTTATCCAGTAAAACACAATGACTGGAAGAGTCGTGTAAATTCACTGGTTAAGAAGAGTGGGATCCCAGAAGATCATTCAACTCCCAAAACATCTGAAACCATGAAATTTATTTTAATTGTAATCAAATTATTTGTTCGTTTTTTTAATTCACAGAAACTTGGAATGACCTCAGGGTTTACCCTTAAAAAAACAAAACCGCATAAAACACAACACAACACAACACAACAAAACAAAAAACAAAACAAAAACTAGGCTAGGGGGTTGCTTGTTGCTTTTAATATTGTTGGGGACAATGGGGGACAATACAATATTGACAAAAAAATGATCCTCTCAATATTTTCTGGAAGCAGAATCTCAGCAAAAGTAGTAGCTCATCCAGGTACTTTTTGCCTACTGTTGAATACCATGAATTTGGACACAATACTTTTCTTGCTTACTGTTTTTTGCATACTATATAGTATGGAAACTGCAACTGTCTTAATGACTTGAGACAAAGTTGGTCACTGAACCACTGATTAAACTGATTTGTTCAAAAAGTCGATTTGCACATTGTCAAAACAATAATTACGATATTCCGGTTGACGATACATATTGCAAACCCCTACTTAAGGCCAAAAGGATTGATTGGCACTTCTCTAAACTGATATATTCGAAAGCCACAAGACAAAGAAGGATCATAAAACCAGTCTAATGACACTTTTTTTAAAATAAAACTATTACAATTATTGCAATACTCACAATATTGCAATAGTGATGACTCCTTACACATTTGCTGTTACCAATCACAGGTGTCATTCGCCCACCATTACTTTTCTTCATATTATATTTTAGGTCCTTCTTCATCTACACTGTAGCTCTGCTTACTCTGGACATTGAGGTTTTTAAATAAAAATTGTAGTTTAGATATTCATAAGCTGACCATTTCTAAATTAATTTCAAGCATAATGGCCTTTAGAACAAAAGGTTTATAAAATCACAAGGAACAAATTCGGTCACGTGTGTCCAAACTTTTGACAGCGAGTGTAGACCTCTGATGGCTGCTTGCGGCAGACTAATCTGACAACTGACTCCTCATCAAATGTGACAGACGAATTCCATCCATCTATCTGCATCTCTGTCGCTCCTGAGAGCTGAGACGAGAGGAGGAGGCCGGTATGCTGTGTGTGACTGTGAGAGCAGAGTTAAAGCCCAGAGACAGGTGGCCCAGAATGGCAGTGTGGCCTCTATGTGTCAGATCAGTCTGTGAGTGGGCCGAGTGAAGAGACAGGGCCTCTCCTCACTCTCTCTCTCTCTCTCTCGTGCGGCACCTTTCATCTCAGACACAGGGTCACTCACCCTCATCTATTAAACAACACGCAGTTCATCACCAACACAAAGTATGAATTCTTAAAAGGAGGAACATCCTAAAACCAAGAGTTTTGGGGCCAATTTTACTAACAGCTCAGCGCAAACCGTATTTTGGTGTTAAAATAGTACAGTCGGGATTTACTAAAGACGCACAGTGAAGAATTAGCACTGAAAAGGCATGGACAGAGTTATTTTTGTGCCTGACTTTATTGAATATGCATTTGTAGGAGTTTCACTTTCAGACGCAAAATTTATGGGAGGAGAGTATTCAAATGAATCACGCAACGTATTTTACTAACGTTTGTGCTCGTCAAATTACAGGTATTTGCGCCATTATTTAACGCCCAAAAAACATGTCTTAAACTATTTTGCATTTGAAATGGCTACAATTATTGTTGCTAGAGGAGGCAACTCAGATAACAGAGAGCGCGTGGTAGAAGGAGAGGATTTTTTCCACACGTATTAATTTATTTGGAATGCCAGAAGAACACATTATCCGAACATATCGTTTGCCGAGCCATGCTATTTTTATTTGCATCAGGAAATAAAAGACTACTTGGAACCCTCAACTAGGAGTCACGCAATACAGGTCTATCAAAACTTCTTGCAACCCTTCATTTTTTGGCCTCCGGTTCTTTTCAACATACTGTTTCAACATAATTATTTATTCTTTATTTGCAACTACGCTAATTTGTGCTGCGCTTGGTATATTGCATTGGTTGCTATGTAAATGAGATGTTGCGTCTGTGTTCTTTAATTTGTGCATTGTAAGTAAATCACCCGCAGAAATTTCCATGCCCATCGGTGCTGTTTTGAAATTGTGCTCTTGTGCTAATTTGCCCTGTTTAGTAAAACTGGCCCTTAATGTATTGTGGGGACTAGAAAAGAGTTTTGACTTGCGGCACAGAGTCTGATCCACTTTGCAGCTTTTTCTGGACATGATTGGACCTTTTATATAGGAAGAGACTGAATGACGAAAAATGACCAACCACTGATTGTTTTTTATAACTGCCGATCACCTGAAATACACTTATGTTAAAGTTCGGAGTCAGTAAGATTTTTTTTTTTTTTTTTTAAATAATACTTTTATTCAGCAAGTATGCATTATATATGTCTTTACTATCATTTTTGATCTATTTAATGTTATAAAAGATTTGTATTTCAAACAAATGTTATTTTGAATTTTTTATGCATCAAATAAACCTGAAAAAAATGTTTTGCATTATGATTTCTACAAAAATATTAAATGTTTCCTGTTTACAAAATTGATAATTATAAGAAATGTTTCTTGAGCAGCAAATCAGCATATCAGAATGATTTCTGAAAGATCATGTGACACTGAAGACTGGAGTAAAGATGCTGAAAAATTCACAGGAAAATATTACATTTTTAAAACATTAAAATAGAAAATTTTAAATTGTAATAGTATTTCACAGTATTTCTGTTTTTACTGCATTTTTGATCAATTCTTTCAAAAATATTAAAAAATCTTACCTACCCCAAACTTTTGAACAGTAGTGTATTACAATAATAAAAAGAAATGGAAACCCGTAAGACCTTTGTTCATCTTCAGAACATAGATTAAGATATTTTTGATGAAATCCGAGAGCTTTCTGACCCTCCATAGACAGCAACACAACTGACACGTTCAAGGTCCAGAAAGGTAGTAAGGACATCGTTTAACTAGTCCATGTGACATCAGTGGTTCAACCTTAATTTTATGAAGCTACAAGAATAATTTTTGTGCACAAAGAAAACAAAAATAACAACTTTATTCAACAATTTCTTCTTTTTCATGCCAGTCTTCGATGCACATTCTGTCTATCCAGGGTCAGAAAGCTTTCGGATTTCATCAAAAATATCTTAATTTGTGTTCTGAAGATGAACAAAGGTCTTATGGGTTTGGAACGACATGAGGGTGAGTAATTAATGACAGAAGTTTCATTTTTGGGTGCACTACCCTTTTAAGACTACCTGCTGATTACCTGCAGGTGTTTTACGATGTTGACCACTTCTCGTGTAGAGTAGGGGTAGGTGATTGTTCCCTGGTCAGCCATGGCCCGGAGCTCTCCGAATGCAGCAACCAGTTTCTGGAGGATTGCATCAGGAACGTCAGGCCCATATTGCTTCAGCATGGCAAACTCAGCCTGAGGTTTGGGGTTGTCCACTGCATGGCAGCTAAATATGTCCCCTGAGAGAGCAAATCATCAAAAGTATTTAAAACAAATATAATGTAATGGTCATTATTATTGTAACTGTATTACAGTGTTCTCTGGGATCCTTGATTCTGATTGGTCAATCATGGCATTCTGTGGGCAAATATTTTTAATGCTACACTGTCTTACCAAGTGCTCCGAAGAAGTCATTTCCCAAAAACGGAAAGCCAGGCCGGTTTGCTAAAACAATCATGCGGAAGTCTGGATGCATGGGAATGGCATTAGGCCTTCCGGCTGCTTCCAGCGGATCTGTGGAAAACAAAGAACAATCCCTGTTTGAAAGACTGTCAGTGACAGGTTTGTGACATGGAATGTGTTTGATCCTCTCTGTCCATTTCACCTGACACTATTCTTCTTCCATCTGCCAGGATCATCTCTCCACTCTCCACCAATGTCTTCAGGATACAGGTGACATTTGTGGGAGCTTTATCAGCTTCATCTATTACCAGGATATGTCCCATCTTCACAGCTTTAACCTTTAGAACAACAGACGAGAGCACATTTTTATTCCTTTATTTCATTCCTCCATCAAGTTCACTTATGTTAGGCAATGTTTCTTGCACCAAAAACAGGGGTAATGTAGTTTAAAACAAGCATTTTCTATCTTCAGGCTACTTCTATACACCACAGTTTTGGGTCAGTATGAAGAAATTAATACTTTTATTCAGTAAGGATGCATTAATTAGATCAAAAGTGACAGTAAAGACATTACAGTTGCAAAATATTTCATTTCAAATATATATATTTTTAATTTCTATTAAAAAGCATCTTGGAAAAACTGTTTGACAGTTTCCATAAAAAACATTAAGCAAAAAAAATTTGTATTTCAAATAAATGCTGTTATTTTGAATTTTCTATGCATCAAATAATCCTAAAAAATGTTTTGCATTACGATTTCTACAAAAATATTCACTGTTTTCTGTTTTCAACATTGATAATAATATGAAATTTTTCTTTAGCAGGAAATCAGCATATTAGAATGATTTCTGAAAGATCATGTGACACTCAAGACTGGAGTAATGATGCTGAAAATTCAGCTTTGCATCAAAGGAATAAAATACATTTTAAAATATATTAAAATAGAAAATAGCTACTTCAAACTGCAATAATATTTTACAATTTTATAGTTTTTACTGTATATTTGATCAAATTAATGCAACCTTGGTGAGACTTTCAAAAACATTAAAAAATCTCGCAGACCTCAAACTTTTGAACAGTAGTGTAACTAAAATGTTTTATGTCAAATCTTTACGTTCCTGTTAACTTCTATGATGTTGCCAATAAATAAATAAATAAATAAATAATTCATTAATTGAGAATTGAATTCAATCTGAATCATGAGGTACCAAAAGATTCAAGAGATGCTGATATAAAGATGTTGAGCACAACAGTTTGGTTTCCACGCTTTCCTGTTCCAATATTTGAACCATTGCACTCCATCTCCAGATCATCTTTATTCCAAAACAGCAAAGAGGATTGGAGTTAATGGAGAGCTGAAGATTATAGCCGTGTTTTCATCACCTCTGACATGTGGGTGACATTAGTGTCTGTTATTTACAACCCAGAGCTGAAAGGTGGTTTGCGGAGAATGAGGAGTGTTTTCTTGTTGCTTTTATCCGTCGGCCCGGCACAATGCGAGACCATTTGGAAGCATTAATATCAGATGAGGCGTCAGAAGAGTCTTCAAAGCCTATTTATAACTATTTATACCCTGAGAGCTGCCACTGGGTGCTAATTGAGGGGCCAAACTCCGAGTCACAGCCTGCTTTTCATCTCCCTCTACCTTGTATCGAGCAGAGACATCGTTAAAAGCCTTTTGTAGTGAACACCCGCGACCCTGCTTCACAAACAACGCGTCTAAATGGCACCATCAAGCGAACAGGCCGACTTCAGAAACAAGCAGCGTGGAGGATTATAACACACTGTCCTTGAGGTCATTCATTAATTTTTAACGCTTTTTCCCTCATCTGTGCCGGGCGTCCTCCGGATGTGAGCTGGCAACGTGTTTGTCCTCGCTGGAGCAGTGGTCTGGACCATCTGCTGATAGATGTATAAATATCACTATGCAAAGTTTACACTTCACATGACTGATTTTCAGGAGATCACAGGACACCCAGAACCACTGAGGTGGTCAGTCTTACATTTTGTTTGGCTCTTGACATTATGCTTTGAAATGTGGCCAGTATCAGATTTGAGTTTGAACTGATCACGGTTCTGAACTGACTTGTTTGCGCAAAAGAAAGCACGCAACACACTGTCATACAGAAAGCCACTTAAGTCAGTGTTTACGCGCTTATTTGTAAGGTGATGTGCCATGGGAACAAGAAAATTTGTGCACAGGCTATAAGGAGGATGGGGAGATAATATTTAAATATTTACAATACAATCCCTCAAGTTTTGCTTGTATATAGCTGTCATTGTAATACTTACACCTTACTGTCTCTCCACTGACTACCATCATGGCTGTCTTTCATATTTACTGAGTGACCAATGAACTACCAGTATGTAAAATCTTTGGAGTAACTCCCATCAGGGCAGAACTGTGACGAATGTCAATCTAGTAAAAGTTGCATGAATTGCGAAATATCAAACCTGTCTCTGATTTAGTACCACATATAAAAGTGGCCCAAATTTTGGCATTTGTGCTGTTATGAGGGGGAAAAAACAGATCCGGGTAACATATGAACAAAAAAAATAAATAAACTGGATATGAACCACATTTTCCTGCAGTCTGAACGTAAGGGAAATGAAACCTCAACTGCATGTTATACAAATACAGCTCCTTGTGAAGTGTAAAAGAGACGGAAATGATTGCAGTAGAGTTCAGTGCCATCACATCATATTTTAAAGGGATAGTTCACCCAAAAATTCTGCCATTAATTACTCACCATCATGTCGTTCCAAACCCGTAAGACCTTCGTTCATCTTCAGAACACAAATTAAGATATTTTTGATGAAATCCGAGAGCTTTCTGACCCTCCATCGTTAAACTAGTCCATGTGACATCAGTGCTTCAACCTGAATTGTTTAACAAAGACATTATTTTATTAATTTTTTTTTGTGCAAAAAAAGGATTCTCATAGCTTCATAACATTAAGGTTGAACCACTGATGTCACATGGACTATTTTAACAATGTCTTTACTACCTTTCTGGGCCATGAACGTGTCAGTTGTGTTGCTGTCTATGGAGGGTCAGAAAGCTCTCACATTTCATCAAAAATATCTTAATGTGTGTTCCGAAAATGAATGAAAGTGTTATGGGTTTGGAACGACATGAGAATGAATAATTAATGACAGAATTTTAATTTATGGGTGAATTATCCCTCTAACAATGTGCTTTAGTACAATGGCAATATAAAAGCTAATTATTACATAATATCTAACATTTCACTACTATACCTAATGTAAATGGGTGTTTATACATGAAAGTATAAATATGTCTTTATATTTCAGGAAGAGGGCCCCTAACAAGGGAGCACTATATATGGGAGTTTTTGGCATCAAAAAGTTTGAACAAAGATGTCGAAATTAAACTCATGTCTGTGTGGGCAGCTCACTAGGTTTGAAACAGAGCTATGATGTCAGAGGTGAATACTGACCAATGGAGAGTCTTCATAGACGATGATGCCATCTCTTACAGAGGGCTGCAGTGTTAAAGTCTGGACTGTAGTGTCTCTGTTGAAGCATACAAGATCAGAGCTTAGACTGCGTTTATCATGAACATCATGCATGTACAATAAATGGTGACTCTGTTCACATAGCTAATATCTCTAGAGACTGAGATGATTTGTGGATTCATACTTATGG
This sequence comes from Spinibarbus caldwelli, assembly GCA_039654775.1. NCBI lineage: Eukaryota > Metazoa > Chordata > Actinopteri > Cypriniformes > Cyprinidae > Spinibarbus > Spinibarbus caldwelli. The sequence continues at coordinate 27,857,000 of CM077232.1, read as the reverse complement.
GTCCTATAGAAGTATAAAGTAAACTGAACTAAATTCAGTGTGATGGACAGAGTGCTCTCGAGTTCTTGTGCAGGTTTGAAATGTGACACATATCTCTGTGGGCTTAGTGGAAAGGAGAATCCCTGAAGTGATTACTTTAGTCTAATTTAAGATTTCCATAATCGCTAACCAGGCCATAATCCATGTGAGTTTGACTTTGGTTTAACTTTCAAGAAGAAACTTTCAAGATGACATCAACCTCTGCACCTCATAGATGGGTTAGATACAGTGACATCTTATGAGTTTCCAAGGTTTGGGGTCAGTATGTATTTTTATTTATTTTATTATTTATTTATTTACTTTTTTTATGAAAGAAGTCTCTTATGCTCACCAAGACTTCATTTAGTTGATACAAATACTGTAAAACACTGATATTGTGAAATATTATTACAATTTGAAGTAACAGTTTTATATTTTAATATATTTTAAATGTAATTTATTCCTGTGATGCACAGCTGAATTTTCAGCATCATTACTCCAGTCTTCAGTGTCACATGATCCTTTAGAAATGATTTGATTTGCTGCTCAAGAAAGATTTATTTTATTATTATCAATGTTGAAAACAGTGCTGCCTAATATTTGTGTAGAAACTGTAGTACATTTTTTAGAATTCTTTGATGAATAGAAAGTATTTTTTTAATTGAATTTTTTTGCAAAATTATAAAAGTAAAAAAAAAAACAAACAAAAAACAACTGATTCTTACTGACCCCAAACTTTTGAATGGTAGTGCATTTTAACATATTCAATGACTGTGAGATCCCTATAATAATCACTTTATACTTTGTCTACTTGCTGGTTTTAGAAAATACAGATGAATATTTAACTGTGACAAAACAGCTTATGTCATGTTGGCCAAATTTAATCAATACATTTATACTGCATTCAGCACAGTTTTACAAGGGACGTGTACCATCTTTAACAATTCATCACATAACCTAAATTGCATTAATATACACACACATACACATGCTGCATGAGTTTATTTAAATCATCATAGTCCAAAATATCCCGGACGAGCCCCCAATATTTTGTCTAATTGGGAAGAATTAAAGGGGACCAGACTGAGAACTGAAGAAAAACTACAGCTTGAACATTTTCTGCTCTTTTTGACAATTTTTTGAGAGGGCTTATCGAAAGAAAACATCTATTTTTATGTTTCACAGAAGAAAGAAAAATAAGAACAGGGTTGGAACAAGGTTAGAGGTTAAAGGAGAACTATTCCTTTAATTGTAGTTCTTCAAAGGCAAAAGTACAACTTAAAAGTTTCCTCTGCCCTGTCGACAGGTGTCCTAATTTATCAGGATTAAAATAGCTCACTCGAGCCTCAGAGAGGAGATCTTTTTATTTCAGGTGCTTGGTGAGTCTGCAAAAGGAAGTGTCACCTTCTAATAGAAAACACTCATATGATGCATCCGTGTCCAGATGTTTATCGTTCTGATGAATAAAGGTGTCCTCTCTTTTTTTTCACTGTTCTATTCATATACAAAGAGGATACATTACTCACTTATTCACTAATGATGAAAAGCTGTATGTGATGTCAGCGGATGTGGGCCATTCCCAGTGTGGCCTCGTAACCAGGTTCTAATTGAGTCTACAGGAGAGTAGCTTCTGATAATAGGTCTTCCGTTCTGAGACGGCTTTATTTGAGGAGAACTCAAGGGACTTCTTTATTTTACCTGTGAAGCTGAAGATATTCTCTCGGTCTGTTCATCAGATGCAAGAATCGATCAACAATCTTGTTTTTCCCAACGCCCTGTGAACAGAGTAAGAACATAGATTAGAAATAGATCACTTACAACTGAAAATATGTCAGTTACTTATCCTCATGACATTCTGACGCTGTATTATTTTCTTTCATCTTATTTGTAATGATGCTGAAAATTCATTTTTTTGCTATGACAGGAATAAATTACATTTGAAAATATATTAAGATAATATGGTAACACTTTAGTATAGGGACCAATTCTCACTGTTAACTAGTTGCTTATTAGCATTCCTATTAATAACATATTGGCTGTTTATTAGTACTTATAAAGCACATATTATCTATAATCCTAAACAATACCTAGACTTAACAACTACCTTACTAACTATTAATAAGAAACTGTGATACATTTTGCTTTGTTCAGCATTCTTTGTTGAATAGAAATGTCAAAAGAACAGCATTTATTTGAAATAGATTTAAATTAGTGATGTCAATCGATTAAAAAAATTTAACTAATTAATGACACAATTTTTTCTGAAATTAATCACGATTAATCTCACCTAACATTAAAGTTTTTAAATATACTTTCATATTGCAATAATTTCACATGCAATCTTCAAATTAATATACGAACAACATAAATACAGTATATTTTTAATATTTGTTCAGTGGCATCTTTTTTTTTATGACTGAAGGCGAATATCACTGATACCAATAGTACTATTATTTAACCATTTACTATAGCCATTCAACATTACAGTATAAATGAGATGAAACAATCTTCACATAAATCCATTATAATAAATGTCATATTTAGCTACCTGTGCCTTTCAGCGAGTAGGAAATACACAGAAATTGAATAAAGTTATCAAACACTAATTTCTAAATTAAATATAGATGAATCCTTAAAGCTACGAAAGTTATTGATTTCCTCTTTTTTCTTTTGTTCTTTGATTAACAGACATCACAGCAGCTGGGTTATTAGATTATTTGGCTGCTATTACTTTAAGAGCTGCCACTGCCGATCGTGACGCGGATCTGACACGCATCGTATTTTCTCACAACCTACACAATACCTAAACTTAACAACTACCTTACTAACTATTAATAAGCAGCAGATCAGGAGTTTATTGAGGCAAATGTCATAGTTAATGGTTTGTTAAAAATAATTGGACCTTAAAATAAAGTGTGACCGATACTATTGCAGAAATATTTCACAACACTTCTGTTTTTACTGTTTTCAATTAAAAAAAATGCAGCCTCAATGAACATAAGAGGCATAAAAAACACTTTTGAACAGTAGTGTATAAACATTAAAGAATGTATTCACAGGTCTCCTATTTAATTTTATATGTCTAGCACACATTCATGTGTTCTGTGCATCAATCAATCTTATCCATCTAAACTCTGAAGTGACAGCAGTCAGGACGCCCACTTTCTTTCCATACACAAAGGCAGTAAAGCCTCAGGTCTCTAGTGCAGAGCGTGGGCGAGCGCCTGGGCGCCGCAGGGCACACTGAGCTCTAGTTCACCCTGTAGCTGGTGGGCAGATGCTTTACAAACGCAGCTGTGCTTCATGGCACGACGCCACCGCTCTGGGCTAGTGTACTGTACATGTGCTCTGCTCTCAGTATCGGAGTGGACAGGCGTCTCTGTAGACTGCTGTCCTGAGGATGGGAATCCTCATTTACCTGGTTCCCCACAAGAAGCAGGTGTTCCCCCAACAGGAAGTCTTTCAGCATGTCCTGCATCACCATCATGTGCTGTGAACAAACAGACAAAACATATTTTATAATAAGAGCAGTACAAAACACAAGGGGTTCAAGATATAAGACTTCTGGGAAAATCTGGGATTTTTGTCATTTAAAGCTGGATATAAACAAAGTTTAAAAAGACAAGTTATTGAAAGGGACAATCAAGGCACAGTACAACTTCTTCTTGGTGGAATAATGTTATGAAGGATTACCAACTTTTAACTCTGCTTTATTTAAAGCAAAAATCCAGGTTACAGAGTAACAGAACGGAAGTAAACCAGGACAGCGTTCAAAAGGGTTTAAAAGGCAACGTGTGAAGTCCTATTTTTGTTAAAGCATTTATATATGTAATTTAGTTTAAACCAGGATTATAATTTGACCTGTTTGGCTGTCAAAATCATCTTTTTCAGCTGGGTGGTTCTTTTCTAGGTGGTTATTATAGGTATTTCTAGGTTGCTAATAAAAAAAAATTAAGCTACTGTTCAAAAGTTTGGGGCCGGTAAGATTTTTATCTTGTGTCTCATGCTCATCAAGGCTGCATTTATTTGATCAAAAATATAGTAAAAACAGCAATATTGTGAAATATTATAACAAAGAACTGTTTTCAATTTAAATATATTTTACAATTTATTCCTGTGATGCAAAGCTGAATTTTCAGCATCATTACTCCAGTCTTCAGTTTCACATGATCCTTCAGAAATCATTCTAATGTGCTGATCTGCTGCTCAAGAAACATTTCTTGTTATCAGTGTTGAAAACAGTTGTGCTGCTTAACATTTTTGTGGAAACTGTGATACATTTTGTTTTGTTCAGCATTCTTTGTTGAATAGAAATTTCAAAAGAACAGCATTTATAACTTTTGAAAGGTAGTGCAGTTGTGTGACATTGCTCATGTGACTCTTTTAATAGATGTTTGAATTTTCTTTCTGAAACCGTGCTGGAGATCATTAGCAGGTTCATATGTCAGACAAGTGCTGCTGTTATTTAAGCAAAAGGTGTTATTTTAAGGACTAATTCACATTTTTTTGTAATACAATTTGTACTGAAGAAATGTAACAAATTTGTTAAAGGGATAGTTCACACAAAAATGAAAATTACCCAATGATTTACTCACCCTCAAGCCATCCTAGGTGTGTATGACTTTCTTCTTTCAGACGAATACAATCAGAGTTATATTAAAAAATGTCCCGGCTCTTCCAAGCTTTATAACAGCAGTGAATGGGTGTCAAGCTTTTGAAGTCCAAAAAAGTGCATCAATACATCATAAAAAGTGCTCCAGATGGATCCGGGGCATTAATAAAGTCTTCTGAAGCGAATTAGTGCGTTCCTATGTAATACAATAGAACGCCATTCTCTCGTGAACGCACATACGACAGTTAGCAGAAGCTAGAGATTAAAGTTTATAAAATGTTAAATATGGATATTTTTCTTACAAAAATACATTGATTCACTTCAGAAGGCCTTTATTAAACCCAAGAGCAATGTGGAGCACTTTTTATGATGGATGAATGCACTTTATTGAACTTCAAAATCTCAACACCCATTCACTGCCATTATAAAGCTTGTAACTCTGATTGTATTCGTCTGAAAGAAGAAAGTCATGTACGCCTAGGATGGCTTGAGGGTGAGTAAATCATGGGGTAATTTTCCCTTATGTTAAAATAAAAATATATATATTTTCACAAAGTGGCCTCAGACTATTTGTGGTCCACTGCATGTCATGTGACCTGATCTACCTCATATTGCTCCTGCAGTAAAGCATGAAAACACACAAGCATCAATTATGTCTGAGAGACTCACCTACATTTTACAGACACACAAAAGCTGAATAGATAAATGGGAGCAGAAGTGAATTCTGGTCCAGATATGACAAGGAATTGAATTTTCTGTTTATGAGGCTGCAAAGACACAAAGTGCTTTTTCAGTATGATAAGGACACATGGATGATGCTGTTTGCTGCAAACACAACACGAGAAATGCGAGCGGACACAAGAGTTTGCCATATTGGGGGAGATATGTCCTCATTTGCGCCTCATCGGACTACTGCACTTCTCCTTCTAGTGCTCGAAAGACAAAAAGCAGGTCATGGAAAAGTGGGACAAGAGTAACTTTTTTTCCTCCACCTCTTTCTGGGCCTCTGAAGGGAGGAGAGAGGTGGCAGTGAGGGAGGAATATCTGGGTCATCCCTCGTTCTCTTTTCACATCTCTCAGCAACTCTAGCATGAGACCAAATGGCACACATACAGTGTGGCAGCAATACTGAATGTTACTATTGGCAACACTTTATATTTTATTACTACATGATATAATTTTCAGCATCAATACTCCAGTCTTCAGTGTCACATGATCCTTAAGAAATCATTCTAATATGCCAATGTGCTGCTCAAGAAAAATTTATTATCAATATCAATGTTGAAAACAGTTTTTATTTTGTTAAAAAAAACAGCATTTATTTCAAATAGAAATGTCTTTACTGTCACTTTTGATCAACTGCATCCTTGATGAATAATATATATATATATTAACTAAACAAAACATACTGACTCTAGATGATCATATGAATAGTTTAGCATGAGAAACAATGTGGTTTGACTGAGCAGTACAAGGCTTAACTTTGAATACTGAACATGCCTTAGTGAGAAGACCTTTAAATCCCTAATAATGAAATATGATTATATCCTGATTGACTGTGGAGCTGTTAAGATCCAGCTGTACTTGTGCGTGTTGGCCAGTGTTCTTTTGTGGGTCCTCTCTGAGATCTGACCTTTGAGCAAAACACCCAGTTGATTTACAAGGCTTAGACTGAGACAGACAGAGACAGATTGAGCTTTCCTCACTGCCAGGCCAAACCATTTCTGGCGGCACGTGTGAACATTATAGAAATCGCAAGTGCAATAATCACAAACATGTCTTCTGACCATGTTAATAAAAAGCAGGGCTGGTTGGTAATGCAGTATGTGTGTGCAAATATGGTGTAAGTGTAGGTTGTTTAGGGTTGCCAAGCAACATTGCATCTTGGTGTTTTAATATAGAATTCAGCTGGCGTGTGTGTGTATCTGCTATTCTATTCTATTCTATTCTATTCTATTCTATTCTATTCTATTCTATTCAAACATGGGTCATCCAATCAGGTTTTGGATGTTTTACTGTTTTATGTTATTTGGTTGTACCTGAAGTCTTATAGTAATGTTAAAAACTGTTTTCATTTATTAATTTCTTATAAATAATCTATTCACTTCATTAATTTTCAAAAAAAGAAAAAAAAAATAGTAATAATCACATGAAATAAAGTACCTGTGAAGTATTTATTTCTTGGATCATTAAAACATAGCCATCCCTATAATCTTAAGTAATATACGAAAAAAAATTCAGCAAAATAATACGCTGTCAAGTATATAGTTACTATGATATAAAATTACTCATATATAAATTTATATTATACTGTTTAGCTTTTATTTTTAATTTTAGTTTTCATTTTAATTTTAGTTTACGTATTAGTAATTTTATGTGATTTTAATTTTTAATTTTATTGATTTTGTAAAAATATTTCTATTTAGCTTTATTTCAATTTAATTAAATTTTTATTTTTAGTAACTCATCGTAAACTTTTAGTTTATTTAAGTGCCAAGGCAACATTTCTAATTTTAAGTTTTCCATCGAATATATATATATATATATATATATATATATATATGCACGCACGCACGCACATTACATTTACATATTTAGCAGACGCTTATATCCAAAGTGACTTACAGTGCATTCAGGCTATACATTATTTTTTTTTTATCAGTATGTGTTCCCTGGGGATGGAATCCACAACCTTTTGCGCTGCTAGCGCAATGCTCCCCCACTGAGCCACAGGAACACCACATACATATACATATATATATATACATATACATATATATATATATATATATACATATATGAGTGTGTGTGTGTGTGTGTGTGTATGTATGTATGTATGTATATACACACATACATGTATATAAGCTTTATTTAAATTAATGAAAACAATTTTGAATAGTTTATTTTTAGTTTATGATAACAATGTCAAGATTTGGTTTTCACAAAAATGAAAACTCTCATCAAGAAATAATGTCATAAAGGTTTTTAAATTTATGAAAGAGTAAATGATAACATAATTCTATCCCTTTAAATTAGTAGTGCAGCTCAGTCTTAAAGGGATTGTGCTTTGTGGCCCCATTTCTTTTGTGGGTTGCAGAGAAGAGGACAATGTTTCCTTCTGGTAATGGGCAGATAAGAAGCTCACCTGAACGTTCTCATAAAAGAGCACATCCGGGACCTTCATCTTCTCATCAGGGCTGTACACAGGAGCCGAGATGTTCCCTATGGTCAGAAGTCCATCTTTTACTGTGCCTAACAGTGGAGAGCAGAAATAAAAAGAAAAAGTGAGAGATTCTCAAAAAAGAGATTTCATCAGACAAAGATTGCTTATTCAGCCGTGTCACTGACCAGCCTCCTTTCTTCACAAAAACAGTCTATTTCCTCCCATCTAGACTTTTCAGACACCACATAGTATTGTACGTTTGAAATCTAAGCCTCTTACAGACAGCAGGGAAAATGGGACAAAAATATCAGTGCAGGCTAAAATTACTGAGGAACCACTGAGGTTGTCTGAGCCAGGGATGTGTGCAATTCAGAACTGAGCTGAGAATGACTTTTCAAATTTAGCAGGATTTGTAATTTGAAGTTAAGGTAGAGGCATTGAACGGAATCAAATTAAAACAAATTCCTAAAATGCCTAGTAGATTAGATAATACATTTCATTTATCAGTATAAATCACTCTTTGATTTGTGATCATACATATAACATCTAACAATGTTGGAAGAACACTTCATCTTTCATATTGATCTGTGCCTTCATTTTAATGACTTTTGGGTAAATTGGAGCATTCTGGAAAATGAAGTGTTCTTCAACATTGTTAGACTATTAGCAGATAAAAAAAAGATATTAGAAATTAAAGATATTCAGTATAGCTATTATAAAATTATACATGCACATTTCTATAGGTTGCATTTCAAACATTAATTATATTAATGCAGTATGATCACAAGTCTATGAGTGATTCATACTGATAAATGTATTATTTTAACTACTAGGCATTTTAGGAATGTGTGTTAATTTGATTCCTTTCAATGTGGTGGACATTTATGTGTTAGTTTTCTGGTATTTACAAAACTTGGACTATTGAAATCCCTGTTGTGTGACTGTGTTGAATTGCTCAGTATTATAATTCAACATCCTGTTGTCCAATTCATTTGAAATTCTCATGACTTGTAATTAGCGTTGGTCTGAACTCTGGTATGGTGTTGTACTGTAACTCACAGGTGTAGAGGTGGCTCTGTTCTGATGCTGGGTCAGGCTGATCCTCTATTGAGCAGTTCACTAGACTCTTCTGAAGAGCCGATCGAGCCAGGCTGGGCAGAAACCTACAAATTCAAGAAAAATTATTCACTCTCTATTCATACTTACCATATCAATTTTCCCAGCCTTTCTGAACTTTTCACAAGTCAAAAAAACAAAACAAAACAAGAAATAAGCATGTAAGGTACAGTGTCACTAGCAGCATCAAACTGAATGCCAAAAATAATAAATTCCCATTTTTATGATTCATGTTTGCCACTCGTCAGTAACAGCGCTGGTAACAAGTTTTTTTTTTTTTTTGAATGTTATTTAGTTGTTGAGTGGTGACATTGAGGCTTGAATGAATGTGTTTGAGGTTGTCTACCTGGACAGACAGGCTTTGTTCACAGCGTGAGCAACACTCTCCTGTGGATACTGAGAAAGACGCCGACAGATTCTCAGGAGCTGCCTGGTGGACAATGAAGAAGCAAGGGACAAGGCCTGAACACAGCACAAAAACACCAAACAACATTTATTTTTCATCTCACCAAACCAAACCAAACCAAAAAACACAAAAACCCAAATAAATGTCTTTTGAACTAAAATGATAGATGTGTGTAAGTATAAGTGTAAGTCAACACGTTGTAAAACATGAAGTACTATTGTTTCACTTCAGAAGACACTAATTCATCCACTGGGGTCATATGGATTGCCATTGTGTTTACTTTGTGGGGTTTTTAAAGCATCATCTTTGGAGGTCTCGTAAATTTGCATTATACAGTCTCACAGGATTATTTTTTATAAAAATCTCCATTTGTGTTCATCTGAAGAACGCAAGTCATATTCATCTGGGACGGCATGAGGGTGAGTAAATGATGAGAGAATTTTCATTTTTGGGTGGAGTACCTCTTAAATCCAATTTTATGAAATCCTTAAAATGGAAAAAATATTAACCAAGGCCACTGTGAAAGTGGACAATCGCTGATGCGCTCCATTATAACAGGATATTTAAGGTTTCTGGGACAGAGCTAACTTAAACACCAGTAAACAGCAGACTAAGCGCTTTCTAAATAAAAAACCCTATGTTGTGTTGTATAAACAGGAACCCTTAACAAATATGCTGATAAGGTATATGAAGAACTCCAATCTCCCTATATGAGTCTGCTCTTGGACCACTGGAGTCAGGGAATGGGCCACAGTCTCTCCTTGCTGTTTAAGTGCTGAAGAAATCGATTTGTTCTTCAAAGGTTTTGGGGATCTAACATCAGAAAGCTCACCGTTGGATCGTTGGATTTTCTCAGACTGTGAGTCAGGTGTTGCAGCTGCTCCACTGATTCTTTGGGAACATTTGGGATCTGTTATAAAAATAATATGTATACAAGACTCAAATCTAGAAAAGCAAACATCAAAGGTATATTATAATTTGAGTCAATACAAAATGCAGTATGTAAACATGTTGAGTGCAGCAGATTTAATCAAACACATTACTGAATTTGACCTAAAAGATCAGTCTGAAGGTGACGTGACTGACCATTCCCTGGATAACGGCCGTTTCCTCAGTCTTGGCCAGTGGTTTGACGGTGTGAAAGAGGAACATGGTGAGGATCTCTGGGCCGAGCCACTGCTGTGTGGTGCTCCCGACTCCAGGCGGCTCCGCTAGAGCGATGATCCGGAATGACGGGTGGATTGGGAAGATGGATCTGTGGAGAAGATCAGCACTGGTTACTTATTTTCATCAAGCACAGTCTCCTTCCCAATTTCGGATCTATAATGCAGTTGCAATTCAAAGCAACAACAACAACAAAAAAAAAAAAAATCAATGCTTAAACAGATGTTAATGTTGTAGCTGCAAAGCATTCATTCATTCATATTATATATATATATATATATATATATATATATATATATATATATATATATATATATATATATATACACATATACATACTACCATTCATTTTTTTTATTTTTATTATTTAAATAAATACTTTTATTCAGCAATTGTGCAATAAATTAATCAAAAGTGACATTACAGTCATTAAAGTAAACATTTATCATGGTTTCCACAAAAATATTAAGCAGCACAACAGTTTTCAGCAGTTTTTAACAATAAGAAATGTTTCTTGAGTTTCTCTGAAGGATCATGTGACACTGAAGACTGAAGTAATGGCTGTTGAAAATTCAGCTTTGCATCACAGAAATTAAATAAATTCTAAAATACAATAAAATATAAACAAGTTTAAAAAAAAAAAAACATTTCACAATATTACTTAGAGATGCATGATTTGCGGGAAAAAAATCTAACTGCGAAAAGCAAACAAACTGTGATTCCAAGTTTGCTGTGCTTGTTTGTAAAGCTGCAAAATTTGGCCAAAAATTTGTGATTATATATTAATGTCTATAAATAATAATAATAATAATAATATTATTATTATTATTATTATTATTATTATTAGACTTTTTTAAGTACTATTATTATTGTTATTATCACTAAATAAAAATAGAAGCATTACTAAATAAAAACAAATTGAGATATATTACTCTTGTAATATTTCACTGTAAAATAAAACAAATAGTAATTAAGAAAAGTAATATAGTAGTGCCACTTCACACTGAAACATGCAGTGCACATTTTAATTTAATTAAATCACAGCCTTTGTGATTTGATAAATGCACACAGCCATAACATTATTTCCATTTTATTTTGATAAATTGTTCAGCCCTAATATTACTGGGTATTTTTATTCTATTTTTGGTCAAATAAATGCAGTCTTGGTGAGCATAAGAGACTTGTCTTTCAAAAACATTAGTCATTTTTACTAAATCCAAACTTCTGAATGGTAGTGTATATTTCTGAGGGATCCGAACATTAGAAACAAGGGACTGAAGTTTATTTTCAACCTGGTTTCTTATTGACTACTGTTTCCCTTCTTATGAAATAAAAATGTTAGGCAGTGTGTAGTAAGTAATAAGTTAGCATTAGATTCTGAACATAGCTGATGTGAAGTTATTACACAGACTATCAAGACAATGGAGCAGGTGACCTGAAAACAGACATTACAGTCACAGCGACTGTCAATCTTTGTTATTATGATTATGATATGTTTCAGGGGGCTGGCATAACCAAAGGCACCTGATCACTGAAGACTATATGAGAACAAGAGAAGGTGAAGCCAGTCCATTCATCTGTCAAAGTGAATAGGATATGCTCATGTCAAGATCTGTGTCCTCGCTGATCTCTGGCACATTGATATTGTATCGCTGACAATAGCTTGTGCTCGAGCTGCATCGCCACCTAATCCCACTGGACAGCTCCGTCTATTTATAAACAGTGAAGCCCCCTGCATGAAATGCATAGATACACCTACTTACACAGAGAGAGCGATCGAGATTCTTCATTATCACACCATTTTAGATCTTCATCAGATCAACTGCCTCCTGTTGCCTAGCAACACCTTCCTACCTTCCATGTCCCTGGTTTCAAAGACACCAGCTCCTGTTTCTAACATTTACACATCATTACTGAATGTAGCACTTGTTAGCAGTAATCACACACAGGTGCACTGCTATCATCTTCACCCATAACACGTAATGTGTCACTGAAAAACCACAAGAAAGACCATTTATGCAAACAAGGAAAAAGTGAGATACAGTGACCAGGGGGTGTCACGTAAAACACACAAATAAATAAATAAAAAATAAAACAAAAAAAAAAATGCAACAAATCAAAACAAAACAACATGAACATAACAAAAAACAAAACAAAAAAATAAAAAAACACAACAACAACAAAAACAAAATGCAACGATACAAAACAAAAAACAAAACAAAAAATACAAAAAGCACAACACAACAAAAAACAACAAAAAGAAAAACTAATCAAAACAGAAAATACAAAACAGAACACAACAAAAACATCACAAAACAAAAAAACAAAACAGAAAATACAAAAAACAAAACAAAACAAACAAAAAAAAAACAGAAAATACAAAAAAACACAACAAAAACAACAAAAACAAAACAGAAAATACAAAAAACAAAACAAAACATCAAAAACAAAACAGAAAATACAAAAAACACAACACAACAAAAACATCAAGACAAAAAACATCAAAACAAAAAGCAAAACAAGTCAAAATACAAATAAAACTCACAACACAACAAAAACAAAAACAAAAAAACAAAACAAAAATACAAAAACAAAACAAAAAATGGAAATAACAGACTTTTAATTGGTTAGTCACCATTAAACTTCACTGGAAACATAATTTATGGTGCAAATATGGTGTATCAAGATCCATTTTTCAGGTTTGACATCAATATTTCTAGTCGTCATTGGTTCAAATTTAGATGCACTACGTGTGCACGTGTAACTGTAAAATAGATTTATATATACAGACAGAACTTGGTGAAGGGCAAGATTTTTGTGCATAACAATGTTTTCTTTTTTTTATATTTGTTAAAATGTAATCTATTCCTGTGATGCAAAGCTGAATTTTCAGCATCATTACTCCAGTCTTCAGTGTCACGTGATCCTTCAGAAATCATTACAATATGCTGATTTACTGCTCAAGAAACATTATTATTATCAATGTTGAAAAAAATTGCACTGCTTAATATTGGTGTTGAAACAGTGATAATTGTTTTTGTCTTTAGTGTCACTTTTGATCAATTTAATGCATCTGTGCATGCATATCAAAGTACTAATATCTTCAAAAAATCTATACAGTAGTGTATATAGCCAAAAAAATGCATAAAAATAAATAAATAAAGCTAAATAACAAAAAAACAAACTAACTAAAAGCTAAAAAACAAACAAACAAACAAACAAACAAATAAATGTTCATAAATAATAATCAATATTGGATTTTAATGACATTACTTTCAAACAAATGTGAAATCCTGGTTGTGAAGTATTGTTTTCAACAATTTGCACATATGAGAGATCATGTATTGTGATGCTAAAACTGTTCAAGTAATCAACACATTAATACCTTTTTGCATGCAACAAGTCTGAGAAAGACTGAGAGTGAAACAGAGAGACAGACCAAGCTGCTAATAATAGTTGACTCTGTGAGAGCACCTATATTCTGCTCCAAAGCGCAGTGTTGACCTCAGGAGGTCAGACACAGCAGCCCTGCCCACGCAGCCGAGCAAAGTGTGACTTTTAGAGGCGTCATTAATATGCCTGTACAGTAAGGAGTGTGTATGTGAGTCTGAGGCCGACAGGAACAGAGACTCGCTAATTAAGAGCAGTGTTAGAACCACGTGAAGAGACCACAAGTGAAGTCTGAGACGTCGGCTGGAAACACAGGAAGAGGAAGTGGCTTTATTTCAACCTCAGACGCGCCACCACAAACATCCTTCCTACCCGTCTAGGTGGGGCTCCACCAGCAGGACACAAATATACATCCAACAGGACTGATTTCTTCACCGTGACACTCACAGATTTGTCATTTCACTGATCAGGTGTTGATAAACTGTAGCTAAGATTACAATAATGTCAAGTCATATAATACACTAGAGAAAATTACAAAATATGGAAATTAAGTCTAAGAGACTATTTCAGAATAGTGTTATTTGCATAATATTCTATTTTAGTTCTTTCAGTCTATTAAATTAGTTTGTATTGTTGTATTTTCTATTTTCATTTGAATTTTAGTTACATAAGTTTAGTTACATTTAGTTTTCATAATTTTGATGTGTTTTTGTCATTTTGATTTTTTTTCTACTTTTTTAATTAATTTTTATTTCAGTTTTAGTTATTTTAGTACATCATTTTAAAAGTAAATGTTTCGAAGTAAATTTCAAAGTAAATGAAATTGAGAAATTTTGTTTTGGCAGCTAGTGAAATAAAATATATTAAAAAGTTTAAACAAAATTTTTACATTTTTTACATCAAAATACTTGGTATTTTATTTCAGTTAATGTTTATTTCAAGCAAATATATTTCATTTTTTTATGGTTTTAGTTTTAGTTACCTATAATAACCCTGTTTCAGATTTCAACAGAACAGTAATAACCAATCTGACACAAACTGTATTAAAAAGGAAATGTGAAAAAGCTTTTACAGACTTTGGAATAGTGGGACATGATGAATCAGCCACTCAAAAGTTGATTGCTGATCCTTGCGGACGGCCAACAGACAATAAGACACACTGATTGTCGAACTCGCGCTCATGCCATTTCAAACCTGCATGATTTTCTTTCTTCTGTGGAACACAAAAGAAGAAATGCTGCTCACTCTTCTGAGTGATTGCTATGAATGGAGACTGAGGCTATTGAGTTTCAAGAGGAATGCAATAGCACTATAAATGTCTCACAAAAGGTATAGAATTCATGTGCTATATAAAGTCTTCTGAACAGGGATGCAAACTCATCAAGCGTGGAAAAGGTACCAAAGATGCAAACACCCATAGAGGAGGTCTGGGGGTATACCACCCCGGGAAGAAATGTTTGCAAACATCAGCTTTAAAAAATACAGATATAGTCGATTTTTGGGAAAAAGTCAATACAGTGAAAAGCTCAAGTTTAAAACAATTCTAAAATAACCCTCCACTTCAGTTGTCTCAAGCCATTATAGTCACATGTTGCTGACTATACTACAATACTATTACTACTACTACTACTACTACTTATTATTATTATTATTATTATTATTATTATTATTATTATTATTCTGCTAAAATACACAAACTTGATAAATAAATAAATTAGTAATTGTACTGTAAAATAAAAGATGAGTATTTACTACCACTACTACTACTAATATTAATAAATTACTATTATTATTATTATTATTATTATTATTATTATTATTATTATTATTATTAATAATAATAATAATAATAATAATAATAATAATAATAATAATAATAAATCAATTATTAGTAATAAAACTTTTGTATTGTAAAATAAAAGATGAGTATTTAAAACTACTACTGCTACTAATAAAAAATAAATAATAATAATAATAATAATAACAATAATTAATAATTAATAATAATAATAATATTATTATACTAAAATATACAATTTTGACCAATAAATAAATTATTAGTAATGAATACTTTTGTATTATAAAATAAAAGATGATAATTTAATACTACTAAGACTAATAAAAATATTTATAGTATTAAAATAATATAATAATAATTTATTATTTTTATCATTATTATTATTATTATTATTATTATTATAATATTAAAATATATACATTTGTTCAGTAAGTAAATTATTAGTAATGAATACTTTTGTATTGTAAAATAAAAGATGGGTATTTAATACTACTACTACTACTACTAATTTTATTTTACAGAACATCTCAATTTGCTTTAAAACATTAAACGAAGGTTTTTAAATTTTACATTTTCAATTGTAAATTTTGAGGAAAACCACAAGGAGACCTTATATTTTTCTTTTTGAATTGGATCTTTCGGTTACACTTTATTTTAAGGTCCAATTCTCACTATCAACAAACCATTAACCACAACTTTTGCCTCAATAAACTCCTAATTTGCTGCTTATTAATAGTTGGTAAGGTAAAAGTTTAGTGATTGGGATGCAGAATATGTGCTTTAGAACTACTAATAAACAGCCAATATATTAAAGGGGTCCTATTATGCTCTTTTACAAAGTCTTGATTTTGTTTTGGGGGTATACTAGAACATGCTCTCATGCTTGGTGGTTTGAAAATCGCATTATTTTTCACATAATTTACATTATTACAATTCCTTCCTCCCCAGCCTGACACAAATGGCTCGATTAGTTCCGGGTTTGATGAAGGCCCGCCTTCCGAAAAATGAAATGTGTTGTGATTGGTTAGTTGTCCCAGTGCGTTGTGATTGGCAAGCAGCTTAGACGGTGTTTCAGTACTGCCCCGCCCCTTGACAAAGCAGCACGTTCATCAATATTGCCATATCAATTCAGACCCCGAGAATATTGAACAAGAGGATCGCGCAGAACCTTTGCACGCACGGATATTGCAAGACATATTAAAGTGGTAACGATATTGTCCGGGTTTTGACACAGCAGTTTACTAGAGAGAGAGACCCAGATGCAGAATGATCAAGGGAGTGAGGTTTATTGACAAGACTAGAATTAACAAGGCTGATGTAAGAGTCCAAACAGTAGGAAAGGGCAGCCTGCTGGAGAACAGGAGGATGGCTGAAGTCAGACCTGGACAAAGGTTGGCTGAAGAACAAAGGAGATAGGGCAGCACCAGTCAATGAGAACACAGGAGATCAGGCAGCAGCTTGAGCAACCAGGGCTTGATATTTTGAGCTGTAGTGAAACCAGTCCAGTCAGATAGCCAGGCCTTGAGAACAGTAGCCAGAGGGAATCAGGACACAGAACAGGAACAAACACTAGACAAAACAACACACAAGACACGCAAGACAAGACCACAAGAGAGAACAACAAGCAGCAAAAATAAGACACTGACTACATACTATGGCTAGAAAGAAAAGAACAACGAAAAACAAATTAAAACTGCAGAGAGCAAATAAAACAATAGAATGAACCAAAAGGCAAATTCCAGGAATGGATAACTGGAATAAAATCTGGCTAAGACAAAAACAAAATAAAAGAAAGAAACCGAACTAAAGGCTAGAGAAAACTAGAGCAAAAATAAAGACAGGAACTAGACTAGAGCAAAAAACAAAGCAAAGAAATCCTAAAACTTCAAGAGAACTAAATGCAAAACTAGACTGACAAGGAGAGTAAAATATAACACTACTAATACGACTAGCTGACTGACAAGGAATTCTCTTACACATAAGGAACTAACGCAACGAACCAGCAGAGACATGAGGGAAAGGGGCAGAATATAAAGGAGCAGAGCACATGAGGATCAAGTGTACACAATCAAGTAAACGAGGACTAGGACTAAACAAGGGGGCGGGGTAACTGGAAACAAGAAAGCAGGGCAAGAGGAGCACATGGCACAACAAAAACAAAGACAAAGCCATGTGCTCAGACACGAGACAAACAGGGACACATTAAACAAAGACAGAACAGACATGACTGTCAGGGCAGGACCCTGACAGATATTGTTGTTGTTTTTTTTTGGCTAAATCACGTTTTAGATAGGATGTCAACAACAACTTAAAAATAACTGCATTTACTACATACAGATAAGTGTAACGGTATTATGTATTACGTTTATTGTTCTTTAATTCTAACATTATAACATGAATTGCAGTGAAACTGTTATAGAGTTGAATTTATTTATACCATAGTCCCACAGAGTTACACTATTTGTGGCGGCATATATATGCAAATTAATTCTCTGCCAGCGGGAGGCGCTGTTGGAGCGGGAGAGAGCGAGATGTTTCCTGGTAACGCTGTACACAAAGCAGAGCTCCTCTCACAAACCCTACTTTATCAGACATTACATGCAAGATGAAATGAAAATGACATCCAAAATTTTCTGAAGACAGTCAGTTTCCATCAGAAATACAGTGATATAAAAACACCCGCACCGGGTTTCGATTTTGAAACGTGCCGTGCTCAACCAAGCATTCTCCCCACCCGCCAACCATTCAAATTTTATTTTAAATTTTATTTATTTTAATGATATTCTAATGGAACACTTTGTGATGTCACAAACACCGGAAAACAACTTTGTAGTCCAAACGAGGCGTCCGTTGTAGTTCTTGAAAAGGGATTTTTTTAAAAACAAAATATCTCCCTTTGGAGTGGACTTTGAGATTTGTAACTTTGTAGATCTTTTTTATGCCCAAACATACACACTACACACTGACTAAAATTCAAAAAGTGAAAAAGCATAATAGGACCCCTTTAATAATAGGCATGCTAATAATCAACTAATTAATAGTGAGAATTGGTCCCTATACTAAAGTGTTACCTATGAATTGGTTGATGCAGTTCACAAACACTCTAAACATTTTAGTGGGAAAAAACGGGGGAAAACAGCTAGTACACTATTAAAAATTTCTCTAATGTTACACAGAAGAAAGCAAGTCAAACAAGTATGGAATGACATGAAGTGAGTAAATGATGACAGAATGTTCATTTTGAGTCCAACATCGTGGAGTTCATACGGTTTATAAATGTCAAAAAAAAAAAAAAAAAAAACATGGAACCAGATCTGAAAAAAAAAAAAAAAAAAAAATCACAAGAATGCTAAAGCAATACTGAACGCTGTAAACAAATTCAGCAGTCATACTCAGTGCTATTATATTACAAAAATAAGACTTGAACTATTAAAAACTTTAGCTTATTAACTCTCCCTTTCAAAAAGAGATGATGCACCATAGCAACGAAATGTTGTGGCATAAAATTTCTCAACCACTTTTAAATTACACATCTGAAGGCAAGTAGAGACAGACCAAAATAAACAGCGAGTGCGATGGAGCTAACTGACAAAACCTATAAAATCAGCCCTCGGATTAAATTGAGCTGGACCGTCTGGTGGGCAGTTTCCTGTTATTGCGGTCTGGAGATGAAAGCAGCCATTGTCATGGGCTGAAATGCATCTCATCGTAACTCAGTGTTTCTCGCAGACACGGACGCTCGGTCTAGACTCACTGTCACAAGGCTTGTTGTCCTTAGATAGAGTCTCTCTATAGAGATGACGTCACAGTAGGTTAATCAACACCTCCTATAGTATGTGGCTTTAGTCATCAGACCCATGTGAGGCATCACAACATTCAGTATTCATTCATCTTTCATGACTGCGCCGCTTCAGGTCAAATGAGACAGAGAACCGGACGTGACAAATGGACTTACTGAGTGATCTGAAAGCACATATCATCATATGGACCTGTCTTACTAAAAGCTTGCTTATATAAGAACTTGAGAGTATATTAATAGAAATGTCCAGCATCTAATAATGTAGTATATTAAAGATTAATTTTTTTAGATTTTGCAGAAAAAAAAAAAAAAAATAACTTTTCAGTTTTGGGGGGTTTACCCCAAATGATCCCAAATACAATACATTAATTCAATTTTTATGTCCCATTACTTTTGCAATACCGTAAAAAAATTATTGTAATTTTAAAAATGCTATGGTAAAAACCTGTTAACAGTAAGTACCATTAATATGTACGGCGAATAACTGCAATAGATATAAAAGGACATTTCATGTAATTTTACAGTAAAATACTGTTAAATGCACAGTTTTTGGAAGTGAATTCTCTGTGGCACCTCATATTTGATTTTTTGTTTCATTGAAATAATTGTTTCTTCTTAGTTTTCAGTTATTACAGTTGTATACTGTATATTATATTTGTTACATCTTATATTGTTAAATGAATGTTTATTGCATTACTGTTACTACTACTATTTATATACTCTTCTGCTCACCAAGGCTGCATTTATTTGATCCAAAGTACAGCAAAAACAGTAACATTTTGAAATATTTTTACTATTTAAAATAACTGTTTTCTATTTGAATATATTTTAAATATATTATATTTAATATATTTATTCCTGTGATCAAAGCTAAATTTTCAGCATCATTACTTCAGTCTTCAGTGTCACATGATCCTTCACAAATTATTCTAATATGCTGATTTGCAGCTCAAGAAACATTTTTTTTTTGATTATTATTATCAATATTTAAAACAGTTGAGTACATTTTTTTCAGGATTCTTTGATGAATAGAAAGATCCAAAGATCAGCATTTATCTGAAATAAAAAGCTTTTGTAACATTATACACTACACTATTCAAAAGCTTGGAGTCAGAGTCATTTTTTTAGGAAAGAAACATAGAAATAATTACTTTTATTTAGCAAGGATGCTTTAAATTGATCAAAAGTGATGATAAAGACATCTATAATTTTACAAAAGATTTCTATTTCAGATAAATGCTTCACTCACTTCATGCTTCTGAACTTTCTATTCATCAAAGAAACCTGAATAAATTCTACTTCGATGTTTTCAACATAATAATAATAATAATAATAATAATAATAATAATAATAATAATAATAGTTTTTTGAGCAGCAAATCAGAATATTAGAATGATTTCTGAAGAATCATGTGACTGGAGTAATGATGCTAAAAAATTAGCTTTGACCACAGGAATAAATGACATTTTAAAATATATTAAAATACAAAATAGTTATTTTAAATAGTAAAAATATTTCTAAATTTTACTGTTTTTGCTGTACTTTGGATCAAATAAATGCAGGCTTGGTGAGCAGAAGAGACTTTAAAAACACTGAAAATCTTACTGTTCAAAAACTTTTGACTGGTAGTGTATACACACACACACACACACACACTTTTTGTGTTTCAAAAGTGCAAGTGTTTTTGAATTCAGTCAGTGCTACAATATGTGTAAAAAAAAAGGAAGAACAAAAAAAACTATATATCCCCATTAATATTACATTTATGGGAAATATTAACTTTATCAATCACTGTATATTGTATATCCAATTAATGATTTTGATAAATCCATATTTACACTAAATATGTTTTTATTATTGCTTACGGTTGTATAATACTGCAATATTTACTACAATACACAGACAGTATCTGCAACAATTTGCACTAGGTATAAATAACATCTAACTGCCATTTACTGCATAGACATTTATTGCATATCCTGCTATTTTTACTTAATGCAAATAGCATCTGCCTTAATTTATGCATGCAATCTGAATTAAAATTTTTGAGTGAACTATCCCTTTAATAAATTCATCTGAAATACATTGGATATAATCACCGACTGCTGAGAGACACTTCATAAAGAAGGGCTGCTATGAATGTGCTGAATTCTCACATCTCCCCCACGAACACATACAGGTGTTGATTAGCGTGAGATTCCCTGGCACTGGGACCAATTTATGGATGGAGCTCTCATGAGAAATGATAGGTGCTGGGATTTCTAAAACACTAGGCAGAGCACTAGCCTCACGTAAGTACTTCGACGGCACACTTCCCAAAAGCATTACTTCAGCTGGACATAAAAATGTTTATAAATTAACACGAGCCTCGGACCGGCCATTATGTGCTTATCCAATTTTAATGGAGGTTTAGGGACAACTCATATTTAATAAATTATATTAATCCATTTTAAATACAGCAAAACCATTAGAATAAAGGAATTTGAGTATCACCATATAAAGCAATTGTGTCTCTTCAGAGGACTTCAAAAAAAAAAAACTGCTTGACTGATATGGATTTTTTTTTTTAATGGATATATGGATGTCTTTATGAATTTCTGAAACTTGAAAGTTTTGGTTGCTTGGACTTTCAATGGATGGACAAAAATAATGAGATAATATTAAAAATATCTTCCAAAGATGAATGAAAGACTTTGCGTTTGAAGTAAACAGTGAAAGGATACGCACTTTTGGGTGAAATAACCCTTTAATAAACAACTTTAAATTTGCTTTTACTGTGTTTATTCTGTGTTTATACATTCTTGACAATGTCACAATGTCTGGTTCCATTACAAAAAAACTAGTATTTATAATCACTGAAAATGACCTGAAGACAATTTTGCAACATTAAGCTAGAGTAAGCAAGGGTTACTTTAGCTGATTCATGCTATTGTCTGATTACAATATTACCTGTCTTGTAGCTCCTGGTCAGTGAGCTGTAGTTCGTCTTTTAGAGTCTGGTAACGGTCCCACCTCAGGAGTCGAGTCCCATCATACAGAGCCAGCTCGCGGTCATGCAGCAACCTGCGACGGTAGACAGGCCAGATTAATCACCAAACAAATCAAGCACTACAGAAAGAGAGCCATGATCAGCAATCTGCTCCAAAGTGAAAAACACAAGCACAGAAATAGCAGAGCTGGGTTTTCACACCAAAAGTGTGTTCTCAGGGAGGAAAAAAAAAAAAAACTGCCAAAAAGACCAAAAATAAAAGTAATAAAGATAAAAAAATATTGTGCCAAAAATTCTGTTAATAGACATTTATGAAGAAAGGTACATAAAACACAGTGTCCTAACCAGGCTTGATTCAACAAGTTTCCAGTATCAACTAATTTGTCCACTTATTATAAAATTATTATTATTATTATTATTATTATTATTATTATTTTTATTATTTACAATTACTACTAATACTAATAATAATAATTCTATTGTTCATAAAAAATACATTGTTGTTATTGTTATTGTTATTATTATCATTATTATTATTATTATTAGTAGTAGTAGTAGTAGTAGTAGTAGTAGTAGTAGTAGTAATAATAGTAATAATCATAATTTTAATCATATCAATTCATATCAACAAATTACTACTACTGCTACTTATAATAATAAATCAAATGTTCATAATAATAAATCATTATTAGAATAATAATAATAATAATAATAATAATAATAATAATAATAATAATAATAATAATAATAATAACAACGTATTATGACACCTTTAATTATTATTAAAGTATTATGAGTAGTAGTATTTGTATTAGTAGTAATGTTCAATTAAATGTTCATAATATCAATAAATTATTATTATTGTTAATAATAATAATAATAATAATAATAATAATAATAATAAAAATCTTCATAACAATAGTTTATTAGTAGTAGTAGTAGTAGTAGTAGTAGTAGTAGTAGTAGTGTAACAGTGGAACTAATTTGAATGTTCCTAATAATAAATTACTACTACTACTACTACTACTACTAAGTAATTAAATAAGTAAAAATTAGTTGGTGTCATAATAATTTACTTTATTGATACTATAATAATTGAATTAGTATTTGTAGTTGTAGAAGTAGCAGTTAGCAAAAGTAGTATTATTACCCTAGTGAAACATAAATATACTAAAATGCATCTGAAATACATTTATTTCATGCTAAGTATACTACAAATACATTTACATATTTATGGACTTAAAAATACCCTTTAATTGTACTTTTAATATACTAAACTGGCAGTAAATGTGTTAATAGATTTGAACTATACTTAGTATGAAATAAATGTATTTTAAATAATTTACTTTTAATAGGGTAGTACTACTACTATTACTACTAATACTAATGGTAATATTTTAGATATGTGAATTCTGACTATGGATGCACATTGCATCACACTGGGTTACAGTGTAAGCATCTAGACTGAGGCTAAGCACAGTAAGTGTAGTATGGACTGAGACTGACCTGGAAAGCACAGCCAGAGTGCCCAGGTTGACGCGGTGGATGCCGTCCAGCAGCACCAGCTTGCCCTCCTGAGCAGCAGTGACCAGCGGGGAGGCCCTCCAGGCCGTGTCTCCATTAGGCAGGGTGTACCTCTGCTGGAGGAGGTCCCGCGCAGTCATATCCTACCAAACACACACACACACACACACACACACACACACACACACACACACACACACACACACAGGCAACGCCTGTCATTCAGTGTATCCTGTAGTGCGCTGACAGAGAGGCAGGGGTGAAAGAAGGACAGAGGTGTGTGTGGACAGGGTTTACCAGCGCATCTGAGGTCAATCGTTCATACTGTATGAACAGTCATGGGCTTTACATTGATTTGGAAATATACAGCCGTGACTGATTTTGTACAATAATAACACAAAACATCCACCATGACTCAATATATAAGCAAAGGGCTGTGCCATGATCTCAAGTAGTGATTGCTCAATATATTGGCTATTTTTTAATAAATATGGTATGAAATGAAAATGTTACATTTATTTAATTTTTGTACATGGTTTTGGACATTTTCTGGTTTGTTCCAATTTATCTTCATTTTATAACTGTTCTGTTTTTATTTTATTTTTTTTTCTCAGATTGTTGGACCACAATCTTCAATATACCATATATACACTAAGTACATACCATTTTTATACTTGTTTTTTTTTGTTTTTTTTTAAGATACTGATAATTTATAATTTAATTCAACAAAGAGACATTACACCAATCACAAATTAAGACATTTATAATGTTATAAAAGGTTCTATTTAAAATATATGAAATAAATGCAGTTCCTTCTATTCATCAAAGAATCCCTAAGAAAAAAAAATTGTATTGTTTCCACAAAAATATTAAGCAGCACAACAGTTTTTAACTTTGATAATAATAAATGTTTCTTGAGCAGCAAATCAGCATACTAGAATGATTTCTGAAGGATCATGTGACACTGAAGACTGGAGTAATGATGCTGAAAATTCAGCTTTGATCACAGGAATAAATTACATTTTAAAATATATTAAAATATTTCAAAACATATTAGTGTTTTACAGCATTTTGATCAAATAAATGCAGGCTTAGTGAGAAGTAAGAAACTTCTTTCAAAAACATTAAAAAAAAAAAAAAACATACCTGTAATGGTTATCTCATATCAATCACTAGCTTCAAGCATGTTATATATAAAGCTTCATGTACAAAAGTTCACTTTTCCACTAAGACTGTTTGCCAAACTGTTTAAGGAAAATTCGCGTTAACTTTTAAGGCAAGGAAAACATTGAAAAGTTATCTAAAGGTGAATCAACACAGGGAGAACAAAACTATCATAACAAGTGGAAACACAAGACACAAAACATTATTGCTTGTCAAAGCAAGTGCCAAGACTCTTTTTCTGGCTTGTGACGTAGTATTTTTTCCACAACTGAAAGCACTGTATGTCATCAGGGACGAGCAGAGGCCCATACGAGTTCATAAAAGGGCTTCAGAGGGCTAACAAGATGAAGTGCGCTACAAAATTCCTCTTTTCCCCATACACTATGACCTCTTGCTCTCACCGGGCAAAAATAACTTAAGCATGATGCACGGACAGCTTCCTTTTCCTGCTCTATTCTCACTGAGCCAAAGGAATTCCCGACATTCCAGTGCAAACGCACACACGCACACAGTGTTTTGCTACCTGTGGCGCTAATGTTTACACTCTGCTCTGAGCGGCTCTTCACAGTCTGTATGAGATGCATCAAAACACGAGCATGCTGCGATCAGACCCAGATGCTGACGGGTCTCTCAGCTGGTGTGAAAAGCACCCGGCCGCTGGTCACGCAGCAAGAGCTCTTCACATCAGCTCCTCACTACATTTTGTGTGAAGTCTCAGTGAACATTTTGGTTTACATTAAAGGAAAAGTTCACCTCAAAAATGAAAATGTACTCACCTTCAAGCCATCCAAGACGTAGAAGAGTTTGTTTCTTCTTGGAAACAGATTTGGAGATATTTAGGATCCTCTGCAGTGAATGGGTGCCGTCAGAATGAGAGTCCAAACAGCGGATAAAAACATCACAATAATCCACACAATTCTACTGAAGCAAAAGCAGTGTGTTTATGACAAATCCATTGTTAAGATGTTTTTAACTTAGAACCATTGCAACCAGCTACAATATGATTCCTCTATCTATTATATTGTTTTCTCCAGGGAAAAAGTCATCTTGTCTCAAACAGGAAAGAAATACGCACAGAACAAGCACTGTTTACAAGTGAAAAGAGTCTAAAACAGTTCTAAACAAATATGCCAAAGGATTTTGATGTGAGAGGACAACAGGAGATGAACTTTTTCACTGGAGGAAGTGTTAATATGATTTATGGACTTCACAAGATATTAGTTGATGGACTGAATTCTCGTGGATTACTTGTGGATTATTGTGATGTTTTTATCAGCTGTTTGGGCTTTCATTCTGACGGCACCCATTCACTGCAGAGGATCCATTGGTGAGCAAGTGACGTAATGCTACATTTCTGCAAATCTGTTCATATAACGAAACAAACTCACCTACATCTTGGATGGCTTGAGGGTGAGTATATTTCAGCAAATTGTAATTTCTGGGACAACTATTCCTTTAACTGTTATTTGTAATTGGCGCAAAAAAAGTATTCCTTCATTAACCATCTCAAAATCTAGTGAGCTACTTTACTAGTAAGTTACTGATGTGCAACACTCTACATAGGAAGAAACATGCTGCTAAGTACGGAGCTACGGAGCCCCTTATAGGACACGGTGGTGGAAAAAATCGGGGTGGGAGAAAAAAAATATTTTTCAAATATTTTGCGTTCTCTCGCAAAACTTTTGTGTTCCCTCAAGAAACTTTGCGTTTCCTCGCAAAACTTTTTGCGTTCTCTCGCAAAGATATTTGCGTTCCCTCGCAAAACTTTTGCGTTCTCTCGCAAAGATGTTTGCGTTCCCTCGCAAAACTTTTGCGTTCTCTCGCAAAGATGTTTCCGTTACCTCACAAAACTTTTGCGTTCTCTCACAAAGATGTTTGCGTTCCCTCGCAAAACTTTTGCGTTCTCTCGCAAAGATGTTTGCGTTCCCTCGCAAAAATTTGCGTTCTCTCGCAAAGATATTTGCGTTCCCTCGCAAAAGTTTTGCTTTTTCTCGCAAAGATGTTTGCGTTCCCTCACAAAACTTTTGCGTTCTCTCGCAAAGATGTTTGCGTTCCCTCGCAAAACTTTTGCGTTCTCTCGCAAAGATGTTTGCGTTCCCTCGCAAAAATTTGCGTTCTCTCACAAAGATATTTGCGTTCCCTCGCAAAACTTTTGCTTTCCCTTGCAAAGATGTTTGCGTTCCCTTGCAAAGATGTTTGCGTTCCCTCGCAAAACTTTTGCGTTCTCTCGCAAAGATGTTTGCGTTCCCTCGCAAAAATTTGCGTTCTCTCACAAAGATATTTGCGTTCCCTCGAAAAAGTTTTGCTTTTTCTCGCAAAGATGTTTCCATTCCCTCGCAAAACTTTTGCTTTCCCTTGCAAAGATGTTTGCGTTCCCTCGCAAAGATGTTTGCGTTCCCTCGCAAAAATTTGCATTCTCTCGCAAAGATATTTGCGTTCCCTCGCAAAAGTTTTGCTTTTTCTCGCAAAGATGTTTCCATTCCCTCGCAAAACTTTTGCGTTCTCTCCCAAAGATGTTTGTGTTCCCTCGCAAAACTTTTGCGTTCCCTTGCAAAGATGTTTGCGTTCCCTCGCAAAACTTTTGCGTTCCCTTGCAAAGATGTTTGCGTTCCCTTGCAAAGATGTTTGCGTTCCCTCGCAAAACTTTTGCGTTCCCTTGCAAAGATGTTTGCGTTCCCTCGCAAAACTTTTGCGTTCCCTTGCAAAGATGTTTCCGTTCCCTCGCAAAACTTTTGCATTCTCTCACAAAGATGTTTGCGTTCCCTCGCAAAACTTTTGCGTTCCCTTGCAAAGATATTTGCGTTCCCTCGCAAAACCAGTTGAGTTCGGACAGACGCTTCCTGCTTGTAGTGGTTCATACAGCTCCGTGTGTTCACAATGCAGCAGTTCACAGAGTTTTATTTTAAACTTGGACTAAAGTATAAAGAAATACAGTCAGTGCAAGTTCAAGGCAAGGTTTTGGGACATTCTAAAACGCTTAATGTGGCTTAATGTTTTAAAACAGTGACATTGGAGGGCTGTCAATAATTACTGTCAATACTAATAACATTATTAATAATAACCTTATTAATAATATTACTATTAATAAAGCAGAATAGCCCAGAATATGAACGCAATGCGCTGCACGTTATGCCTCCATAGAAACGCTTAGCTTAAGAAAGGCTAATGGACAAAGACAGTGATTTAAAAAGACTAAATCTGTTTATTAAAAATATATTACGCACAGAAAAGCAGAGAGTATGAGAATATGCCCAGAATATGAAAGGAACGGGACATTTTAAAACGCTTAATGTGAGAAACGCTTAACGTGGCTTAATGCATTAAAACGGTGTTTTAAAAAGACTCAGTAAACACATTATTAATAAAGCATTCTATTTACAGACAAGCAGATAAGTCCAGAATTACGCGTTAAGTGTTTTCCTCCAATTGAAAACATTACAAGGAAAACGCGCATAGCTTAATGCATTAAATCAGTGTTTTTAAAAGACCAAACTCAGTAAACACATTATTAATAAAGCATTCTATTTACAGAAAAGCATATGAGTCCAGAATAAGAAAGCAACGCACCGTTTTAAAGCATTAGCCACGTTAAGCGTTTTCCTTATAACGGTTTTCTATGGGAGGAAAATGCTTAATTAAACTTGTTGCGTTTTTATTGTGGACTCATTTGCTTGTCTGTAAATAGAATGCTTTATTAATAATGCGTTTACTGAGTTTGGTATTTTAAAAACACTGATTTAATGCATTAAGCTATGCTTTTTCCTTGCAATGTTTTCTATAGGAGGAAAACGCTTAACGCGTAATTAAACGCATTGCGTTCTTATTCTGGACTCATCTGCTTGTCTGTAAATAGAATGCTTTATTAATAATGTGTTTACTGAGTTTTGTCTTTTAAAAACACCGTCGTTTAATGCATTAAGCCACGTTAAGAGTTTTAGAATGTCGAACGCACAGTTTCACATGTTTTCTCCCCCTTAGACAAAACATTATTAAAACTCTTAACGTGGTTTAATGGATTAGCACGTTGCTTTCCTGTACATAATGTATATTTTTATTAAAATATAAAATTTGGGCTTTTTATTATATTAAGCCACGTTAGCCCGCTTTTCTATGGCTTATCATGCAAGTCAGCTTATATTTGGGCTCATCTGCTTGCATGTACACATATATTTTTAATACTTTATAGCATATTTGCTCTTTTTTCCTCTTCATTAAGCCGCGTTAAGCGTTTTATGAACCACGGCAGCTGTATGAATTGCTGCAAGCTGTAAAGTAAGCGTTTGTCTGAGCTCAACTGGTTTTGCGAGGGAACGTAAACATCTTTGCGAGGGAACTCAAACATCTTTGCGAGAGAAGGCAAAAGTTTTGCGAGGGAGTGCAAAGTTTCTCGAGGGAACACAAAAGTTTTGCGAGAGAACGCAAAATATTTAAAAAATATTTTTTTCTCACCACCATGTCCTTTAAGGGGCTCCGTAGCTAAGCTAATAATGTGATACTATGCATAAAATAAAATACACAAAAACTGGGTAAAATAGTCTAATAAAATTATCTAATAATAATAAATAGAATTTTTCATTTGTGCTTCACAGAATTCAATAAATACAAAGTACAAGACTCAATCATTTTTGAAGACTTTTTTGCTTATACTTTATGTATAATGGATTATAAATGTATGCATAATGTATCATAAATAATTGTAAACAAAGTTAAAAAGTTAAAATACATGATAATATTTACAGATTCCTTGCTACATATAAAATTATGTGTTTTAATGCATTGTACATTCTAAAGGTGTAAAACTGAAGTATTACAAACTGTGGTTACAATTATCATAATGCATTTTAAGGTGCATTACAAGACATAATTAATGCATTAAGAATATGTTTATAATGCATTATATACAGGCTTAAAGTAACAAATGTTCACTAAGCTCACCACAACACTATAAAAGTGTTTACATGTTTTACTGTAAAATTAAATGTCAAATTTGTCATTTTCAAGTAAAGTGATGAATTACTGTATAATTATTGTTTAAAAAAAGTACAAGGACATTTACAGAAGTCTCATGTTACATATGATTATTTAAATGGTTCTGTTTATTCTTATTTTTGATATCAGTAATGTACATTAGGGTGTTTTGTGTTACATTTTATGTTATTTAGTTAATGTTTATTGGATTGTTTCAGTGTCGTGTGTAAAGGCATTTGCCTTTTTTAACAGAATTTGCATTGGGATGTTCTGGAAAAAAAGAAGTTCCAACTTTTAAAATATGGCTGACAGAGTTGATGGGTACACTACATTTAGCAAAAATTAGGTATACTATAAAAGACAGATTTTTTAAATTTGGTCCCTGTTTATTTCTTTTCTGCAAACTTGTGATTAATATGTTTCTGATGCCTTCATTACTTGCTTTTATTGTTGGACAGCACTTTTGGGTTGGGTTTTTGAGTGGATTGTTTTCGGTTTAGTTATTTCTGTTTTTCCTTCATGCATATCTGTTTGTTTGCATTTGTTTTATTTGTTTGCATTTAAAAAAAAGTGTAGTTGCAAGTGATTTCATGCTGAATTTCTAATAAAAATACTTAAACAGAATTTACATTGGGAGCACAACTATGATGCCTTATAAGGCTGTCTACGTAGTCAGCTCACTAGATTTTGTGTTCTGACAGCAGAATAGGGCCAATGCGGTTAATGATAACTGGGGGAGATCAAGGACAGTGCATGACTCTGATCCCAGAATAGAAACGACCCAAGAACACATGGCTATTTAAGGACTGAAGCTCAAAAATATTTTGTGTGGTCTTACAAGAATTACAAATATTAAAAACACTAATGATTGCTGATGGAAACTCAGGGAGATCTGTGACCCCTGTGGTGCATGACCTCTGGCTCTGTGTGCTGATGCCCAGGACAACATTGAGCTTTCCCCCGAAAACCCAAACACTCATCTGAAAACCTCACTGTCCACAGCTGCACACAACTGAGCAAACACAAAACCATGCTCATGTGATGCAAAGGTACATTCAGAGAGCCAAACAGAAGAGAGCAAAAGAAAGAGTGTAAAGGAAGACATGACTGGGAACATTTTGCATTTTACAAAGGAATACTCCAGGTTAAAGGTAAAATAGAAAAGCTGCAATACAATTTATTTCTCTATGTAGACAGGCTAGATGGACTACTTTGAAAATGCATCTCTAGACCTTTTTTTTTTTTTTTTTTTACTTTTGCATTTTGCACACAACAAACACACTTTTGCAGCTGGTATAGTTTCTAACCCAAACTTTTAAGAAAATGTAACTACTTGCGTAACTAAAAACGTAATTATAAACTAAACAATTTTGGTAAATTGACTGTGAAACTGTATGAATTAATTCTGTGAATTAAGTCATATAAAAACATTATTTTGTAGGAAAAAAATAAAATAAAAAAAAGATTTTTAGAAGAAAACAACTCTTTCACATTTTGGTAAATTGGTGGTCAATCTATGTATGAGTTCATATAGTGAGTCACATGTAAACAAATTTTTAGAAAAAAAAAAAGATATTTTTAGAAGAAAATGTAACTAATTTACATTTTGGCAAATTGGTTGGTGAATTTGTATAAATTTATACAATTTGAAAAGTGAAATTTTAGAAGGAAACAATTATTTTACATTTTGGTGGTGAAGTCGCATGAATTTGGATAATTTCATTGCATGATTCAAAAGTCGCATGAATTTTGGTTAAGTCATATGAAAACATTTGATTTTTAGAAAAGAAACAGGAAAAAGACAATTTTTAGAAGAAAACGTAACTAATTTGCATTCTGGCAAATTGTTTGGTGAATTTGTATAAATTTGTATGATTTGAGTTATATAACTTAATAAAAACTAGAATAAAAAGTGCAATTTTAGAAGGAACCACTTTTTGGTGGTGAATTTCTTTGAATTTGAATGATATGAGCTGATTTTTACCCAAAAAAACAAACAAACAAAACTAAGCATTAAGGTCCACCCCTAAACATAACTCTAAGTGGTGTGTAAGCACATCACACAAAATCATGACTGAGATTCATACAATTTGCCACCAGTTCAACAAAACGCAAAACAGTTACGAACTGCCATGATTGTGTTGTCGTTTCTAAATGAGGCTGCATCCACACCACTAGGTGTCAGTATAAATCTACAATGACTGCTATATCGGCTAGTGCACCATTAAAAAATATGCAACTTTCAAGGAACATTTCAGTTTCAATACAAATAGAACTCAACATCAGTGACATACTACCACAGAAAATAACGTGTAGAACTACTGGTAAAATAAACTAGACTACATTTTCGACAACAGCTGAGACAAAACCATTTTCTGCTGAAATCGAAAACATCTGTGGCGTAGAGCTTAACTTGTTTTGATCCTTCCTTTAAAATGTTGCCAATTTGTCTACTTGAGACTGATTAGTTTTTATTATTTTCTTATGTTTTGACATTACCTGATAAAGCATAATTGGTTCAATGCTGTAGCCCAGCATGTCAGCAAATTCTCTTGCAATCACGGATTTGCCACAACCCTGCAAAAACAACAAGAAACAGCATTAGCCAAACCACAAGGCAATATCACCAAACAAGCATATGATGTACATTGTTCATCTGATCTAATCTCCCTTAAATAAGAACACAAGCCATGACGCACACACAGAAGACCCCGATGATCTTCCTGCATTACCATAACAGGCAGCATGAAAACTGAGCTATTGTTCTTGTTCGAAACACATCAACTTTCTAGTTCAAAGTACATTTGCTCAATGAGGGTGGCCACAGGAAGTTGCCTGTGTACCTTGGCTCCGATCAGACAAATGTCTTTGACGAGGTGGGACTGCATCATCTCGGCCAGCAGGCGGTCGTGGGTGGGGGTGCCGATGAATGCGGGACTGCTGTTGGGTGGGCGAATCGGCCGCGTCCCTGAAGGAACCTGCCAAAAAACCACAGCATTTCCTTTCGAGGGAAGAAACGGTTCATCCAATCCGCATTTCTAAATAAAGCACAAAGCTAATTGCCCCCCATCCCTGTGTCCAGACCTGAAAGGTGATGTTCTGGTTGGCTATGTTGAGGGTGACAGCTGCCTTTTCTGTGTGATCTCCATTCACAGGCTCAACGCTCAGCACTGCAGTCGGAGGAGGTTTCGTGCTCCCATCAGTCAACTCAAACCTCTATTAGTGGAAATTATATACGTGATTTTTAGCTTGTCATAAGACAAGTACCTTTCTAGGCTCATGATTTACAAATGTACGAACATCTAGACAAAAGTTTTAATAGCATCTCTGATTTAGAAGGGGAAAAATTGTGTTAGCGTTGATAAGTTTAATTCATTTCAATCAAGCTATTTGTTGCAAATAATCAAGTGAAAATTCTTCATCTCTCAAAATTGTTCACAGAAAGCATTTTTCATATATTACAATGTTTTATTTAAAACTATATGTGGGTAAATATTGCTGTTTATTGCTATGTATTGTTATATCAGTGCATACAAAGAACATAATTAAATATCATTCTTGTGTTAATATAGTGAAAAAAGAGTGTGGAAAAAATACTTGATTAATTTAACTAGGTGTGTTTTAGTTTTTACATTTTGAATATATTTCTTTTTACATAAATAAATTAATTAATTAATTTAAAAAAAATATTTACAGTAAAAATATTTAACGCAATTAGCGCATCCATTTTTTCCTGCTGTAGTCACTGTCATTGATGTAAATCAAAGAACAAAAGTAAAAGGGAAATAACTCATGCTGATTAACTTTTGTAGTTTGAATAAAGATGAATCTATATTCAATTTATAGTTTATGCGCAAACAATTGATAGTTTATGTTAAGATTGTTTTAAGTTCCCTTAAGTACCAGTATTGTTAAGAATGATACTGGTCTTCATTAATAATAGGCTACTTAGTAAAAAGATGCCATTAAACATGTATTTAAAACATAACATCTTTATGTTGTTTCTACATTAATTTGGAGATTCAATGTGAAAGTATGGCAATATAAATACATTATATTTATATGCGATTAATCGCAATTAATTATACAAAAATATGATTTATTCGTTGTTATTTTTTTTAATCGACAGCACTAATTATATACTAGCAACTAGTATGGCTGATAACTACTGCTGGGTCATGTATTTCAGCTATATTGGCCAGCACTAGTTATCAGCCCAGATTTTTATCTACTACGCTACACAACCCTATTATTATTTTACGTAAGAGTGAGCTCCCTATTATTGGAGAAACTTACACTGAGCACCCCCTCTACAGCGGTACGGCCTTCCTTTCCCAGCATGACCTCATATGGGTAAAGCCTCTGGACCAGCTGCTGTGCTGATAACATGGGGAACAGGTTCTGCAACAGATACAAATCATCTTCAACAATATCTACAAATACAATCAAATACCTCTCCAAATGTAAATTAAATTTCAGCACAATCACATTTATAATATTTCTTGATGTTAAATTCCATTTGTTGCTGCTAGTGGTGCAGAAATTACACACTTCACTGTTAACCATTATGTAGGATACTTCATGCAGTCTGCTACTCACTAGAACTGTGAGGGCAGATGGAAGATTGTCCATAGGGAAATCAGGCAGACTTAAGCTAGCAGACTCTTGAGAACAAAGTGTAGTGGCGAAAGACAAGAGCTGGGACATCCTAAGATTGAAGAAAATTGTTTCAGCATTCAGTCTGTAACATGGCCAATGAAATTCCATGTTTGAAAACTACTGTACCTTTCAGGAGGCACATTTGGTCCAATTGTGTATAGACGCTCTAGCTGGTCCTTTTAAAAAACATAAACCGTTAGAGGCCGGACACTAGTGACACAATACATTTATCAGTACATCTCACATTCATAACATGCTTCTCTGTGTCTGAAAGCACCTTGAAGGGAAGGTAGTAGATGTCTCTGGCCTGGAAGCGGGAGCGGAGTGGCGGATCCAGCGGGTTTCCTTTGTATCGGGGAACAGGCAGGCCAAGAGCAATGACTCGAAAATCCTCACTCACCCGAACAATCTTCCACGCGTCCAGCTCATCTTTAGTGTGCTCCTATTAGACCAAAACCAACATAGCAAACAGTACAGATCAGGAAATAAATGTTACTTTTTATTAAATTTAATTATAATTTTAAATTAAATTAAAATTAAATTTGAATTTGAATTAAAACGCACTAGCGAGTGGGAAAGTGGACAAAAGAGCCAAATAAAACTGGGCGAGTTTTACTAAACAGGGCAAATTAGCGTGAGAGCACAATTCCAAAACAGCGCCAACGGGCATGGAAATTTCTGCGGGTGATTTACTAACAACACGCAAATTAAAGAACACAGACACAACATCTCATTTACATATAGACCAACGCAATATACCAAGAGCAGCGCAAATTAGCGTAGCGTAATAAAGTATAAAGAAATAAAGAAGCCACAGTATGTTGAAAAGAACCGGAGGCCAAAAAATGAAGGGTTGCAAGAAGTTTTGACAGACATGGTATTGCATGACTCCTAGTTGAAGGTTCCAGTCTTTTATTTCCTGAGCAAATAAAAATAACATGGCTTGGCAAACGATATGTTCGGATAATGTGTTCTTCTAGCATTCCAAATAAATTAATACGTGTGGAAAAAAATCCTCTCCCTTCTACCACGCACTCTGTTATCTGCGGTGCCTCCTCTAGCAACAATAATTGTAGCCATTTCAAGCGCAAAATAGTTTAAGACATGCTTTTTTTGGGCGTTAAATAATGGCGTTATCACGTTGCGTGATTCGTTTGAATACTCTCCTCCCATAAATTTTGCATCTGAAAGGGAAACTCCTACAAATGCATATTCAATAAGGTCAGGCACAAAAATAACTGTGTCCACGCCTTTTCAGCGCTAATTCTTAACTGCGCATCTTTAGTAAATCCTGACAGTACTATTTTAACGCCAAAAGACGGTTTCTGCTGCCGCAAGTTAGTTAGTTAGTAAAACTGGCCCCAGGTATAAATGGGAATGTGTCTTCCTTCTCTACTTGTGATGCGATTGGCCAAAACGCATCTTAATAGCAGGTGTAAACAGGGCCAAAAAGCACTAGTTCAAGGACAGAACTTTGACTTGTCAGTCTGCTTCTGTAACCACAGGGAGGCTGTAGATAAAGCATGGTTGTCCTCACCTCCAGGAGTTTGTCGTATCGCTGTGCTGACATGAGAAAGCGTCCATCTTCCAGCTGCATCTCTCGATTCTCCAGCAGGTTATTGAGAACTGGCAACACGTTCCTCTCGGCCTTCTCCAGGCCCTCCAACACCAGAATCCGACCCTCAGTTGCAGCTCGGACAGCACACTGAAGGAGACAGAAAGGACAGGAGCATGTTGAGGGACCTTGCAGGAAGTGAGCCGATTCTGAATATGATATTTGGGTTATGGGTTAATAGAACAGGGCTGAAATGACAACAATGTGCAGAACAAGGGCAGGGACAAGAGCTCAGTCT
Source organism: Spinibarbus caldwelli (assembly GCA_039654775.1). Classification (NCBI taxonomy): domain Eukaryota; kingdom Metazoa; phylum Chordata; class Actinopteri; order Cypriniformes; family Cyprinidae; genus Spinibarbus; species Spinibarbus caldwelli. The sequence continues at coordinate 27,820,377 of CM077232.1, read as the reverse complement.
AACTCTCTGGTGCAACAAACTTCAAGTTACTGTTCTAGAGCACAATATTGTCAAAGAGCTTTTGAGAAGTAGAATTACATGTGATTATGCTAGCAGAAAAGGTAAGCACTGGTTTCATAAGGGTTTATAATGCAGAGTGTTTTTTGAATTTTAAATTGTTGAGAATAACTAAGAAAAAATTAGTTTGGCATAATCAGTATTATAATAGTTTCTTACAAAAAAGGTAAATAAATAAATATACACAAACCTATGCATATATATATATATATATATATATATATATATATATATATATATATATATATATATATATATATATATATACACACACACACACACACACACACACACACACACACAGTCATGGCCAAAAATATCGGCACCCTTGGTAAATATGATCAAAGAAAGCTCTGAAAATAAAGCTGCATTATTAATCCTTTTGATCTTTTATTTAAAAAATTCACAAAAATCTAACCTTTCATTGGATAATAAGAATTTAAAATGGGGGGAAATATCATTATGAAATAAATGTTTTTCTCAAATACACTCTTAAAAAAAAAGTTCTTAAATGGTTCTTTGGCAGGGCACATGGTTCCATGAAGAACCTTTAATATCCTAAAAAGGACCTTTCCATTGCACAAAAGGTTCTTTGTAGCACAGAAAGGTTCTTTATAGCACAGAAAGGTTCTTTGTAGCACAGAAAGGTTATTTGTAGCACAGAAAGGTTCTTTATAGCACGGAAGGGTTCTTTAGACTATTTAATGGTTCTTCACACTCATCATGTTGTAAATATTTTTGTTTCTGGAGAGTGAGATCAAGTGAGCTAAATTGTCCTTTCTGGTCCAGAACTTATTTCAGACTCATTTTCTATTAGTTGCATTCAATTATAGTGTAATAAAAAGTATTAATTTTGAGTTATATAAATAGTGTTGTGGTGTTTATCAATTAAAAAAGATCCTTTTATATCTATTATCTACCATTATTTTAATGCTGTTTTGCATGATTCAAAAAAATTATTAGGCTATTTAAGTTTAGTATAAAAAAATACTGCAATCATGTTTTAAAATGAAATAAAAAGGCTGAGTGATACAAAATCTTAAAATATAAAAGTGCCACTTTGTCCCACTATCTATTTTGCACCTATGAATTAGTTGTAGAACTACAAAATGAGTTTCAAATTCATGATTTAATAAAGATTTCATGTGATTTTAAGTTGTTTATGTACAGTGCCTTGCGAAAGTATTAATTTTTTCACGTTTTGTTATGTTGCTGCCTTATGTTAAACTGCTTTTAAATTACTATTTTTCCACATCAATCTATACTCCATACACCATAACGGTAAAGCAAAAAAACAGGTTTTTAACATCTTCGCAAATTTATTAAAAATAAAAAACTTAAATGATTCCATTGCGTAAGTATTCATACCCTTATCTGGGACCGTTGGAATTTAGCTCAGGAGCATTCATATTGCTTGTAGATGTTACTACACTTTGAGTGGAGTTAACCTGTGGCAAATTCAATTGAATGGGTATGATTTGGAAAGGTACACGTCTTAATAAAAGGTCTAACAGCTGATAACGCATATCAGAGCAAAAACCAAGCCCTGAGGTCCAAAGAACTGCCTGTAGAGCTCAGAAACAGGGTTGCGTCAAGCCACACAACTGGGGAAGAGTTGAGAAAAAAAATTCTGCTTCACTGAAGGTTCACAGAAGCATGTTACCCTTAATGGAAGATGTTTGAAACAACCAGGGCTCTTCCTAGAGCTGGCCTCCTGGCCAAACTGACCAATTGATAGAGAAGGGCTTTGGTTGGTGTGGTGACCAAGAACCTGATGGTCACTCTAGCTGAGCTCTATGATCATATGTGGAGACAGAAGAAACCTACAGAAGGACAAACATCACTGCAACACTCCACCGATCTGGGCTTTATGCTGGTGTGGCCAGATGCAATCCTCTCTTCAGTGAAGACACATGAAAACACACTTAGAATTTGCAAAAAAGCACCGAAAGCACCCTCAGACTGTGAGAAACAAGATTCTCTGGTTTGATGAACCTCAATTCTAAGCATCATGTTTGAAGCAAACCAGGCACTTCTCATCACCTGCAGAGTACCATCCCAAAAGTAATGTGCGGTGGTAACAGCCTCATGCTGTGGGGCTGTTTTTCAGCGGCAGGGACTGAGGGACTCGTCAGAGTAGAAGAAAAGCTCAATGCACCAAAATATTGCGATAGTCTTAATGAAAACCCAGTCCAGAGCATTCAGAACCTCAGACTGGGCAGAAGGTTCACCTTCCAACAGGACAATGACCCTAAACACACAGCAAGAGTGGCTTATAGACAACTCTGTGAATGTCCTTGAGTGGCCCAGCCACAGCCTGAGCTTGAACCCAATCAAATATTTCTGGACAAACCTGAAAATGTGCATCTGCCCCCATCCAACCTGACAGAGCTTGAGAGGTGAAGAGGTGAGGAGAAGAATGACAGATAATTGCCAAATGCTGATGAGCAAAGCTTGTCGCATCAAACAAAAAAGGCTTGAGGCTGTAAAGGTGCTTCGGCTAAATATTTAGTTAAGGGTATGAACACTTATGCAATGTACTAATTTCAGTTTTTTATTTTTTAATAAATTTATTAAGTTGTGACAATTATGTTTTTGCTTTGTCAATATGGTCTATGGAGCATAGATTGATGTGGGGGAAAAAGTAATTTAAAGGAGTTTAACATAAGGCAGCAACATAAAAAAAATTGAAAAAAATGAAGGCGTATGAATACTTTCGCAAGGCACTGCAGTGTTCTAATTCTAGAGGTTTATTTATGCAAATACTGCGTGACTTTGATGTGTTTTAATGGGCGTGTGCGCTGAATACTGGAGTCTCATTCAAACGCTGCACCGGAGGGAGTTGCCATGGAAACTGGGCAACACCAACTGACAAACCATAAATCTCCATCTCTTGCTGCAGTTTTCACTTCTTTCAGGTGAGTTTAGTCCCTAAAATCACACAAATATCACATACAACTGTTCCAGACACATTCTTACATGTAACTGACACGTTTCTGTTGAATATTTACTTCACAGAAAACTTTGAAAAAGACCGTTAGCATCTCAACTGTTTTCAGATTAGGTAAGCTAACTCTATAGTTTGAGCTCTTGTTTATGAGAGTTTGGGCTTTTAATCACATCTTTATGTGTAGATAAGAGGTTTTAATAGCTTTGTAAAGGGTTTGCTGTCAGTTTGTCAATGGTTTATTGAAAGTTGTCTAACTTATTTAGCCTAAAATATGCACTTTACTGTTAATCGGTGACGTCACTTACAAGGAGCACGATTTAACTGAATCTAACGTTAGTTCAAACATGTTTTTATCTTTCATGGTAAACAAATATTAATAAAAACTGTTCTGTGGTTTCAGGAGTGATAATATAATCTTTCTACAACAGAAGAGAAGCTCCAAAATTTCAAAGTTTCTGAAGGGAGCTGCTGAAAGAAATGCAGGAAACACAGGTGAACTGAGAAAGCACTTTAAATACATTCATATGCATTTTCTCACAACATATTTCCTTATATCACCATGCATCTGTTATATTACAGTTATTTTAGGAAGGTTTTGACATCCAAACATGTAGCTCCGTCAAGTTAATTCTTTATCGTCTATTTTCTAATCCTGAAATCTATTTTACACACCATCATTTTCGTTTCTATAACGTGTGAATATATCCCCTATCGTATTCTACAACAAAAACAATCAAAGCGCCTTGTTATCACTAGTTTTATTTTGATTTCCAGAGTCCGCTATTAGCTTATAGCCCGTTAGCATCGCCAGCATGGTTGCATTAGCGGCAACCAAGGAAGTTCGGCGCCGGGACACCACAGACCCTGGGTGCGGCAGCAGCGGAAGACGCGCGAGGACCTCTCCCCCTCCACCGCCTCCGGTCTTTGAGATCTCCTGGTGAACGACACCAGGCTGCGGCAGACGGAGACACTGAAGAGGGACTTCAGGAGCCTGATCGAGACCTGATCACCCGCGGCGACGATCATCGTGTCTGGACCGCTTCCCACGTATCGACAAGGACACGAAAGGTTCAGTAGACTTTTTGCAGAAACTGCTCTTTGTTAATAATTGGAATCTTTTCTGGGAGCGTCCTAGGCTTTTCCGCGCTGATGGCCTGCACCCCAGCAGAGTCGGAGAAGAACTCCTGTCGGACAACATCTCCAGGACTCTACGCTCCATCTGACTAGTAAGCCTATTCTCAAATAACTGCTATGATGACTTTTGCTCTACCCACTTAAATGATAGAAATACTTGTGCTGTCCAATCTATAAAGACTGTGTCTGTTCCCCGAACAGTGAAGCCAAAATATAAATTTAATGCAGGATCTAGAAATAATTTGATCGTCATTAAACCAGAAAAATGCAAAACAAATAAACAAAAGCAATTTTTAAAGCTTGGGCTCCTCAACATTAGATCACTCGCACTCAAAGCAGTTATTGTAAATGATCAAAGATAATAGTTTTGATGTGCTCTGCTTGACTGAAACCTGGCTCAAACCAAATGATTATATTGGTCTAAATGAGTCTACTCCACCAAGCTACTGTTATAAGCATGAGCCCCGTCAGACTGGCCGTGGCAGCGGTGTTGCAACAATATATAGTGATATTCTCAATGTTACCCAGAAAACAGGAGACAGGTTTAACTCATTTGAATTACTTCTGCTTAATGTTACACTGTCAGATATGCAAAAGAAATCTCTCCTATCTCTTGCTCTGGCTACTGTGTATAGACCGCCAGGGCCGAGTACAGATTTCTTAAAAGAATTTGCAGATTTCCTCTCAGACCTATTGGTTACTGTTGATAAAGCGCTAATTGTCGGAGATTTTAACATTCACGTTGAGAATACAAATGATGCGTTAGGACTTGCATTTACTGACCTAATAAATTCTTTTGGAGTCAAGCAAAAAGTCACCGGGCCCACTCATCGTTTTAATCATACGCTAGATTTAATTATATCGCGTGGAATTTATCTTACTGACATAGATATCGTACCTCAAAGTGATGATGTTACTGACCATTTCCTAGTATCATGCATGCTGAGTATTACTGATATTAACTATATGGCTCCGCATTATCGTCCAGGCAGAACGATTGTTCCAACCACTAAAGATAGATTCAGAAATAACCTGCCTGATTTATGTCAATTGCTCTGTGTACCCATAAATACACATGAACTAGATGAAATGACTAGCAACATGGGCACTATCTTCTCTAATACATTAGAAGCTGTTGCACCCATCAAATTGAAAAAGGTTACAGAAAAACGTACTGCGCCATGGTACAACAATAATACCCATTCTCTCAAGAAAGAAACTCGTAAACTTGAGCGCAAATGGAGAAAAACTAACTTGGAAGTTTTTAGAATTGCATGGAAAAACAGTATGTCCAACTCATAGACAGGCTTTAAAAGCTGCCAGGGCAGAGCATATCCGCAAACTCATAGAAAATAACCAAAACAATCAAAGGTTTTTATTTAGCACAGTGGCTAGATTAACAAATAAACAGACGCCACCCGATCTAAATATTCCCTCACAATTTAATAGTAATGACTTTATGAATTTCTTCACTGATAAGATAAGTGAAGAAATATCAGAAATACAATAAGAAAAGTAGATTCTGCAGCGTCTAGTACTTCAGCTCCATTCATCGCACTCAAAGAAAAACTGCAGTGCTTTACAACTATAGGACAGGAAGAGCTAAATAAACTTATCACTGCATCTAAACCAACAACATGCCTATTAGATCCTGTACCCACTAAATTACTGAAAGAGTTGTTACCTGTAGCAGAAGAACTGCTTCTCAATATTATTAACTCATCGATATCTTTATGTCACGTCCCAAAATCATTCAAGCTGGCAGTTATTAAGCCTCTTATTAAAAAAACACAACTAGATCCTAATGAACTAGCAAATTACAGACCCATTTCTAATCTTCCGTTTATGTCTAAAATTTTAGAAAAAGTTGTGTCTGCTCAATTGTGCTCCTTTTTGCAAAAAAAAGGATCTCTATGAAGAATTTCAGTCAGGTTTCAGGCCCCACCATAGCACAGAAACCGCACTTGTTAAAATTACAAATGACTTGCTTCTTGCGTCAGACCAAGGCTGCATCTCATTGCTAGTTTTACTTGATCTTAGTGCTGCGTTCGACACTATAGATCATGACATACTCATAGATCGATTACAAAACTATACGGGTATTCAAGTGCAGGCTTTAAGATGGTTTAGATCCTACCTGTCTGATCGCTACCACTTTGTTTATTTAAACAGGGAGTCATCTCAATTATCACCAGTAAAGTATGGAGTACCACAATGATCTGTCCTAGGTCCTCTGCTATTTTCAATATACATGTTGCCCCTTGGTAATATTATTAGAAAATACGGGATTAGTTTCCATTGTTATGCTGATGATACTCAACTATATATCTCAACAAGACCAGATGAAACTTCTAAATTATCTAAGCTAACAGAGTGTGTTAGAAATGTAAAAGATTGGATGACCGATAATTTTTTTTCCTATTAAATTCAGATAAGACAGAGATATTACTTATTGGACCAAAAAACAGTTCACAGAATCTCTTGGATTATAATTTGCAACTAGACGGATGTACTGTTACTTCCACTACAGTCAAAAATCTGGGTGTTATATTAGACTGCAACCTGTCTTTTGAAAATCATATTTCCCATGTTACAAAAACAGCATTCTTCCATCTTAGAAACATTGCCAAGCTACGAAACATGTTACCTGTTTCTGATGCAGAAAAGCTAGTTCATGCATTCATGACCTCTAGACTGGACTATTGTAATGCACTGCTAGCTAGTTGTCCTGCATCTTCAATAAACAAGCTACAGGTAGTCCAAAATGCAGCGGCTAGAGTCCTTACCAGGTCAAGAAAATATGATCATATTACCCCAATTTTACAGTCTTTGCACTGACTACCTATTAAGTTCCGCATCAGTTACAAAATATTATTACTTACCTATAAGGCCCTTAATGGTTTAGCTCCTGCGTTCCTAACTTGTCTTCTATCACGCTACAATCCATCACACTCCCTAAGGTCGCGAAACTCTGGACTTTTGGTAGTACCTAGGATAACAAAGTCAACTAAAGGAGGTAGAGCCTTTTCACATTTGGCTCCCAAACTCTGGAATAGCCTTCCTGATAACATTCGGGGTTCAGACACACTCTCTCTGTTTAAATCTAGATTAAAGACACATCTCTTTAGCCAAGCATTCACATAATGCATCTCATAATCTTGTACTGCAGTTATATCTGATCAAACACACATTATTGTTCTTTAGCTTGGATTGAACAAATAATTTTTGCTTGGTTGGAACAGCAGCTATGCTAATTATGACTCTATTTGTTTCTCTGTTTCTGCCACGGGATTAACATCCCATGGTAACTAGGATTTACACAAGCTTCAGTCTGGATCCAGAACACCTGAGAAGAGATGATGCCAACCCCTCAGAGGACCTCAGATGATGCCTACCCTCAGACAACATACAGAACTACCAAATTTCGCCATAAGTTAAATATATTAAGTTTCTACAATATATAAATATATTGTAGAAACTTAATTTCCTGTAAAGCTGCTCTGCGACGATTTGTATTATGAAAAGCGCTATACAAATAAACTTGAATTGAATTGAATAAGTGATTTGGATAGTGAATAGATGGATGGATGAACTTCCAAAATTCTTTGACTTGCTTTGATTTTGTTTCTATTCTTACTGCTTTTCAGCTTAAAAATACCTTTACATTATCTTTGTTTGTCATTTTGCATCATTATACCTGTGCTAAACCTATGGAAATTAAGAAACTAATGAAAGTCTTTTTTTTTTTTTTGGTTGTTTTTTGCTTTTGTTATAGTATCCTATGTACCCAGCCTCAACCATTCATCAAAAGGACTATGAAAGCAGGAACTCTTTGAAACATCAGTGACAGTTTCCACGAGATGAAAAAGGGCATACTAGTGGATGATGGGGGTACTGACATTAACCTGCTGTATTCACTGTATTACACACTAGAGATGGGCATTTTTGTCAGTTTTTCATTTCAAGAACTGGTGGTTTTGATGTTGTCTGGATGGCATGCTGTCCTAACACCAACTAGTCAGAGCTTAGGTAACACCCAAAATGCTGCCATAACCAATCAGAAAAAGAGAAATATATAAAGTCAGGTGATCATCGAGTACTCAGATTTGACAGCGATGATCATGAAAACAATGATTGCAGTAACTTTAAAAAATGATCAATCATTGCTGTCAAGTCTGAGTACTCGTACTTGTGCACATCCCTATCTAACACATATACACAGTATTGAGGTATGATGTATACTGCATTGATGTATACTGTAAATGCAATAAACATTTTAATCATACATCTTGTCAAGTGTAGTTACTTCTGGATTTTCTTTTTTTTTCAAAATTATTTTATGAACAATCCTATTAAAGAAAATTTATAGTATGATAAATGTAAGGATATTGATCTGGAAGAAATGGGGCCATAAAGAACCTATTCATCAGTGGTTCTTTGAAGAACCTTTAAAAAGGGTTCTTTGTAGTACCAGAAAAGGTGCTTTATGGCACCAAGAAAAACACCGGTTCTTTAAATAACCTTTCACAAAATGGTTCTTCAGGGAACCAAAATTGGTTCCTCTATGGCATCGCCGCGAAACCCCCTTTTTGGTTCTTCCTGGCACCTTTTTTATTTTTATTTTTTTTTTTTAAAAGAGTGTACACGTTGGAAACAATTATTGGTACCCCTAGAAATTCTTATGAGTAAAATATCTCTGAAGTATATTCCCATTCATATTCACAATTTTGAGCACTCCAGGGTGACTATGAACATGAAATTATCCAGCCATGGCTTCTTGTTTCACAGAAATATAAATAGGAGGGGAAACAAAGCCTAAATTCCCTTAATCATCCATCACAATGAGAAAAACCAAAGAATATATTTCTGATGTGCGGCAAAAGATAATTGAGCTTCACAAATTAGTGAAGTGGCTTTAAGAAAAGAGCTAGAGCAGTGAAAATTCCCATTTCCACCATCAGGGCAAAAATTAAGAAATTCCAATCAACATAAAATGTTACGAAACTGCCTGGAAGAGGACGTGTGTCTATATCGTCCTAATGCACGGTGAGAAGGAGAGTTTGAGTGACTAAAGACTCTCCAAGGACCACAGCTGGAGAATTGCAGAAAATAGTTGAGTCTCGGGGTCAGAAAACCTTAAAAAAAAATTGTCAAACAGCACCTACATCAGCACATGTTGTTTGGGAGGGTTTCAAGAAAAATTCTCCTAATTCATCCAAAAACAAACTCCAGCATATTCAGTTATCAGACACGACTGGAACTTCAAATGGGACTGGCTTCTATGGTTAGATGAAACTTAAAAAATTAGATTTTTAGCAGCAAACACTCAAGATGGGTTTGGTGAACACAGGGATAAAAAAGTACCCCATGTGTACATTGAAATATACTGCTGTATTTTTGATGTGTGGGCCTATATTTCTGCTGGAGGTCCTGGACATCTTGTTTAGACACATGGCATCATGGATTCTATCAAATATCAACAGATAAAAAAATCAATAAGTGGCTGACTCTGTTAGAAATCTTATAATGGTCCATGTTTGGATCTTCCAACCGTACAATAATCCAAACACAAACCTCAAAAACAACACAAAAATGGGTCACTGAGCACAAAACCAAGCTTCAGCTATGGCCATTTCAGTCTTCTGACCTGAACCCTATAGAAAATGAGTGGGGTGAACTGAAGAGAAGAAGCACCAATATGGAGCTGGGAATCTAAAGGGTCTGGAGTGATTCTGGATGAAGGAATGGTCTGATCTCCTGTCAGGTGTTCTCTAACCTCATCAGGCATTATAGGAGAAAATTTAGAGCTGTTAAACTGGCAAATAGAGATTTCAAAAAGTATTGAATAAAAGAGTGCCGTTAATAGTGGCCAATGTGTATTAGAGGAAAACATTTATTTCATAATGATATTTCCCCCCATTTTAAATTCTTATTATCAAATCAAAGGTTAGATTTTTGTGAATTATTTTAAATAAAAGATCAAAAGGATTAACAATGCAGATTAATTTTCACAGCCTTCTTTGATCATATTTACCAAGGGTGCCGATATTTACATTTATATATATAATAATAACATTGGACTACAACAAACACTACCAGTCAAACGTTTTTGAACAGAAAATTTTTACTGTTATTTAAAGATGTCTCATCTGCTCACCAAGCCTGCATTAATTTGATCCAAAGTACAACAAAAACAGTAAAACATTTTGAAATATTTTTACCATTTAAAATAACTGTTTTCTATTTGAATATATTTTAAAATGTAATTTATTCCTGTGATCAAACCTAAATTTTCAGCATCATTATTTCAGTCTTCAGTGTCACATGATCCTTCAGAAATCATTCTAATATGCTGATTTTCTGTTCAAGAAACATTTCTTCTTATTATTATTATTATTATTATTATTATTATTATTTTGAAAACAGCCAAGTAGAATTTTTTCAGGTTTAGTGTACTTCAACCAAACTCTCATTTCAGCTTTCCAAACTCTAGAACTGAACCAGAAAAACTGTCTGTGACACTTTTCTGTCTTGAGGATGACTTCCTATCTGTACTGTGTTCATCTGTCATTTCACCCACTTCACAGAGCGATTCAATGCTATTCTTGACAAATACTGTTTTTTTTTTTAGTTCTTGCCCCATTTGTGGGATGAATCTCTAAATCTTGTCTGTTATGAAGATGCAGCCATGCACACATGTGTACAAGAATCAAACGGCATTGACGTCAAAGGCAGGAAATTCTGGGCTACTCCAATGACCACAAAACAAGTCGCCATATAATTAGGTTAACATGTAAATACATGCCTGATTGTGTGGGAACAGGGCCTATAAATATGTAGCCAGATGGTCCAAATTTAGCTCAGGACCCATATCCAATCTGAATACCATAATCACATAATTACTAGAAATGCCTGTGTGACGCAGACTAGAGAGACTAGTTAAAACCTCAGACCAGTGTGTTTGTGAAATGACACAGCGAATTGTAAATAGCTGTGCTAAATGCCTTTTGACCTGCTTGACCCCAACAAGGGACACAAAGAAAATCCAAACAGGAAAGAGTGTTTTTTTTTTTTTTTTTTTTTAATTAACAATTAACTTTCTCTTGACTTCCTACACAATCATGGTCATTTAGTCTGTGGTGGAGTAATGAAGAACAGAACATAAGATGTAATATCATGTATAATTTAGAGATGCACTGATTGCAATTTTCTTGGCCGATTCCGATTTCCGATTTTTTTGTAAGTGTGACCTGCCGATACCGATTTTTGCCGATTCCGATTTTCTTTCTACAAACTATAACTGACAGCATATACAAACAATAATCTATAATTTTTTAATGCAAAAAAATATTTGCATAATAAAAAAAAAAATTAAACATTAAAATTCCCCCAATCTGGACAAAGTTACAGATGTTCTCTAACTTAAACAACTCTCAAAATAAAGTGCTCTTTGACTAGAAAAGAGGTAGAAATAACAATTAACTGATCATCAGCAAAACTGAGCAAAAACAGTCAGTATTGTGTCTAAAATGTAAGTCACTTAATTTTAACTTCTTGTTTGTATAAAATCACATTGCAATCACGTTGAAACATTTTGGTCATGCAATGTTGCGTATCTAAATCATATATTATAAATTTCTTATTTTTTACTACCGCAGTAGGCCTATGCATAAGTTTCTGTGTGTGCTGTTGCGCTCATTTGTTTTGATCTCTGCATGAGTCTTACACTCACTCAGGCTGCACGAGCCTCATCTGGCACGACATACATTATCAGTCACCGTAAGTGTGACGTCAAAACAGACTGGAATCGGCAGACTGACCGGCCGGTCACCGGTCCAGGCCGATCATGCGGAAAACCGGCTAATTTCGGTCCCTGGCCGGTCGATCGGTGCATCTCTAGTATAATTATGAAATGGATCCATTTTAAAACTGATAGGTCTAATAGGTGGGAAAGGAAATATTTAAAAAAATGGGAAAGGAAATATTTAAAATAAATTAAATAAAATAAAATTGGCAATTTTCCATATCTATCAGTTTTAAAACATTTATATATTTACTCCTAAAAGTTTAGAAAATTAAAAAAATGTCTCACCCCAACACCACCTGCAATTGACAAGTGATAGAAAGCAGATCGTGTGTGATGCAAAGTAAATGCGATTGGCTAGTTTTTTTTTTCTTAATGCCTTTGATAATGTTTGATAATGTAATAAAGTCTTTAAGGAAAGTGTTTAATAAAAGTGTTTGTTCTTTACATTTTTATTATATGTAGTAACTATTAACAATCCATTTGAGGTTTGCTGTAATGTAAATGATGCGCACACAACGTTCTTCAGCCATACATTCTTAATATAGCATGGCCTCTTGTAGCTAATTGCTTAAATTAGACTCTATCGGATCACCTTTGAACAGAGAAAACCTCTATGAATAGTTGATCATTCAGTCTAAACCATTTCCCATTCACACATAAAGGCTAGTCAACTGGGAGTCGTTTGCCTGACACACAAAGCTTGTTATATAGGTCTGAAAATGAGCGCAGGGCCCAGGAGAGCCGTGAGCTGCTCTAGTTAACACGGAGCCCACCTTTAAACAAGACGTCCACGTCTGCTGCCTATCCATCACTCCACACAGCTAAAACAAGCACAAGTGATGGAATCTGATGCAACACTATAAGCTTGGACTCTGTGCATTAAATCTAAGTCAAAGTCTATTTAATGCACCATCTGCTTAAGGCACAATTAATGATCAGAATGCTTTTGAATCAGGAGCACTGGACCTAACGACTCTGAACGCAAAGGTTATGATCCCATATACCACTTAAACAGGTTCAGAGACCGTTTCCAAGGTAACGTCACCATTTCCTCACTGAGCGAACATTTCATCAGATATATGAGCAGAACAGAGGAGCTGTGGCTAATAATTTAATGCCTGAGAAGACAAAGCTGAATAAGCGGATGTAATTGATCATCTGGACTTAAGATGAAAAGAGGAGGATTTGCCAGATCCTGCGGGAATCATGAGACGAGTAAAGGATGGCCTTCTTGGTGAATGGAAAGACACCCCATGGCTGTTTTGTTCCCAAAAAATTCAGTGTATTATGATATAATATAATATGGGAAAATGGTCAAATAATATTTTAGTAGTCACTATTTAAAAAAAAATAATTAATTAAATAAATAAATAAAAAATGACCAATCAGAATCAAGTATTCCAAATTGTTGTAATAAATAAATAATTAAAAAATATTTTAAATAAATAATAAAATAATAAAATAAAAAACAAGGCAAATTACATAAACTAAAAAGTAATTAAATGTGTTTTAAAATATATATATGTTAATTAAATAGTGACTACTAAAATATTATATATATATATAAAAGGTGAAAGAGTACTTGCCTGGTCTATGTAAAAAGCGGTTCCAGAGCGGATCTCTCTGCGCTGTTTGAGATCAGTCTCAGTAGTATCTCTGGACAGGGCAACATATTCCACCTCTCGCTTTGTTAATTCCTAGCAAACAAGAAAAAATTTAAAAAAAGAGGAAAGACTATAAAGGACATAGTTTCACTTTGCAGAAATTGAGCAAGAGGGTGGTAATGCTTTAAATTACCAGGTACTGCATGGCAATTGAACGCCGCAGAGGACCAGGAGGACCAATGAGAAACACGTCCTGTCCAAGAAGGTCCTTCTGCATTATCCAGCGAAGGTGCTGGGTGATCATTTGTGGCAAAGCCTCCATCACTGTAGAAAAAAACAGTATATGTGTGTGTGTTTATATATATATATATATATATATATATATATATATATATATATATATAAAATTGAAAAACAATAAATTACAACAAAATTAATTTCTTGATTATTTCTTAAATAGCAGATTATTAGAAAGTAATTTGCATCTAGTTTGCATCTAGCTTAATCCTTATAATCATCTACATTTTTAATATTTATGATCTTTATCTCATGTTAATTGATTGTTTTGTGCATTTATTTTAAACATTCTGCATAGTACACACCTGGACATTGAATTATTTTTGTTTGATCGTTTTGTTGAGCAATAAAGTGCAGTCTAGAAATGATTTTAAAATAAGGTAACACTTCATTTTAAGGTGTCCTTGTTACAAGTTACATGTACTTACTATTATACCACCAATAAATTATGCATAATTACATACAAGTAACCCTAAACCAAACCCTAATCCTAACCATATAGTAAGTACATGTAGTTAATTAATATTACTGAGTGCTTAAATATATAATTACACTGTAACAAGGACACCTTAAAATATAAAATTACGCAAACAATTTCACAAAACTAATGTCACGTTTATGAGTTATTTTTGCAATGACTTTTTTAATAAGCGATTGTTTTGGTGACTTTTAATGGATGTACAGTATGAAGTTGAAGTTCACACAGGTGTCCTAGTAAAGTATCAATAGTGTTACACATACCATGCTTCACTGGCACAAATTCTGGATTTCTGGGAGATTTGAGCACATATGAGATCTCGCCTATCTTCACAGTGTCACCTGTGGAGAAAAAACGGGTTCAATTAAACCCTTTTCAATTAACATACCTGAAGACACAATGCAAAATAAAAATACTTGGTGGGCTATTTTTGACCTGTGAGTGAATACTGTAACACTTTTGGGTGAAAGGTTAAACTCTAAACCTGCTAATAAGAATCTATAAAGCCAAGAGGTGATAAACAGAGGCTGGCTTTGCTGAAATCAGTACCTGAAGAGGTGTTGAGGAGTTTAACCTCATGTGCGCTGCACTTCCAACCTTCTTTTGACAGCACGGGTCCCAATATAAGGCGAATCCTTCTCGCAGCAACAGCTGCTGCTGTTCCTCTGAATAAAATACGCGAATGCATCCTGAAGCTTTGAAAAGTGCTGTTAAAATTACCGGCTACACTTTAATATGTCCACTGTTATTTCATCACGCTCATGTCATAAGTGTTTACACCAGCTCTATAGACGGAAGCATTTAGGTGATGGATAGAAACGGTCCATTTAATACGTCTTCCGTGTGGAACGGGCTGCTGCGTTCTGAGTTCCGGTTATTAAACATTCGAACCGCTCCACGGGAAACAAACTTACACAATCTTTCAGAAGTGTGGATTTCTATGAATAACTCAAAGAATAACTCCTCTTGAGGTTAGGGTAGCTAATCTCGAAGATTTACGTATAATAGGGTGTAAGTGGACGGGCTAAACTTTACCATAAACCAGTGGTTTTCAGTCCTGGTCCTGGGGACCCACTGCTTTGCACATTTTGCATGACTCACTTATTTAACACACCTGATTCAGATCATCAGCTCATTAAGAGAGAGATCCATGTGCTGCACTGTGTGTATCAGATACGAGAGACATACAAAGTGTGCAGAGCGGTGGGTCCCCAGGACCAGGATTGAAAACCACCCACAACGTCATAAGACGATGATATTTGGTTAAATTTTGGTTGTGAAAATTCAACGTAAATTCAACGTCTAATGTCAATGTTAAATTGATGTCCAATACCGACGTCAGCTGACGTTGAGATTTTGTTGTTTTTAGGTTGTGCAACCAAAATCCAACGTTAAGTCAACGTCAAATATTGATGTCAACCCGATTTTCATTTTCAACCAAAATGCAACGTCTGTCCGACGTCATGTACAACGTCAACATAGACGTCTGGTGCCTGCTGGGCACTGCCATAAACAAACACGTGTGGACAGTTTGGAATAAATAAAAAATAATAATAATGAGACATCTTTGTATTTGATTATTTTAATGATTTTATTCATGTTCAGTTCAAATCCTTATGAGCTAATGTTATAAGTAGCCTAAATACGAATTCGTGCAATCCTTGATCACATAAAATAAAAATATTTGTAATATCATGTTGCTTTTAGTGTAAACGGCGTACAAATGAACATGCCTTTCTAAACTTTCATAAAAGCGTGTTTTTCTAGTGATGGTTATTGAGTCTTTAAAAATGAGATAAAAAGCTGTGGCGCTTTAATAGGGATCTGACATTTGTCACGTGGAGAGACGGAGACCCTGATAGAGAAGGGAGGAGTGGAGAAAGAGAAATAACACTCGGTGTAATAGACTCAAACCATATGCTCGGTTTCACGAGTGAAAGTAGCGCTTGATTCGAGCCGAGAGATCTCGAGCACAGGGACTATAGGAGAACATGGAGGATGATTGCCAATACACTCGCAGCCCTGCCTGGGAAGAACTGGTCAGTACTGTCTGTTGCACATTTTCTATTCCGATACACATCAGAGAGGTCCTTTATAACCGCAGATTTAACAGGATTCTAGTAAGATCTCTGATCGTGGTTTATCGCGATGTGAGAGTGAGATCGTTACACTGATCCGCGAAGAATCCTGTTGTTTGCATTCCTCTACAAACTGATGAACTTTTGGACGGGATTGATTTAGATATTATAAGCGGAATCATATATGAGTCAAACTGACCAGTGCTCACTTTCTTAGCAATCCAGGCTTTTTTTGGAGTATAGTGATTTGTTTTAAATACACGATTGACCAATTCAGCAGGAATCATAATTAAGCCACAGTTATTCTGAGTGGCATTCGCTATCAGCTTTTTTTTAAAGTTACATCTGAATGAGAGGAAATGTGCGGACCGCAATGACTCATTTTCACTTAGATGGTGCAGCCTAATGGAAGTAAATTAAAATTAGAAATGTGTTTGTTGCCCGCATTTACATCTGGGATAGTTTTAAATAAAACACGTTTATAAAATGCGCATGTGACTGTAATGAATATCTGGACAGATGCTCAATAAAATCAATAGGATTTGTGTTTAGGTCAACTGTTTGAATTCACAAAACATCAGATAAACCAAACTTGTAAGAATAAATTATTATATTAAGCAGAATATGTTAGCTACTTAATTAGGCTGTGTTGCATGGCTTGTATGTGAATACATGTATAATGTATCTACGTGACCATAAGAAAGAGCATTTTAATTGAAACGAAATTAAATGAATCTCTGAAGAGTTTCGACTCACGCAAACGAAGTAACCAAACATTATTTGGCCTCCCTTAGAACCTCAACAGTCTATACTAGTTTTATACAAAACTTTTTGTTGATATAGTCTACTAGCGACATGTAAATGTGTAATAAAGTGAGAAATACTGACAGTATTATGTTTTGTGATGTGGGTGTACTGTCAATACATATCCTGTTGCTATGGCTACCGTCTATCTAACTTTATATATATCTATATATCTATCTATCTATCTATCTATCTATCTATATATATATATATATATATATTCTACCGTGGGGCCAAGAAACCCTAACAACATACTAAATTATACTTTCACCTTTCACTCTCTTACCAAAAAAAAAAAAAGAAATAAAGATAACTTTTTATTGAAAAGAAAATATTTTATAGGCTATACGTTTTCTATAGGCTATATATTATTTTAAAATACATATTTAATTACTTATCATTTATGTATTTTGTTTTAATTATTGTATTATTTATTTATATTATTTTTAAAATTATTATTTATTTATTTATTACGCAACTATTTTGATATAGTTATCTCATAGTTATATATATATAGTGACTAACTAGGCTATTATTTGATCGTTCTCCCATGTTATATTAGATTATAATACACTGCATTTTTGTGAACAAAAACTCCCGGCTCTAGTATTACTAACTGTATATATTTTTTTAAAAGGGCTACCCAACCCCCATCAGTCTAGGAGTTTTATCTGAATCTGTCCCCCCTGACAGCACGCGTCAACAATGTCCAAAGCGCAGTCAGCTCTCTCTAGCTCCGAGGCTCAGCCTGCCTGTGGTTTTGTCGTCGGCTATAATGTTACAGGAGAAACATCTGTTGCTGTCTCCTCGCCATAGTCTGTGAGATACCCGACCGCCGCTAGGGTTTGCTACAGAGATTTCCTCCCGCCGCTGCGCTGCCTTCATGCGCTCAGGAGAGCCAGCAGCAGCCGCGTTCAGACTCGAAAATGCGCTCTAGCCGGCGAGGAAAGTTTCACAGCAGCTGCTTTAAAACAGCGGACTGAGTGAATGTCTGGAGGTGTGCGGTTGGGTGGAAAAACGCAAAAGCATGACGGCCAAGAGAACCGCTTTCCAGCCGCTGTCCAGCTCCCGCATCCCGGCGGAGAGGAAGGGAGCGGCGGAGCGCCTTCATAACCCCGAGCGCTGTGCCTCTTCCCCGCAGGAGCCGGAGAAACCAGCGGCGTCCGCCTCGGGGCTGCCCGCCCTGGGGGCTGTCGGGGGCTCCGGGCCGGTGGTGGACGAGTCGTCCGACAGCGAGGGAGAGCAGGAGGGGCCGCAGAAACTCATCAGGAAAGTGTCAACCTCCGGGCAAATACGAAGCAAGGTAAGACACGTTGTTTCATATCTAAAGCCTGTGCTGTGTGTGTGTGTGTTTTGCTGTTCGTGTCCAGGCCGGTAAGCAGAGGATGGTGCTACTGTAGTCTGCACACAGGGGAGATATCCATGAGCTCGGTAAACACTGAGGTTTAAACATCTGGAATGATTGCAGATTGAACAGGAATGCTGCATCGCTTGTGTCATGATTAATGTCTCATAGAGAGCATGCAGTAACTGCAGCTCAGTCAGCAGCGCTCTACTTTACAGAGCTCTCAACCTGTTGATATACAGTCACGACCACTTGTTGAAAGAGCTGTTTCTCAAGAATATGGACAGGCTTTTCTTTTCTTTTCTTTTCTCTTCTTTTCTTTTCTTTTCTTTTCAACTGAGGTGTTTTGTTTTCATAATGCAGTGTTAGTCTTTTGGTGTCCTTAGTCACTCATCATTTTAATGACATAAAATTATATTAACAATCGTTATACTATGTTATATTAAAGAATATAATAGGCCTATAATCATATTGTATTAATATAAGTATATTAAAATATAGTAATATAAAATACTGCTATATCAAACACTTTTCTCCAGATTTTGCATGTAATTTTCTTGGTTACATTTACATTACATTTTTACCTTCTATAATCGTTAATAAATCATAAATGTGTGACATTGAGAAATATGTTTAGAAATATATATATATTTATATATATATATATATATATATATATATATATATATATATATATATATATATATATATATATATATATATTTATTTATTTATTTAATTTTAGTTTTTTAATGCATTGACCTTATTTTATTTAAAGGTATGATCTTGTGTGTCTGAATGAAGACTGATCTGGCTAGTTTTATCACATATTTACATATTTGTAAGCCCTCATAAACCCATCAAATACTAACATGGTCTTTGATGGGTAATTTAATGAATGGTAATTGAAGCCTCTTGATCCTGCTCTCCTGCTTGGCAAGATGACACCTCAGCCATCTTGCCCCACTTTAGCCGTGACACAATAAAAAGTTCCTCTTTTCTGACCAGAACAAATCGACTTAATTATTGAGTGGTGCTCTCCACCCCCGCTACATTATTTAAGAGGCTATATTTAGAGACTGGCTGTTCTGGATGTGGAAGGGGCTGTTCTTTTGTAATGCTAATGAGCTGTCAGTTTAAACCACACCACCACATGTGTAAATAAAGCCTCCTTCAACAAGAATCATTCAGAAACATCACTTCTCCTCTCATCAGTCAATATAGAGTTATTGATGAATGCAACTACACATGTCTACTGTCTAGAGCTTTTTAAAATAAAAGTAGTATAGGAATTGTGACATGCATTGACTTGTTTGAGATATTTGCTGAGCAAGTTTTATTTTTTTATACGAGAGTTAGGTGTGTTAAAAGCGATCTAAAGGTTTGCAAAAAATGCATTAAATTGATCAAAACAGTAAAGACATTTACATTACAATGTTATAATTTTAATAAAAATTGCAGTTTTATTCATCAAAGAATCCTGAAAATAGTATTGCAGTTTCCACAAAAAAATATTAAGCAGCACAACTGTTTTTAACTTTTAAAGACTGGAGTACTGATGCTGAAAATTCAGCTTCGGAGTCACAGGAATAAATTGCATTTTAAAATATATTACAATAAAAAATTATATTTTAATAAATTTTACAAAATTGATGGTTTTACTGTTTTTTTTTAAATCAAATAAATGCAGACTTGGCAAGCTTATTGGACTTCTGTCAATTACTTTAAAAAAAATCTTAAAAAAATGACATTATATATTTTAAAATTGTAATTATTCCAAACTTTTCACTGGTGATGGATAAACTATATATATTATTATGTTATTACATTATATTACATATTATATTATATTACATTATATTATATTTTATTATTACATATTATGTTATTACACATTATAATGTATTAGTGGTCAAAAGTTTGGTCAAATTATGATTTTGAATGTTTTTGAAAGAAGGACACCAAGGCTCCATTTATTTGATTAAAATACATTAAAAACTGTAATATTATGACTATATATTAACATTTAAAATTACTTTTTTATATTTGAATATATTTTCAAGTACAATTTTTTCCTGTAATTTAAAGCTGAATTTTCAGAAGCCATTTCCGGGTGTTCTTTTTTTTTTATTTTTTAATTCGTTTCATCACCCATTACAAAACACATATCAGTCAAACACTAGAAATAACCTGTTTTAGACGTCTGGATGGAGCAAACCTAACTCTGTTTTTGTGGATTGAGTATTTGTCTCACAGCGTTCTCAGCAGACTAGAATAATCAGAGCATTGAGGAAGTGCATTTGTTTTTGGAGAGTTATTCTCCAGTGCATGTGTGTTTATATTAGACTGCTCATGTGCCTCCCTTTGCCCTGGTAACTCTGTGGAGAGCAGCTAATGTTCAGGCCATCTGTGTTCTCATACGTCTCAGTGCGGTACAGGAGCTGAGGGTGAGAGTGAGCGCTGGTTCACTGCTGATGGTAGGTGCTGCTGTGTTGTCGCGTTGGTCAGTGGGCTGTGATGTGTGCGGATCAGGCGTAATGGAGCATGTGGACTCTCAGTGCTGTCCCAAATCTTTGTTTGCTTAACATGGGCTCCTCACAGACTGTCCCGTGTGCCCTGCTTGTACTCTGTCACAGATTGCTCCATATGCTGTGGATTTTCTACCGACATTTTTCCGAGCCATAGTAAATACCCACTCTATCTTCATTAAGCTAATTGAGGAAGCAGGGAGTGCTGTGTGTGGCAGCTTTGGCTTTGAGTAACACGTCAGGGCATGATATCAAAATAAATGTGTGGTGTCTTTCAAAAGTGAAAACAAAAGGAAGAAAAAATCTGTGCTGTTCTGTGTCTTGGTCATTTGTGGGCTTAGTTTCCGTAGCAACATCACTCCTCCTATTTCTCCAGCAAGTTTTTTATGGAACAGTCTGCCTATGTGTGAATTCAGTTTTACAAATTCACAGTATTCCTGATTTTAGAAATTGTACAACATGAAAAATAATACCAAGATCCTATATAATGTAATATATCCTAAAATTAATTTATAATTAGCAATGATAATTGTTAATAATTTATTTATGAGCATAAGTTATTAATTTAATTGAAGTACCTCACAGTTTACGTATTTGAAGACAATTGAAGTGTTTAGCAAACAGGAATGCAGTGATATTATTGTTTTAATTATTAGTTTTTATATGATGTTATTATCATTATTTCTATAATTTATAATTAAACATGTTATAATACATTATGTATATAATATAAAAACTATTTTATGTTGATCTGTATTTGGCTAACATCTGGCTTACGTTATTTAATTAAAAACATAATATAATTGATTTAATAGAAATGCTTCACATTTGATGTATTTGAAAACAATTGAAGTGTGTGTGTGTGTGTGTGTGTGTATATATATATATATAAGCAGTTTCACAAAGCAATATTTATTGTATTAATTTGACACAGTATAATATGCAACTAAATATAAATAAATGTAAATGTAACTAAATATGTTAGAGTTTTGAACAATACACAAAGCAGTTTAGCAAGCAGGAATGTAGTGATATGATGAGCACAGCTGGGGTCTGTGGATCTTGTACAGATCTGACTGAAGCTCTGTTGGCTTATGCCTTGTAATTTAGTGGGAGAGCTCAAGTGTAGCAGAGCATCTGATCCTCTCGCCCCCCACAGACAGGAATAGAGAGGTAATGCTCTCATACTCTATTCTCATATCTCCATACAACACCCGGAGACCACAGCTGCCCAGCCTGATGACGCTTCTTATGAGTTTTGAAGTTTATAGACAACGTGAAACATATAATGTGATACAATGGGATCTCCAAGTAAAACTGAATATATAGCAGGAAATGATGTAGATTTGACTGGGTTGGATCTGATATTATTGGTTTGGTAGTTAATTATTGGAGGTTATGACAGTTTATAAAAGCAGTTTATAAAAAACTTTTCTTTCTTTAGAATAATGTTGTGCATTGAAGAATAGATAGAAAATAAGATCAAATCTTAAGCAGTGATTGACAAAATTGATTTGGAGCACTACGGCATCATCAAAAACAGACACTTGAGACAGATTAGAAGCTGCACTATAAGGCTGCATTTATTTGATCGAAATACAGTCAAAATATGTATATTGTGAATATTATTACAATTTAAAATAATGATTTTGTATTTTAATATATTTTAAAAAGTAATTTATTTCTGTGGTGGCAAAGCTGTATTTTCATCAGCCAATCTTGAGCATAAGAGGCTTTTTTAAAAACATTAAAAAGTCTTAATTATTTCAAACTTTTGACCGGAAGTGTATACTTGTCACGCATCTGGTCCATGGACTTCCATTTGCTCGCCACCAGAGGTCACTCCTCCATCATATTGACTCACACATTGCACAGACTGTCACATTACCCCAGACTACAATTCCCATCAACCATTGCACTGAGGACACAAACACAGCTGTCACCAATCACATGCTCACCTGTAAGCTATTACACACACCACATAAACACTCAGATCCTGTTCTAGTTCGCCGAGTATTGTATGCACTTATCGCTACCCTAGCCGATAGTTACCTTACAGAGCCTTTTGTAGTTGTCTTAGTCTTGCCTTGCCCTGCCTTGCCTTGCCTGTTTAGGATTGTGTTTTACCCTGCCTGGATTTTTGCCGTGTACCTGGATTATCTCTCTTTGCCTTGCCCTGTTGGACACTGTTCACCGATTGAAGACCCACGCTTGTCCTAGGAATACTCTTTGTCTTGCCAGTGTTATACCTGTTTGCCACTGTTTGAACCATGCCTGTTATGACCATGTCTCTGTCAAATAAAAGTCTGCAAATGGATCCGCATGCCTCACGTCTCGTCGGCTCCGTAACAGAATACTCGGCCACACGAGGATCCAGCGGCTTTTCTAAAGGACTCTGGCCAGGTATGGACACAGCGAGAATGCAATTAGCTCTCAAGCAGGGCACACGACCGCTTGAGAGCTATATTTTTGAGTATTTAGAGATCGCTAAATATTCTGATTTACCTGATTGTGCGCTCATAGATTTTTTTTTGTGAGGGCATTAATCAGCCGCTCAAATCATGTTTAATCCGTGAGTGTCCCCGTTCGTCTCCAAGAGATTTTATGGACTATGCTTTATTAACTGTCGGTTCTTCATTCACTGTGGGTGTCGTGGAGGAATGCGACACCGCACTCACTCCTGTAATGGCGGCCGTACTGGAATGCGAGCACAAAATGGCGGCTACAGTGGAGCCCGTTCGCAAAATGGCTACCACAATGAAGCTCCGTCATGTCACAGCTGCCATCCATGAATCTAGTCAAGTCACCGTTGAGCGTCAAGAATCCAGTCAAGTCACCGTTGATCATCATGAATCCAGTCAAGTCACCATTGATCTTCGTGAGTCCAGTCAAGTCACCGTTGATCGTCATGAGCCTTGTCACGTCACAGCTGTTTGTCCAGAGCCTTGTCAAGTCACAGCTGTTTGTCCAGAGCCAAGTCAAGTCACAGCCGTTCGTCACGAGCCAAGTCAAGTCACAGCCGTTCGTCACGAGCCAAGTCAAGTCACAGCCGTTCGTCACGAGCCAAGTCAAGTCACAGCCGATCATCACGAGTCAAGTCAAGTCACAGCCGATCATCACGAGTCAAGTCAAGTCACAGCCGATCATCACGAGCCAAGTCAAGTCACAGCCAATCATCACGAGCCAAGTCAAGTCACGGCTGCTCTTCATAAGTCAAGTCAAGTCACGGCTGCTCTTCACTAGTCAAGTCAAGTCACGGCTGATCTTAACGAGTCAAGTCAAGTCACGGCTGATCTTCACGAGTCAGGTCAAGTCACGGCTGCACTTCATAAGTCGAGTCAAGTCACGGCTGCTCTTCACGAGTCAAGTCACGGCTGCTCTTCACGAGTCAAGTCAAGTCACGGCTGATCTTCACGAATCAAGTCACGTCTTCGCTGATCTTCTAGAGTCTCATCACGTCTCAGCTGATCGTCTAGAGTCTCGTCACGTCACCGCTGATCGTCCAGAGTCACGTCACGTCACCGCTGATCGTCCAGAGTCACGTCACGTCACCGCTGATCGTCCAGAGTCACGTCACGCCTCAGCCGATCGTCCAGAGTCATGTCACGCCTCAGCCGATCATCCAGAGTCACGTCACGCCTCAGCCGATCGTCCAGAGTCACGTCATGCCTCAGCCGATCGTCCAGAGTCTCATCACGTCCTGTCTGTTGCACCCAGATATTCAAGGTCAGTCTTTCTTTATCCCAGTCTGGTATCTAGCGTGAGGGATGCACCGCTGGTGTCTGCACGCACAGCTGGTGTTCCCAAACCCACTCACTCTAACCCTCCTGTACCTGAACTTATCCCCTTGCCTGAAGCGCTTCCCATGATGGGAATCGCTTTATGTTGCGTTTGGGCTGCGTACACCACCACCGAACTGCCCGAGGTAGCGGCGTCCACTGAAATGTCTCCAGAGGTGGTGGCTGAAGCTGCAGAACCTCTCGGGGTAGTGACGCGCGCTGCTATGTTCTCCGAGGCGACGGCACCCGCTGCAGCTTCTCCAGAGGTGGCGGCACATGCTGCAGAACCTCCTGGAGGGGAGGTGCTCGCTTCAATTCCTGGTGTGGTGGTAGTGTCCAGCAATGTACTTTCAGCCTGTCATGTCGTGATCAAGGAGAGGGTTACTGCTGTAGAACCTCCAGAGGTGGCGGCAACTGCTGCAGAACCTCCGGAGGTGTCAGTGGTACCCATTCACCAGCTCTCGTCCTGCCCTGTCACGGCTATGGAGGCCGTCTGTGAACTCTCGTCCTGCCCTGTCACGACTATGGAGGCCGTCTGTGAACTCTCGTCCTGCCCTGTAACGGCTATGAAGGCCGTCTGTGAACTCTTGTCCTGCCCTGTAACGGCTATGGAGGCCGTCTGTGATTCCTCGTCTTGCCTTGTCACGGCTATGGAGGCCATCTGTGAATCCTCGTCCTGTTCTGTCATGGCCACGGAGGCTGCTTTTGAACATTCGCCCTACCGGCCAAGGAGGCTCTCTCTGAACTCTCGCCCCGTTCTGAACTAGCCATGGTGGCTGATTGTGAACTGTCTGTCCGTCTCGTCTCAACTAATGTGTCTGATTTCGAACTGTCTATCTTGCCTGTCTCTGTCAAGGAATCTAAACCTGGACTGTCTGTCTTGAGCTCAGAAAATATGCACCCCATGTTAACCCTGTCTGTCTGTCCCCTTCCAGTCAATATGTTTACTCCTGAATTATCTGTCTGTCCTGTTTCAATGAATGAGCCTGACTGTGAATTGTCTGCCATTGTTTTCCTCACTGAAAAATCTACCAGTCCAGTTCCAGTCAATGAGTCAAATTTTGAACTGCCTGTCTATCCAGTCACTGACAATGAGTCAGATTTTGAACTGTTTCCTTGTCCAGTTCCAGTCAATGAGTTTAATTTTGAATTGTCTGCCTGCCCTGTTTTGATCGGGGAGTTTGCTTATGGACTGTCTGCCCTCTCCGTTGCCACCAGGGAATATATTGATGGACTTCCTGTGTTCTCTGCCTCGGTCCTTGGGTCCGTGCATGCTCTTTCTGTTTCTTGTATCTCAGTTTTCCCTAGGTCCCAGTCTCTACCAGGGGTTCCTGTTCCGTCTGATCCGCCCTGGTGGGCTCCTGCTCTGTCTGCTCCGCCCTGGAGGTCTACTGCTCTGTCACGAATCCGGTCCATGGACTTCCATTTGCTCGCCACCAGAAGTCACTCCTCCATCACATTGACTCACACATTGCACAGACTGTCACATTACCCTAGACTACAATTCCCATCAACCATTGCACTGACGACACACACACACCTGTCATCAATCACACACTCTGTCAGAATCCGGTCCATGGACTTCCATTTGCTCGCCACCAGAGGTCACTCCTCCATCACATTGACTCACACATTGCACAGACTGTCACATTACCCCAGACTACAATTCCCATCAACCATTGCACTGATGACACACACACAGCTGTCATCAATCACACACTCACCTGTAAGATATTACACACACCATATAAAAACACTCAGATCCTGTTCTAGTTCGCCGAATATTGTATGCACTTATCACTACCCTAGCCGATAGCTGCCTTACAGAGCCTTTTGTAGTTTTCTTAGTCTTAGTCTTGCCTTGCCTGTTTCGGATTGTGTTTTACCCTGCCTGGACTTTTGCCGTGTACCTGGATTATCTCTCTTTGCCTTGCCCTGTTGGATACTGTTCGCCGATCGAAGACCCACGCTTGTGCTAGGAATACTCTTTGTCTTGCCCGTGTTATACCTGTTTACCACTGTTTGAACCATGCCTGTTATGACCACGTCTCTGTCAAATAAAAGTCTGCAAATGGATCCACATGCCTCACGTCTCATCGGCTCCATAACAATACTTACAATATACGATATACAGTAGGATATATAAAGAATGTTTTATACATAATTACATTAATATCATTTTTCATACTCAAAACCTTTTCATTTAAAGATAAATAACTGTTGCAGTGACTGATCTGTAAATTTCCTGGTCCACTTCCTGTAATATATATCGATTAAATTTATTTCCAGTGCTTTTTTTAAAGTGAGCAGATCTGCTCTCTCCACATTTGCGGATCTTATTTTTTCCCTTCATAGCATTCCTGATTCTCCTGTTTTTCAAAATTATTAAACTGCACTACTGTATCTCTAAGGGCGTCTGTCTTCCTGTCTTATCTGGGCTGATGTAATTGATGATAATTAGATGAATTTAATAGCGCAGTTAGAAGAGTAGAGCAGAAATTGTGTTTAGAGTTCAAGTGATGCGTAGGCGGACAATGACCTTCAAATCCATCATAACTCACACAGTGATTTAATCTTGGTCAGTGTGAGTGGTGCCCGTTTAATGAACAAATCATTTTTGTAAATTTTGTAAATTTTATTCCTATTTATCAGTAAAACTCAGTAGAATTGAGAACTCTTGAGTTATCGGTTGAAATTGATTTGGTCAAACCAGCTGAACTGGTTGGACTGGTTAATTTCTACATAAAGATTACTCATTGTTCATATTGTTTGTTTATAAGACAGAATGTCTTTATCAATACACGCAACAGAGTTTTGTTTAAATAAATAATATTTTAATTAAAATACAGTAAAATACAAAAATATAAGTATAAAAATAATGCAATATAAAACAAATGGTTTTCAAACAAACACATATTTAAAATATTTTTCAAGTTACATTGAACACTCTAACATAAATAAATAAATACATTTCAATACACAAAAACATGATATCTACAAGGTTTCCTCTATAAAGCTAAATCTATTTTTTCAGCAGACAAATCAGATCTGGTAATTTTAGGGCTCTTGCTTTAGCAGGAGAGATTGAACATGTGGAAGTTGATATCCAGGTGCATAGATAGCCGAGGGGAAATCCATGAAAGCATCAGCAACGAAAATCTGTCCTGATGTCTGACAAGTTCTCTTATTGAGTTAAGAGACTCTGCTGAGTTCTGTATCCTGTGTCCTGTGCACTAATGCATGAATGAGAGGCACTGCTGATTCAATTGTGGAGCTGCAGGATGGGATTTGCCACAGGCGTGTAGCATAAACTCACCCTATGGTCAATCCCACACTCGCTTTCTCTTAAATGCTGACTGTGGCTGACATATAGACCTGTACCTGTGTCCTTGCTATGGTGCTGAAGATTTAGAACATTATACATAATTCATGTCAAATCAGTGTTTAATTCTGAATGCCAGAGAGAAGGTAGAAAATGGTTATGAAAAACTTGTTTGATTAACATTATTGGAGCCCCATTAAATCTGTTTTATTTTTTCCCAAATTTAATTTCTGGATTCTATTTTTTTCCCCATTTTCCATTTTTAGTAATTAAAAAGCATATCTGTTTAATTGAGATAAAGAAAGTTATACAATTTAACAATATTTTTTAAGTTACATTTGTAAATACAATACATACATTTTTAGGGCCCCATAAAGTCAATAAAATAACAATAAAATAAAAATGTAACATTTCCTTTTATTTTTTATTTTTTTGGCAAATAAAGTGCTGCACAACAGAGGTTAACTGTTAAAATTAAAACATTGTGTGATTGTGTGATTATCCCTTAAAAATAAAGTTGTATTATGAGATGAGGTTGTTTATTATTACGAGATGTACATTCTAATGTACAATAGTAATATATTTCTGTCACAGTTACTTCAATTTTTATTTTGACGGGTTGTCATGAAGACCTTTGCATTCCGTGACATTCCATGTTGTACTTTAAATTCCATTTTTATGACTGGATTCCACAGTTCTGTCCACATTTTCTGCATCACGGAGATCATAGGGCCCTACATTATAGATAGACCCAGGAGACTAGTGATTTTCTTTGTAGTAACATGCATAACATGTCCCGTAAAATGGTTTGCTGACCTTTGGTTGCCTGGATTGTTGTTTGTGGACGCTGTGTGGTTCAAGTCAGCAAAATAGTAAAAGTTGAGCATCTGAAATTGTGTACAACATGTTTAACTGTTGAGCTGTGATTTATAACAAGGGCCACACAGTTTTAGAGTGAGATCCGTATTCAAATTTGGGAGTGAATGCCATAAATGAATTTTCTGTAAAGTTGCTTGTAAATATAGACATATGCGGGTCACATTTTTTAGCTTACTTTTTTGAGTACAATTGCCTATTCCGGCTTATTGTGATGAGTCAAGTGGCTTATTTTGGGCTTGTTTGTCAAATCCGGTTGCTCATGTTTGTAGTGAGATCTGGCAGCACTCTGTTCAGCTACAGTGAAGACAGACAGACTTGCCAAAATGTGTGAATGACTCATTTTTAATGTAGACTTAAAACTTTTTTTTTTTTTTTTTGTATATAAATACACACTTTTGTATATATTAAATTTCCATGGCACATATCCTCATGTGAAATAAATTGTATTAGTTAAACCCTAAGTAGTTAGATTTTCTTTGCTTACTTTATTTGGTTCTGTTTTAACTATTGTATTAACTAAAATAAAAAAATAATAGATTAATTAATGTTAATAATAATTAAAAGTAAATATTACATTAAATCATTAGCGTATAGTCTTCCAATTTTTTTCAGTTAAGTAAATATTGTTAAAAATGGTCAAGTGCAAGGTCAGTAATAAAATGAAGAATACTTTATTTTAGGGTCTCTTAACTAGTTGCTTTTTAGGGAAAAGTCGTAGTTAATAGTGAATAAGTGTTCCCTATTCTAAAGTGTTACCAGAAACACATTATAAATGTTTGAAAGTAGTCATCTATGACTGGCTATGGAATTCAGTCAGTATCACTGCTATACAGAAATGCTGGGACTTGTACATTTTTATAGTTTCAGTATCATCTTTGTACAGAATTAACAAAAGTAAACTGTTATCACTTCATAATGTTGATATTACATTTAAAATAAATATATTATAAATGTGCTAAATTGCAACTTCATTATTACAAATGTGTAATTGCAAGTATATTTACACAAGACAACAAACAAGTTTCAATTCCATTAAAGTATATTTTAATTTACTATAAATGCTTGTCAGTGCATTCAGCAGATTACTTTAACCATGGACCAGTTTTATAAACATAGTCTCTAGGTTAAGACTCTGTCTTAAGAACTAGTTTAACCAAGTGGTAATCAGTCTTACTTTTCGGATTCAAATTAGACCAACCTACATTTTTATGTAACTGACTTTACAAAGTTATGACCAGTCCTGAAGAAAAAAAAACGAGGTGAATAAGTTTTAAGACTAGTCTAAGCCATTTATGCAACCGTCACATCATATTTAATATTTTAACCATATTCCATATTTAAACTCTTGACAAACAGTTGAATTCTTGTTTTACAGTATAACAAAAAGAAGCATAGCCTACATAAATTTGTTTTCATAGCTTTCATTTTTCAGAATGTAGCGGCGTGTTCGTGATAACACGATGTGCTGTTCACGCTTATTGAAGAGTCACGGAGGTCTTCAATAGCGAGGATTCTTCTGTTTCTTAAAGCTTATAGCGACTATGAACTAGGAAACATAAAAAAATACTATAGGGAACATAAAAAAGACTGGTGTAACATGTAACATGGATGCAGAAGCTTGACCTTTGGCTTATTTTTTTTTACAGTCTGAGTTTTGAATTATAGAATTTTTAAGTGTAAAACTGGGAGTTTTTCATTTCTTCATTGGAAATTGATACATCTGTAATGTTCTAAATGTTTACAGCTAATTTTACCTCTAAAACATTAATAGCAAAAAATCTGCTGTCTTTAAATAAAAAATAAAAACAATACATTTCATTAAATTACTAAAATTGCATAAATTGCATAGCTTATATAAATAAAGCTTGCATAGCTTTCAGTTTGCATATCGTTTGGAAAGTCAAGACAAGAAGTTTGGCTTTTTTAACCCATTAATAAATTGACCGAATTAATTATCAACAGCTTAAATAATTATCAAAATCATTAATCAAGTTATCACTGCAATCATGTCGAATTCAAATTTTAAAGTACATTTTAAATCATGTTTTAATAATCTTTTGCTGTGCTTAAAGAAGTACACTTATTTTAATGTGTTGACTAACAGAGTAAAACACATATAAAGTATTTAATTATAAACACATTTATAAATACGTACATATACAAGCATACAAGTTTCAACAGAAATAACATTAAAGTATATTTTAGTTTATCACAGATGCTTGTCATTTACATTTGGCAGCAGTACACTTCAATCATATTCCATATTCAAGCTGTTGACAAACATTTTAAATTCACTATTTTTGCTTTCATAGCTTTCAGTTTGCATGCTGTTTTTAGGACAAGTTTATCCCATCTAATAATTAATCAAGGAAATAATCAACAGGTTAAATGATAATATATCACAATATATCACAAGCAGCCATTTTACATGCTATATGGAATTAATATTAATTCAGTTGTCTCTTTTTTGTTTGTTTTTTGGGGATTTGCGAGTGTAAACTGTGCATTTCAGTATCTTCCAGTAGAGAAATGACAACCATCTTAATCTGCAGCATGAATGTGGCCAATATAATGTAGCAGTTGAACTCTAGCATGGACCGCAAACCCTCTGAAACCCTGTGACCCTGAGCACCATTGTACACTGGACAAAAGCGCTTGTTTGGCATTGACATTCCGTACATATATATCATTCCCGTTTCCACAAGACGCCTGTGAGTGAAGAATTTTGAATCAGTAACCCTTGGAGGAGACTAAAGACAGGGAATATTCTTCAGCTCATTACGCCCTAGTTCAGATTCTGGTCATAATTGGCTCGTTTTGTATATTTCCCGTCTCAGATGACCTTGATTAACAGTGACTGATTGACTGGTTTGTCTTCTCAATGACCCACTCACTAGGCCCATCATACCCAGCATTCATTCTTTCAATGGACACTCATAATGGGGCTCCTTGTAGACCAAACACACATCGGTCCGCAGAGACTCCAAAACCGTTTGTTCGGAGGAAACGGGGCGGCATTCACGATCATTAGCTGTCTCTATAGCCAGGGAGGGTGTGTGGGTTTTAATGACCGTCCCCTCCTCTCCCTCTCGTGCTGACTGTATAGCAGCGTTTCACTGTCTGTCAGCTGCTTCCCCTCCCCGCGCCTGACCGTCCTGACCACTGTAATTGTTACCTTGTGCTCTGCCTCCTCTGTACACAATGACTCCGTGTCGTTAGAGATGAGAAAATTATGTGCCAACAACTGACAAGGAGTAATTGCTGGACCAGTTTAAGCTATGCTGCAAAGTTTCTGTGAAAGTGGTATTTTTAACTTTGCAGAATGGAGCGGCATGTTCGTGATAGCTCAGTGTGCTGTTCATGCTTACTGAAGAGTCACGGAGGTCTTCAATAGTGAGGATTCTTGTGTTTCTTAATCATTATGGCCTGATGAGTTGAACCCCCCCCCCCCCCCCCCCCCCCCACATTTTCCACATTTGGAAAGATAAATGTCAGGTTTGTCTTGATTTGTAATGAAATGTGCTGCGTCTGTCAATTACTAATAGG
Source organism: Spinibarbus caldwelli (assembly GCA_039654775.1). Lineage (NCBI taxonomy): Eukaryota > Metazoa > Chordata > Actinopteri > Cypriniformes > Cyprinidae > Spinibarbus > Spinibarbus caldwelli. Next base: position 27,787,769 of record CM077232.1, on the reverse strand, counting down.
GATATTTCACCAAAAAATAAATATTCACTCGTTATTTATTTACCCTCATGACATTCCAAAGCAATTATTTTTTTGTGGAATGCAAAAGGAGAAATTTTGAAGAATCTTTGAGCATCTGTTTTTCTGTAAAGCTTATAGTGACTACAGTATGTATGTCAGTGTGAAATACAAGGGAACATTAAAAAAAAAAAATTTAAAAACTGGTATAACAATCTGAATTTACAGTTTGTTTTGAATTATAGAATTTTAAAGTTTTAAAAGATTAGTTTAGAATTTAGAGTTTTTAATTTCTTTATCTGAAATTGGTGCATCTGTAGTGTTATAATCTGAATATTTACGGCTAATTAACTCTAAAAAAAATTATATATATATATATATATATATATATATATATATATATATATATATATATATATATACTGTATGCCACAAATACTCCAAGTGAAAAATAAATATACTAAAATGTATTTCAAATACATTTATTTCATGTATACTAAGTATACTACAAATATATTTACATATTTATGTGCTTAATAAAAATACCCTGCAATTGTACTTTTAGTATACTTAAAGTCTGCTAAATTGGAACAACTAATTTTGTACTTAATGCAGTTTAATTGTGCAAAAGTAATGCTGAAGTCCAACTAAAGATATACTGTAAGTATACTGTAAGTATATTATAAGTATAAGTATATTTGATTGTGCTAAATTGGAACTATTGTAAGTATACTGTACTTCAGGTACACTTTAAATAGCTTGCTTTTAAAAACCCATAATATTCAAAGATCATACAATCCTCATCAATAGTGACATTAAAACACATTTTAGGCTTAATGTTAAGAAATGTGCATTGTGCAGAAGTGATACTCCAAATAAAGTTTAATTATAATTTTTATTTCAGTAAGTCTCAAGCGATATGTTAGTAAGTATGTTAATAGATTTGAACTGGACTTAGTATGAAATAAATGTTTTTAAATACAGTATATTACTTTTTTACTAGGGCAATTTCATTAAACGGCTACAATTCAAATGTAGAAAATTAAGAATTTCCAGTCTTTTGTCTTTTTTTTCTAGCTACATAATATTTGGTTTAATCCCTCACATAAAGCTATCATATGACTTGATAAGATTTGAAAAATACTGCATGATTTGTTTGAAGTATTGATATGTTTTTTTAGGACATTTTTAGTGCTGTGGTCACTATAATCACTAGATCTCATGTCATATAAATCCAAGTCTTGAAGCTGACTTGAATTGTGAAGAAAGAGCAGTCATTTATCCATACTTCAGTTTTCTGATCATATACCACACAAATGATTGCAGCATGAAATGATCAGATTTTTAGATTACTGTAAAGCTAATGTCTTTAATTTGTCTGCATATTTCTGGCTTAGACCATAGGACATTTGTTTTCTCAGTAGCTTGATAATGGGAGCATCTTCAGTTTTTTTGTTAGTATTTGATGCATTGGCCATTTGAAAACGCCCGAGGGTGAGCAGTGAAATGCTGTGTGCCCATCCAAGCCCAACTTCCTGGCACAGCTGTGCATGTGGCGGCTTTGCCACAAAATGACCTGCAGGTCTTATGTTCTGTCTAGAGAAATGATAAATCTCACCACAGTGGCCAAAGCCCTGACGCATTCATGACCAGAAAAGAGACCGAATCTAGATTCTTTTAAAGTCAGTACTTGATGATGTGATTTAAAAACACCAAGGTTAAAGTAGTCAAAGAAAGAGAGAATCAAAAGTTTCAGTTCAGAAGTTAATGGGATAGTTCAACCAAAATTGAAAATTCTGTCATTAATTACTCACCCTTATGTCCTTCCAAACCTGTAAGACCTTCGTTCATCTTCAGAACACAAATTAAGATATTTTTGATGAAATCCGAGAGCTTTCTGACCCTGCATAGACAGCAGCGGAACTGACACGTTCAAGGCCCAGAAAGATAGTAAGGACATCATTAAAATAGTCCATGTGACATCAGTGGGTCAGCCTTAATTTTATGAAGCTGTGAGAATACTTTTTGTGCTCAAAGAAAACAAAAACATGGACTGTTTAATTGATGTTCTTACTATGTTTCTGGGCCTGGGAACATTTCAGTTGCATTGCTGTCTATGCAGGGTCAGAAAGCTCTCGGATTTCATCAAAAATATCTTAATTTGTGTTCTGAAGGTGAACGAAGATCTTACAGGTTTGGAATGACATGAGGGTGAATAACTAATGACCCAATTTTCATTTTTGGATTAACTATTCCTTTAATAGGGCTTAAACACACACTTTAACACACAGCCTAGAAGTGGCTTTTTGCTAATTTAAAATGACAGCAACAGACTCTAAATGTTCAACAAATACTTACATTTATTAATATTAATCAGAATTAACTGTTCTTCCGCCAAGTAATGTAGTTCATTAGTCTAACTATAGTCTGTTTACAGTGTTGCTTGGTAACCGTATAACTTAGTAAACATGCCCATCCAATCAGAATCACATTTACTATGCTGAGACTTTTTATATAAACTAACACTCAGTCACACTTTGTCTGCCACTGTAATTGTGGAATGAAGAACTACTTTGTACTGTGGGAACTATAAAAATGGTCTAGACGTAAAGAGTGATTATTATTTTAAGAGCAGTTGTTTTAATGACAATAGATGTTCCTGGAAAACGTAGCACTAGGTATGCGACATCTTAGCATAGCGTCTCAGCTCTAGCTTATTTCTATAAAAAACGTATTCATGTCATTTTTGAATCATTAAATATGTCACTTTTTTCTCTTAAAGGTAAAGTTTGTGATTTCCGTGGCACTAGCGGAACCAATAATTGCAAAAATAGTGACTTTGTTTTGCCACCACAACGTTGTTTTAAAAATGATATAGTTCTCCATCTTCCATTGTGACTCTTCACCAATAAAAACATGGTTGAAGCCGTTTACATGACTTTGCACATTATTAAACACAATCAGTATTGTTATGTCTGGCACAGACTGACTGCTCAAACAGAATAAAGATGATGTGTTAAAATACTTATTTGCCATTTTGTAGGTTGATTCCTCCAAAAGTATAAACACTGTGGGGGTTTTGGATGATATCAAAACATTGTTCTGTTTGTTTGATCATCACAACTAGCTAGACACAGCAAAACATCGACTCAACCAATGGCTCAACCAATCTGTCATTATATTTAATGGTCGGCTGATATAACGTGAATGGCTATTTTATCTGCCCATATATTTGACTGTTTGTAACTGACATAAGCAGGACTTTTATTTTGACAGCGATGTGAACCCAGCACCTTCCATTCTCTATCTTCATTAGTTTACTGTCTTTGTTTTACAGTTCTGGCATTCAGCAAATATGGATTTGAAACAAGCCTTTGAATCTCTGATAAATATTTAATTCCACAAACCTAGCTGTTAGATCTTCTAGTGTGCATAGCCTGTGTAAAAATGTGTGTGAGGGTCCATCCATGTGAAGCACCAGGAAAGTTTGTCACTGGAGATGCACAAATGAGCAATTTTAAATCCTTGATTTCAGATTCATATTTATGTCATATTCACTGTGATTGAATGTACTGTTGGTTAGAGTGTTTACTTTATTTGTTTTTCAATAAACTTTTTTACTTGTGAAAAAAATACTATAATAGGATTACAGAATCAAGAACTCGTATATAAGTATAAATCTGTTCATTTTACAGATTTGTTTTTTTTTATCTAGTTTTTTTTTTTTTAAATTGATTCATTTTCAAATCATTTATTTCAAAAAAATTTTAGTATAAATTTCAAAATATTTTAGTAAATAAAATACAACAATAGAATTACAGAATCAAGCATTTTCTATCTAAAGTTTAAATATGTTTATTTTGCAGTTATGTTTTTTTTTTATAAAGTATTTTTTTCCCCAAAAATATTTAATTTTAAAATTATTTATTTAAATATTATATAAAATAAATATAAACTTAATTGCAGGAATTGTTATGGCTGTGTTATTTTCTGTCTTTAAATTAAATAATTAATTCACTTTAATTTGAGTTATTTTAGTACTTTAACAAACTAAATGGAAATGAAATAATATTGAATTTATGGATGTGTGTGTGTGTGTGCATATATGTCTGTGTGTGTGTGTGTGTGTACATACGTAGTTGTTTTTGGTGTTTGGCTTAGTGTTATGTTAGAATCATTATTATACTCTTATACCTTTTGTTCAAGTTTAGAAATTTTGTTGTATGCATTTGTCATTTTTATTTATTTATTTATTTATTTTTATTTTTATGTGCGTGTATATATATATATATATATAGTATTTATAAAGTTTTAGCTTTTAGTTTTGGATCAGTTTTAGTTGTTTTAATACTACAATTGATTGTTTCTGTTGTCCTCATTTGTGAGTTGCTTTGGATAAAAGTGTCTGCTAAATGACTAAATTTAAATGTAAATAGTGTAGTAGTCATATGAGCCTATATCGGCGTTGTATCTGCCATCAAAAAATCATATTGGTCAAACACTATTATTTTGTCAATTGTGTTTATTGATTCTAATGGCACAGAAATTACACACTTCACTTTTAAAGTGGTGAAATGCATAAAAACACGTGTTCATGCTCGATTGTTGATGTGATATGGGTCAGCAGAACATCAGTCATCTCTGGTCACTTGTACATCTCTGCATTCTCTCTAAAACGTATATTCATTAAAGTCCCTGGTGGGAAAAGTGAGGCCTGCAATTATCCTGTCATGCCACAAGTTGTGTTGTTCCATTTCTGCCTCATTTAGTGATTTGCAGAGTTTTTTTCTCAGCCTCCAGAAAATAAGCTCTAGCAGTCATTGTGATGCACGGCAGTAGAGCACAATATAGACTATTATTAATGTAATTCATGCTAATTCTGCCCTCTTTGCAGTTCTATAAATTAATATAAAGGATACCATTTTCCTTGTACTTATTAAAGGAATACTTCACCCAAAAAGGCATCAGATGTCTTAACCAGACATAATAAATCTGTGATTACAGCTATTTCTTCCATGTACAGTAAATTAGAGTTTTAGTTTCTATTTTTGTGGCATCGCCCTGGGTAAACTCAACTAAAGTGACATTTCATTGGTACTTCTCTATATTAGTATATACATGTTTTCTGATTGGCTGTAATTGTGTCATGCAGCAGTTTCACTCTCAGACTTGCTTATTGCTGGTGTATCATCTACTAATTTGATCCGGTAAGAAAACAGCTGCCATCTTTAGGCTAGTGCTTAGGAGCTTTTCCTTTACTGGCCTTGAAGAGATGCTGAAGAAGTGTTTGTGGCCTTGAATTATTCGACTTGTAGATGGTTGGAGGGGTTACTCGGTTCATTTGAAGCCCCACTGTAAGAACACGTGTTGCTGAAAGCGTCTTTTTACAAGGTCAACGCACCCTGCAAGAGAGGTGAAGTGTTTCTCCTCCAGCACTAACCCAGATGGACTTTAGAGTCAGTGAGAGAACAAAATGGCATTCACTTAGACTGATTAGCATTTAATAAATCATAATACAGTAAATGCAGATGTGTATTATTAAATCTTAAATTATGACCTTAAATTAGATTTAGCTAAATAAATAATTGGATGTTTCTTCAAAGACAGGCACTTTTATATCACATGGGGTTGGCTAAAATGTAAAGGATTTCAACTTTTCACTCAAATGTTCATTCTTAAAATAAAATCCATTCTAAAATATTATTCTAAAAAAACGTGATGATGTTGACAAAAAGTGAAATAAACAGACAATTTAAATTTTTATTGTGTAAAAAAAATGACTTTTAAAAAAATACAACTGTCTAACAGTAGCATCATTTGTACCACAACGAAAAATTTTGAAAAAAAAAAACAAAAAACAAAACAAAACAAAAAAAAAAAAAAAAATATATATATATATATATATATATATATATACATACATATACATGCATATGTAATTTTATGTGTGTTGAGCATATGAAATGCTAACTGTAAAAATGATCCTTAGTAAGACAAAAGAAAAAAAAAAGTTTCAAATATCATTTCCACTAGTGTTTTAGAGAAGTTTGTCATGACCAAAAGCATTCTTTTTTGATATCTAAAACTACAGCTAAAACTCTTAAGAACATTTTCGTTAATTTAATTAAAGCTGAAATTAAATATAAATATTATGTGAAAAAAATGAACTTATAAAATGCTTTGCAGCTAACTGAAATATAATAAGTTGAAGTTCTAAAATGACTGAAGCTAAAACTGAAATAAATAAATAAACAAATAAATAGAAATGAATAACAGAATTAAATAAATTGGAAATTATTTTCAAATAGAATTTTAAAAGACAAAAATGAATAAAAAAGACAAAAATTAAAATTAAAAAAAAAATTTAAATTCAAAATATTAACACTACAGTAGTAGCTATGTAAATAATATTAAAATAACACTGTCCAAAAGTGCCCAAAAATGAAGAAACACCAAATTTTTTTCTTGAACAACTTTAAGTTAATTTCCAGTATAGAATATTTCTTACAGAGTTTATTTAATTTCTGGGGTTTGCAGCGAACCTGCTTTCTCATACCGCACAGACAGTGACAGAACAGTGAGTCGTGCTTGAGTTGCTTACTGCCGTCTGGTGTAACCGTGTCAGTGTGTGTGTGAGAGAGAGTGTGTCGGTGATGTTGAGAGAGGTGTGGGTGTACAGTGTAGCGCAGTGGGGTTAGTCATGTATATCTGGCACTGAGCCGTTCTCCCTCTTACAGTTTCGTGAAGAAACAGTCTATTAATAGATCACTTCTTATCCCACTTGGCAACAGGAAGGGAACTGAAGACAAGAAAAATAACGATACTGGCCAAAAAGACACAAACAAAAGAGGAACATTAAAGCATTAACCTTTTCATTTACTTATGCAGAGAAGACACCCAACAAATGTACACTGCCATTCAAACATTTGAGGTCGGTATGATTTGTTTAATGTTTTTGAAAGAAGTCTTGTATGCTCAACAGAGCTGCATTTATTTAATCATAAATACAGTAAATATTGTAAAATATTATTACAATTTAAAATAACTATATTCAATTGTAATACATTTTAAAATGTAATTTATAACTGTGATGCAAAGCTGAATTTTTTATATTTTGTTTTTTTCAGCATTTTTTGATGATTAGAAATTTAAAAAGAACAGTATTTATTTGAAATAACTTTAATTTGAAGAAACTTTTAATTTAATGCATCCTTGCTAAATAGAAGTATTAATTTCTTAAAAAAAAAAGTCTTACTGATGCCAAACTTCAAACAGTAGTGTATTTATTGTGATTGTATGGTGATTTAAATTTAAAAAGCCTCGTTTTCAAATAAAATTGTACACTTTATGCATTACACATTACTGATATGGCTAGAGACATAAAAAGGAAAAGCAGTCATCTTTGCATTTACATTCATATTCTTGGCATGAATTGTCTTACCAAAGTGACTTATGAGAAAAGTGGCTCTAAATTAAATTAAATCCATCTGATGTGACATCATGAGTGAGTGGAATCCATATTGAATATAAAAACTAGCTGAAGTGATGTCTTAAAGGGACAGTTCAGCTAGAAATCCACATGCTATCATGAGTTACTAGCCAAAAACCTGTATGACTCTTTCTGGAACACAAAAGAAGACACTGAGCAGAACAGATGCTTTTCTTTTTCCATAATGAAAGTAAATGGCGATCCTTTGAGGTTTGGACATTAAAATGTGTATTTATGAGTTGGGAAGTCATCATTTTGATGGCCGGTGCATTCAAATAACTTTGGTGGAAGCAAGATGTACCTTTTCTGGTTAAAAGCATTTTACAAAATTATAAATAAAGAATGTGCATCAGGTTTTGCTTTTTTATATTTTTATTCAAGTTATGATGGTGCTGTACATTGAATCATTATATATTCTATTGTAGTTGCACAATACTGTAGTGTTTTGTACATGCAGCTTAGATAGTTTTATTGTAAATAGTAATTTGATTCATTTTAACAAATTTAACATAGCCTAGATACCGATGCTGCATCTATTGCGTCTGACATTTTTATTCACTGATACAACTCAGAAATTCAGAACTTGAAGAAAATTCAGAGTTTCCCAATCATAATTATGACTACGTAGTGATGTTCATGTGCATTCAACTCATAAATATAATCTTTTCAACATGATTTGAACACACCAAGAGTACAAGTTATTCATTTGCATATATTACCAACATTGTAACAATAAAAAGCTGGTTGAAAATCGGCAAACCTATTCTTCAAACAAACATTAGAAATGTTGCCCCGGCAATTACCTGAAAAACATAAGTTGAAGTACTAAATTTAACACTACCTGGTTTCATGACGACAACGTACCTCTGGGAACTTTTTCATAAGATGTGAAATACGTACCAATGACTACATTTTACTGCAGTTTCCAGCAGAAATGAACACTAGAGGCGGTAAAACATCAAGCACTTGTAATCATTTTCGTACACAGTTATGATTACAGCTCCATAGGACGTAACAAGCTTGTTCAGTAGCTCAGCCGCACAGAATTGGACTTCGGATGTGGAATCCTTAGGTACGAATCCTGTCAAAAACATGACTCATGATGAAAAAACTGAAAGATGAGAGATCGAAAAAAAAAGCTAAAACGGCCACATTCGCTTTTGTTCATACTATCGGGTAGGTTTAGGTGTAGTGCAGATGGTACATTATTTTAAAACGTCACAGAACATTACAGTTATAGCGCCACTCAATGGACATTTCAAGTCAGAACTGCGGTGACACCTACAAAACCAACATCACATAAAATGTACCATATGTACGTTAATCTGTTCTGGGGAAAAAAAAAACGAACACTCTTTTAGCGCCACTCAGTGGATATTTAACATCAAATATGTCACGAAACATACACGGCGGTACGTATTTTGCATCTTGCGAAAAAGTTCCCAGAGGAACGTATTTGTCACGAGACCAGGTTGACTTAACGTTAAAATTTAAATAAACATTAACTAAAACTTAATGTTAACTGAAAGTCTAAAAATAAAATGTGAGATGAAAATGTAAAAATTAAAGCTAAATCAAAAAAGCTAAATGCTAAAATAATACTACTCTCCATAGTTTCTTCCACCAGCTCTGCGGGCTATGGGTAACTCATATATTACGGCTGAGAGCTGTTTATTAAACAGACTTGATGAATTGCGAAACATTTAGTGATTTAATCTGATTAATGTACCAATTAGATGGCATTTAAACACTTTCACACCCCACCTACACTGCAAGCGATTCAACATGCCATGACAAAACAAGTACACTCCCATTATATTCAGCACACTTACTCTCAGTATATACAGCAATTTTCGTTAATTATAATAGGAAAGCTATAGGTTGCCACGTCACTCACATGCAGTGCAGACACGACACAAGCTCTGGGGGGGTCAGACTACGAGTATCCATTAGACCCCACAGAAGTGAGTGTCCCGCTGTTTCACCAACAGTCAGACCGTCAACGACTTTAAATGTCATGCAGGTATATTTAGTAAAGGCAGAGCGAGTTCAGTGTTTTGTAGCCGAGCAGAGGGGGTGTTTTAACAGCGACGTAGTGTCAGTGAGTGCGCTGGCGGATGGATTCGCTGTTTAAGTTGACACAGCTGTGCACCAGGATGTCAGATCGAACCCTGCGTCTCTGTTTGTAATTCTCCCCTCAGAGAGCATATTTCCTCTGCTATAAATAGCCATCCTCCCATATATGCCTGTGGATTTGTGTTTGTTTTTTTTTTCTTCCATGTTCCTGCTATATTTGTAGATGAATGAACAGGAAGGAGCGTGACTGCTCGCTGGTCTATGGCCCTTGTTTATTGTTGGTTGGGGCTGGGATGATGTGAAATGACAGTGTAGCCAAGGCGACCGGCTGACAGGATTACCCTCGGTGTTGGCCCCCATCTCTCTCTGGCTGCCTTCCTCTCATCCTGCCATGTCAAAGACCTCCGGCCCGTGCAGGGGCGAAACCGTATGTGCCACCTTTGAAAACTGCATCGGGTTGTCTGGAGTGTCACTTTCACAGGAGAATATCCGGCTCTGCAAAATTGATGATCTTGAGGAAAGTTGCGCTTAGAAGGTTTAAAGATGGATAATCTTACATTCTTCAAAGTAAAGGTTCCAAAAAGGGGGTTTTCACAGTGATGCAGTAGAAGAACCATTTTTGGTTCCTCAAAGAACCTTTCAGTAAAAACTTTTTAGTGTGAAGAACATTTTAGAAACTTAAAAAAAGTTTTTTTTTCTACTATAAAGATCCTTTTGATCAGTGGAAAAGATTCCATGGATGTTAATGGTTCTTTATGGAACCAAAGATGCCATTAAATAACTTTTACTTTTAGGATTGTAGAAATTCCAAAAGGTTCCAAAAGGGGTTTTTCGCAGAGTTGCAATATAGAAGAACCATTTTGGGATCCTCAACCTTTCAGTGTTTCAAGTTACAGTTGCTTTACAGTTTTTAAAAGAACCTTTTTTTTTTTTCTATCCGTAAAGGACATTTTATAACATTTTTTTTCACTCTACACTCTTAAAAATAAAGGTTCTTTATTATGGTTCCATGAATAACTCTGTCACCGCCAGCATTTTTTAAAAAGTTGCCAGTGAGCGCCACCATTGTTCCTAATTTTCTCACTCACAAATTTCAATATTTTGTGTATGAATATGTGAACACAATGGGCCAGATTTACTAAACAGGGCAGATTAGCGTTAGAGCGCATTTAGCATTAGAGCCCAATCCATTAAAACGCTGACGCAAGGGGAACATTCTGCATGTGATTTACTGACAATGCGCACATTAAAGAACACAGACACAACCAGCACAATCTACCAAGAGCAGCGCAAATTACCGCCTGCTGTAAGACATTCTTTTTTGGCTGTTAAATAATGGTGCAAATACCAGTAATTTGATGAGCGCAAACGGTATCGTTAAAAACGCGTTGCGTGATTCATTTGAATACTCGCCTCCCATAAAGTTTGCGTCTGAAAGGGAAACTCCTACAAATGCATATTCAATAAGGTCAGGCGCAAAAATAACTGTCCATGCCTTTTCGGCGCTAATTTGTCACTGTGCATCTTTAGTAAATCCTGACAGTACTTTTTTTAATGCCAAAAGACGGTTTACGCTGTTAGTAAACCTAGCCCAATATGTCAAAAGAAAGAACAGAGCCACTGCTTTTAAACAAAAACATTTTTTTGCATTTTTGTCAAAGACTATGTTCAGATCAGATTCAGAATGATGGTCAAAACATAGATTGAGTAGATTGTGTCCATCAGCATCCCCAAACCTTGTACACTTCTTCGTGGGTTCAACATTTAATTTGGTAATGTTAGGCAGTTTTGATTTATATGCTGCTGAACGTTTAATGACCGCTTTAGATGGCATGTGCGTAAGCAATGCTTCGATCGCTTGTTTCTGCTTCTTCTTTTCTTGTTTTTGGATCCAGAGATTCTGTACTGTTTCAGAAGATGTGTAATAGCGCCCCCTACTGTATAACAGTGAAAACATGGATTGCAGGAAAATTTCATCAATGGCAAGGAAAGGGTTAATATCCATGAAAGCTTTAAACTGCACAAAAGGTTCTTTGTAGTAGAAAATGGTTCTTTAGATAAAAATAAAAAACTGTTCACTGAAATGTTCTTAGTGGAACCCAAAATAGTTCTTCTAGATACCAGTAAAGAACCTTTATTTTTAAAAGTGTAAATCTCAGTTTGAGATCTTTTGCCTTTCCTTTTGTAGCTTCCATGAGTTCACGATTGCCAAGGGGACAGTGGCACTGTGCAGGACAGGATCTTCTGAGTAATGGGCTTCCTTTCTTGTGTGCCTTTTGCCTTGTCTTTCCCCTCCCAAGCTTGAAATTGGTGTTGAAGCGCACTTGATCTTGGCAAGGCTTCCTGTTCCTTCCTCTGGCAGGGCAGACCTGCACTGTGCACATGTCCCCATGGACGTCTAGAGCTGATATCGAGTTTCAAATTCTGCTTCCTTTACGCTTATGTTAAGTCTCACATGCCCCCTCTTTGTTTGGTACATTATAACATTGTTTACATAGCTGGGATATAATTGGATGATGTGTATGTTGAAACAGCTCATGTTTAAGGTTATAATTTAGCTTACTTGACTAGTTAGTTGGACAGAAGATTATTTTATTGCCCTGTCTGTTTCATGTCACTCAGTCAGCCCTGATACGAATATATTCACAGGAAATGGCAAAAAAGAAGAAAACTTTTCCATCTGACAGAGGAACGTGCCTTTGATTTGTCAGTGCCAATGAAATGTTCACACTACTTTCACACTTTCCACCACAGACTTATTGATTATGATTATGATTATGTTCCCAAACCTGAGCTGCCTTACTGTCTACATAGAAAATAACTTAAATGTAACTTTTTAAGATATAGAATGCTCTACAGAGGCAACAACTTTGTGCTTCATACAAATAGCACTCCTCACATGATGCACATAGGAGAAACTTATAATTGATTAGTGTTTGATGTTAGCATGTTGCTATGCTAACACAGCACAGACAAATACTGGGTCAAATACTCCCAAATTCCCAAATTCTGGTCCATTTTTATTTTTGTGATTGAACTATTTTTAGTGCTATGTTCTAAAAATACTGCATAATCATACTGTCTACCTTTTGAAGCAATATTTGGAGAAATTTTGTGGGCAAAAAAGATTTATTTCCTATTGTCAATAGTGTAGCGATGCATAAAGCACAGCGCACACAGAAGTCACTTTTAAACCAAGAAGGTTTTTTTTTTCTTTTTTTTTTTCTTAAGGCAAATGTTTTTATCATTCATCAGTCCAACAAAATCGTTTTTCTGTCTTTATCGTTAGAGTTGTGATGTGGATGTCTCTATTCTCAAAGAATTAGAATGATTATTAAAACTTATTTAATTGGTTTTGGTGCAAACTGGTCATTACAGTTGTTTGAAATAGTTTGGTGCTAGCATGTTGCTAAGCTAACAGCGTGATAGTACGATAAACACAAATATTTAGTAAAGTAGTCCAGTTCAATTAGACTTCTTATCAACACTTTTCAGTATTGAATAAAATTAGGGCTGTCAGATTGATGAATCGTGATAAATCACATCCAAAATAAAAGTTTGTGTTTATATAATATAATATAGTGTGTGTAGTGTATATATTTATATGTGTATATACACACATATTTACATGTATATACTGTGCCGTTCAAAAGTTTGGGATCAGTAAGTTTTTTTTAAATGTTTTTTGAAGAAGTTTTTTATGCTCATCAAGGCTGCATTTATTTGATCAAAAATACAGAAAACAATTTAATTTTGTGAAATGTTATTGCAGTTTCAAATAATAGTTTTCTATTTTACTTTAAAATATAATTTATTCCTGTGATGCAAAGCTGAATTTTCAGAATCATTACTTCAGTCTTCAGTGTCACATGATCCTTCAGAAATCATTCTAATATACTGATTTATAATCAATGTTGGAAGTTTTTGCTGCTTAATATTTTTTTGGGACCTGTGATACTTTTTCAGGATTCTTTGATAAATGAAAAGTTAAAAAGAAGAGTGTTTATTCAAAATAGAAATTTTGAATTACGATATACACTACTATTCAAAAGTCAGTAATTTTTTTCTTTCTTTTTTTTTTTAAGAAATTAATAATTTTATTCAGCAAGGATGTGTTAAATGGATAAAAAGTGGTAGTAAAGACTTATATTGTTAAAAAGGATTTCTATTTTGAATAAATGCTGTTCTTTTACATTTTTTATTCATCAAAGAATCAAAGAAAAAATAGTATCACAGGTTCCAAAAAAATATTAAGCAGCACAACAGTTTCAACACTGATAATAAAGCAGCATATTAGAATGATTTCTGTGATTCATGTGACACTGAAGACTGGAGACATGGCTGATGAAAATTCAGCACTGTGTCACAGAAATAAATTATATTTTAAACTTTATTAAAATAGGAAACCAATATTAGAAATTGCAATAATATTTCACAATAGTATTGTTTTTTTTTTTTTCTGTATTTTTGATCAAATAAATACAGCCTTGATGAGCATAAGAGACTCCATTAAAAATACATAAAAAATCTTACTAATCCCAAACTTTTGAATGGCAGTGTAAGTATTCTTATATAAATATATATGTATGAGTTATTTTATATATAAATATAAGTATATATTACATATATTTCTTAAATATATACATTTATGTGTGTGTATTTCTATATACATACATGTTTTTTTTTTACTGAGCATTCTGGCATTGAAGGATACTGTCTGGATATAATGCTACCTTCGATTTTATCCCAATTGAGGTGTCTTTGGAACAATAAAACATGTACAGAGCTGATCTATTTATCACTACTACTGATTCTGTGGTGTGTGTAAACGCTTAAATGATTCCTGACTTTTTGTTCTACCTCTGTCTTTCTGCAGACGAGCGTAAAGGAAGGGCTGCTTCTGAAACAGACAAGCTCGTTCCAGCGTTGGAAAAAGCGTTATTTCAAATTGCGGGGACGGACGCTCTACTATGCCAAGGATGCCAAGGTGAATTTTCTTTAATTTTATCCTGATACTGATTCTACACCTTCACTACACTGTAAAAAAAAATTCAAAGCTTTAATTGCTGCCTTAAAACCAGTAAACCATTGCACATTTTATTTAATTACTAATAAAGTAAAATCCAGTTGTCGTGTTCAAAAAACATTTTTATAACAATGCTAACATTTTTTACAGTGTACAGTAAGCCCCCTACAGTTAGCCCCCTGTAAGCAGAGTGATCTAAGGTAAGGGAGTAAAAAAATCTGCTTCCTCCCAGGAGTTACTGGGCATGCCTGTGCTGAGAGGGGCTGAAGAGCTGCACATGGGCACCTGCATAGCACCTTCTGCCATGCTTTTAACGTCACTGTGTGTGTGTGTGTGTGGTTGCACTACGGCAGGCGGGTGGCGTTTTGGCCCGCTGGCAGTATCGGGTCTCTCGTAGCCGCGTGTGCTGGAGGGTGCTTTCCGTCTGCTGGACCGGTGCCCGCCGTCCGCCACCCGTTCTTGGCGCCAGTGGATCGGAGGAAGGTTTGGTGGCGATTCGGGTCAGCAACAGCAGCGACCCCCTCTTTATCTCTCTAGCCTTCATCAGTGACATTGCTGATCACCTGCTGGCATTGTTCGGGATGCCCGTTCTCCTCATTGGGCTGCGGCACAACCGAAGCGGCATCACGTCATTTCCGCGTCTGCTTGTCTGTTTAGGCGTCTGAAGAGGAGGGTGCAGAGTCCCGGAGACGTGCCTTATATGTCATTGTCCGTGTCTGAGGGGAGATGTTTTACCATGTGTTCGCCTCCATTCGTATGTTCTCTCCCCATCATGTGGTTACGGATGACATTCAGGCGTTGGTCTGATCTGAATCAGGAGGGAAAGAGTGGATTTAGTCTAAAAAATCACCAGTTTATAGCTATGCAGCTGCTGTGATGCAAGCTAGCACTTCCTGCATAGCTCCTGAATGACATGGAGTGGCACTAGCGCATGGCGACAGAGAGCTGGGAGTTACGACACAGACCTCACAGGCAGAAACGAGGTGGCTGATCGCACTGCTGTGCTCAGACGAGGGGGTTTTGTTTGCACTGGCATGGCACCCGGGTCTGTGACAGACTCTTGAGGCCTGCATTTTGTGCTGTAGAGCGGCCAAGCCTACAGATCATAAATGGGATGTCACACTGTTTACACTGCCTGAGTATACAACCATCATTTACTCAGATATCTGCCAATCACCACCCAAAACACTGGGCCTTCACTGATTGAAACTGAAACTTGATGAAAAGGTCTCAGGAAACCTGGAAATACTATATCTTTATCTTTATAAAGATATACTATATCTTTAATACTTTATCTTTCAAAGGCATATGTCTTTTTGGAGTTCATACATGAACTTGATTATACATAGGGCTGGGTGGTATGACAGTATATACTGTGTCGCCACAATAAACACGTGATCAGTGGAGTTTGTATACATATTTGAGGTCAATGGCATGATGCTCTTTTTTATTTTTATTTAGTTTCATTAAAATATGATGAATTTATTAATAAATGCAGAAGTATGCAGGACAAAAACATTAAAGGGATATGATAGAGTGGACGCATGAGAGGACCTCCATAACTGTGTGAAAGTCAATATCCAATAATTTGATCTTTTTATGACGTAGTTTAAAATGTCATAGTACAACTCCCCTAAAAAAGTAATGATACTTTATTTATGAATTAAAAATTCATTATATTTGTTTAAACACAACCAAATAAATTTGGAATCAGTAAGAAAAAAAGAAAGAAAGGAAAAAAAAATAGTTCAGCAAGGGCCGATTAAATAAATCAAAAGTGACATTTGTAATGTTATGAATGTCAGTTTTAAAAGTCAGTAAGATTTTTTTTTTTTTTAAATAGGAAATTAATACATTTATTCACCAAGGATAAATTAAATTGATCAAAAGTGACAGTAACTAAAATGTTTATAACGTTTTGAGATTTAGATTTCCAATAAATTATGTTCTTTTTAACATTCTTAAGCAGCACAACTGTGTAATGTCAACATTGATAATCAGAAATGTTTCTTAAGCAACAAATCAGCATATTTATAATCAGCATGATTTCTGAAGGGTCATGTGACACTGAAGACTGGAGTAATGATGCTGAAAATTCAACTTTGCATCACAGGAATAAAATACATTTTAAAATATATTACAATAGAAGACATTTCTTTTATATTGTAATATTATTTCACATTATTACTGCTTTTGCGGTATTTTTTTAATCAAATAAATGAGGCTTTGGTAAACATAAGACATCTTACTAACCCCAAACTTTTGAACAGTGGTGCAGACTCAAATGTATTCAAGGAAAATATGTTATTACTTTTTACTTGATTAATTGATTTAAATATCTGTTGAAAATGGTTTAAATGTTTCTAAATATTTCTTAAGCTCTCTTACTTGTCATTGACCCATTGACTATTTTAAAACACTTTTGAATGTGGCTCATCCAATCAGAAATTACGGTCAAAAGTGTTATTTTCATAATGTAAAGTTGTTTTTAAACTGAATAATCCTTGGGTTTTCATCCATCAAAAAGAAAATAATCAAATGAGATGAAGTGCCTTTATTATCTAAAAACAGTAAGCCAAATGAAATAGTATATTACATTTCCATGATGATATACACCATTTCCATCACACAAAAGACTCATGATATAATATGTAATAATGTGTTTTTGTCATACTCCCCAGCCCTAATTATGACAGTAGAAAATGGCGTTGTTACATCCTTAGCAAATGTTTAGTCAACAGTAGTTTCTAGCATCCTGATAGAGGTTTTTCACTGGTCACTGAAGGTGGTGTGTGACGTTATTATTATCTCAGGCCTTCAGTTCCTGCTCTCTGTGCTGATGGAGGAGGTCATAACACACCCAGCTGTCTGCGATCCATCTTAAGCTCATATAGCACACACGCATGGTAGTGCATTGGATAAGGAGCAGCTCAATAAGCTCATTTCCGTGTCATTTCAGTAGAACAGTATTCAGTATCACCGTGCATAAGATGTTTGTTTATCAATGTAAGCTACTGTGATCGTCCATGTTTACTGTTCTCCTTCTTCTCCTCCTGTCCACAGTCTCTTATTTTCGATGAGGTGGATCTTTCAGATGCCAGTGTTGCAGAATCAAGCACAAAGAATATAAACAACAGTTTCACGGTAAGCGACCTTTTCCATGCTTTATGTCAACACCAGTGATTATCAACAATATACCACAAATAGACAGCACGTTAGATGTGTAATATTGACTATTAGTCTGCCAGATACTACAGGATCATGCAGATCTCATAGCAACAAGTCAGTCAATTCCACAAGTGTCGAGGTGAAGTAGGTCATTTTTGCACTGGTACTGAATAGGCTTGATGCAGTAGTCGGTGTTACCGGTGTTACATGGTGTTTGTCCATTCACTGATTAGATTGCTTGTCCCCACTGTCGTTTAGCTTTTTTAAAAAATATAAAAACTAGTTGGATAACGGACCCTGCAATTATAAACTGAAAGCTGACACATGAACATCAGTTATCACATGAACAGAGTAAGGAGACATGATTGACAAGATGATGGTGGAGGATTTTGTGCCAAATGTTTAATATAAGTAACTTTTTTGTTTGTTGTTGTGTTTTTCATTAAAAATAATAATTCACCAAAAACTACTGTAGTAATGGCTTAAAATAGAATTGCAGGATTTTTATAATTCAAACTTCATTAGCAAAGATGTTGTTACAGTTTGCAAGTTCAGTTCATTTCTGTGAATCACTTCAAACTATCTGTTTCAATGAATCAATCCAAAACTCTAACTCAGCTATTCATAAAATTACACATCTCTGTTATCTATTCATAAAATTGTCACATCTCTGTTATCCTTTACCATTTCAGAACAGAGAAATATCTTAAAATGCCGGAAAATTAAATTATATTATATTATATTATATTATATTATATTATATTATATTATATTATATTATATTATATTATATTATATTATATTATATTATTATTTTCTATTAATTATTTTTAATTATTATTAGTTGTATATTCCATATGCTGTGGACTGTTATGGCACGTTTCCCCAGTTATTAACATCATAAATCTAGCAAACCATTTTTAAATGTTAATTTTAAAAATTAAAAGTGCGCATTTTTAACAATATATTTTGTGTCTTATTATCCTGGTGTTAAATTACAAAAAGAAAACGTTACCACTGCACACAAAAGGGTGTTTCTAATACAACATCTGAGGAAGTGAGAGTAAATTTGACAACTTTCTCTCTTCTGACTGCTTTAAATCTCTTTATATATTTTTTTTGGAAACATGAGTGTGGAATTTTCTTTTGCTATTGGAGCAAATGGGAACACACAAAAAAATATAATTATTTTTGTATTCTTCCGTTCACCATTATAGACGTACAACGACTTACACATCAGAGAACCCGGAAACGTCCATTATTAGTAAATCAATGAAAGTTAATGAAAGTTATTTTCTACACTGTGAAACACGCAAACGTTGCCTCAGGGTTGTATTGTTGTGCTTTTCCATGGTGTTTGCGTTAGCGAGCAAGTAAACAAGTGTCGTCAGCTGAGATCAAACGGGCCGAGGAGCAGCGACTGTGGTCGTGTCCTTCTAAAAACTGCAGGCCGGCTCCCCAGGCACAGCTATAAAAAGAAACAACGGAGGACTAAGAAAGCTCAGAGGAGAACGAGGGGTTATTCTTAGCAGCAGAGATGTTAGTGCTCCACTGAACATGTTTTGGATGATTTGATCGCTGGCATATTGTTTAACAGTGGAGCCGTGTGGACGCGTGTGTAACGCATGTGCTCTGAGGTAGCTGCTACGCTCCGCCTCCTTCAACAAATGCTTTTTCCCTTCAGAAAAAAAGAAATCACCCACTGGCAAGAAAAACAACAGATGCTCATTATACTTATACATTATTGAGAGGCCCATGTTGAGGCTTTTTTTAGACATAATGTGTGTGTTTTTGTTCTACAAGCGAGGCGATCTGCAGATTTCTGAGCATGTCAAACCCACTCAAAACCCATTTGAAAACATTGTTTTTGTGATCCCACTGACACTGTTGTGCAGAAATGACACACTTCACTTTGAGGGAATTTGCTCTGTGGTGGTTAATGGTCCTCCTGAGGCTCTTGAAGGTTTGCCCACAGGAGAATTATATTGCTCAGAGGTTGCTCTTTTATGTCACAGGAGACTTCATTGAGTTCTCTGTAATGTTCTACTGAAGTAGCAACAGATGTGTCTTTGAAAATTCTGTAGTAGAAATAAAAATAGTCACAGATTGATATAAAGTAATGGTAACACTTTATTTTAAGGTGTTACATGTACTTACTATTATAATAACAATAAATTAAGCAAAATTACATGCAAGTAACCCTAATCCTAATCATAACCATATAGTAAGTACATGTAGTTAATTAATATTACTCAGTACTTAAATGTAGAATTACACTGTAACAAAGACACCTTAAAATAAAGTGTAACCAAAGTAATAAAGCTATTAAATTAATATAGATAGCACTGCTTAGTTGTATTTTATTATTATGCATTTTTCAAACTGTCCCAAAAAAGTAGTCACAAATAAAAAAAAAAAAATATATTGACATCAAAATCTGTAAAATTTATTTGAATAACATAGCTTGGATCAGTTGTTCTTGGAATAATTTGATGAGAAATGTTTGAGTTCATATTGAGGAGACTTTTTTGCAGACAATATCTTGAGCACAAAGGAATTGCAAAAGACTTAGAACAGCTGCAGTGCAGCATTTAAATGAGTTCATGACATTTTCTATATGTTTGCATGTGCATTATTGACACGTGTCCAGAATTTTTCAAATCATATTTTAGGTTAAAATTTGCATGAACGTATAAAGGGAAAGTCTGGATCTTAGGTCCATCTTTTATCATCTTTTCTCCTTAAGTACACTGAAAACAAAAATTATGTAGAATTTCCTTTGAAACATTTTTGCTCTAGTATATTAGCTAGTCAATTTCATAAATAATTAAACTCAAAAATTTGAAGTAGACAGACTAAAACAATATTTTCTTGAAAAACATACTCCAAAAATCTACATTTTTGCCACTGTAATTTATAACTTCAAAAAATATTTTTATAGTGTAGTTTAAATGGTCCTGCTAGTGTGAAAATGTTCTATTAATTTCATTTTTATATTTTTAATAATTAATTTTGTTTATTTATTTTTAATTTCAAAAGTCTTTTCCATGTAGTATATGTAGTCTTTATAATTATCGAGACATGCCTAATAATTAAAATAATTAAAATAGTGTTTAAAAAGTTCTAGATGGAATAGTTTGTCACACCGTGACAATATATTATATTATATTATATTATATTATATTATATTATATTATATTATATTATATTATATTATATTATATTATATTATTGAATTTCCTTAGGAGAAATAAAAATACTTGCAAATGATACAGTTATTGACAAAGAAAGGGTGTAATCTATTAAATTAATATGGATAGCATAGCTTGGATAATTTGCTCTTGAAATAATTGGATGAGAAATGTTGGACTCAAAGCCTTTTGATTGCAGACTTCTTGTACAGTATCTTGAGCACAAGTCTGAGTTTGTGGCATTATTGAGAGATTACTGGGTTTTATCCTGAAAAGCAGTAGATATGAGCTATAGTCTCCATTTGCACTTTATCTCATTGCACTCTAGGAGAAACTATCAAGACAAAATGGGTTTCCTTCGTGACTTTCTTTACTACAGCAGGCACCTTTTCATAATGCGCAGACACTTTGGGCTCCATTTTTGCTGTATTTTTCTCAGTGTAGCAACCTACTGCTTTGTAGTCGTGCTGTGTTTTTTTTCCTCTGTTGCTAAAAATAGCTCACAGCACTGTGTGTTTCTGAGAGAGAGAGAGAGAGAGAGAGGGGGGAGAGAAGTGATCTGTCTGCGGAACAAAAGGAAATCCTCGGACTGATGTCACTCACAAACACCTCCTGGTGAAGGGCTGCAGTCAAAAGCGGAGGGGGAGTGAAAGATACTGGAGGACGGAGGCACAGCGAGTAATAAGGGATGATGGGAAGAGGTGAACGCTAGCCTGCTCTCCTTAATGACTCGCTTCTGCTTGACTTGGAGGGAGATGTAATGGAGAACAGGGTTCAGAACACATGCGACGTCTTTAAGACGGCCACTTAGCATGCAAGAGTTGTTCTTAATTCGTCCGTCGAAATTTGTGCTTGTGTGTTTGGCCATGTGGAAGCGCTCAGTGTGGCATTGCATGTGACATTGCGTGTGTCTCCGGTGGGCAGTTCCTTGAGCGGTGGAGGGTTCTGCTGCGGTTGGGGAGGGCGAGAGCGACCTGGAGAAACCAGCCTTAACAAACACTCTCACAGGCATCAGCTCACGATTGCAGAAGCAGTGGTGCAGCTGAGAGCGGATCGCTGGTGAGTGCACTACACACACATGGCATATGCATGAATACTGTAACAGTGTCGCTTGACATCAGGGTTCTGCTCGCTACTGGAATGGAAACTTGTTTTTAGATTGTGGATGAGCTCTCTGTGAGCTGTTTTTCTTAACACTGACATTGCCTGCTTGGGTTTCTGAGGGTGTAAGAGGAAAGGCAGGACGCTGCACCTTGAGGTACACGTGAGCGAGGCAAAGTGCTTTTCGTCGCCAGCTTTCGAGAACAAGATTCCATTATCCTAAATTGGCACCGGCTAGAGCTTTTAAGGGGCTGCACGCAAATGGATTTGTCATTTTGCATTTATTCTGCTAGGTTTTAATGGCGAAGACTGATGAATCTTGTATCTGTACGGAATTGCGAGAGACTTAAAACAGCTTCAGTGCAGCATTTAAATGAGCTAATGTCATTTTCTGCGTGCTTGACACAAAACGTGTCCATAATCAAATTTTAGGTTGAAATTTGCATGCATTGTATAAGAGGAAAGTCTGTATCTTAGGTCTGTTTTTAATCAACTTTTTTTCCTTCAGTACACTGAAAACAAAAATGATGTAGGATTTACTTTGAAGCCATTTTCACTCTAGTAACTTAGCTAGTAAATCTCACAAATAATTAAACTGAAAAACTTGAAGTAGATAGACTAAAATGATATTTTCTTGTAAAACATACTCCAAAAACTACATTTTTGCCACTGGAATTTTTAACTTCAAAAAATATATATTTTTATAGTGTACTTTAAATGGTTCTGCAAGTGTGAAAATTTTCTATTAATTTCATTTTATATTTTTAATATTTAATTTTGTTTATTTGTTTTTAATTTTAAAAGTCTTTTCGATGTACTTTCTAGAGGTGTTCGTTTAGTCTCTGTTAATTATTATATGCAGTCTTTAAAATGGCCGACCCTAGTAAAAAAGTAATATATTCAAAATACGTTTATTTCATACTGAGTGTAGTTCAAATCTATTAAGAAATTAACTGACATGTCGCTCGTGAGCTACTGATATAACAATTATAATTAAACCTTATTTGGAGTTCTACTTGTGCACAATGCACATTTCTTAATATTAAGCCTAAAATGTGTTTTAATGTCACTACTGATGAGGACTGTATGATTTGTGAATAATATCGGTCTTTAAATATTTAAGATATTTGCATATGCAAGATATTTAAAGTGTACCTGAAGTATACTTGCAGTAGTTCCACTTTAGCACAATCAAATATTTTTCACTATATCTTTAGTTGGACTTCAGCACTACTTCCACACAATTAAAGTGCATTAAGCACAAAATTAGTTGTTCCAATTGAGCAGACTTTAAGTATACCAGTATACCAAAAGTACAATTGCAGGGTATTTTTATTAAGTGCATAAATATGTAAATGTATTTGTAGTATACTTAGCGTGAAATAAATGTATTTCAGATACATTTAAGTATATTTATTTTTCACTAGGGGAGACATGCCTAATAGTTTTTAAAAAGTTCTAAATGTAATTTAGTTTGTCACACCGCAGGACATTGAGCAGTTTTAAAAAGACTCTGTCAGTATCACTTTGACAGTCCTTTGTAAACAGTTAAATCTGCGATGCTCTGACTAATGTAGCTTATTTAATGATGAATAATCTTATAAAGTCAGGTACAGCACATCAGATCAATACAGGAACAATGATAATGAAATCTACACGATAAAAGCCGATTGATATTGGAAATATTATTATAAAATGACTTTGTTGATTCGCCTCTAATGATATTTCGCAGGAAAAATGGGCCTGACACGCCTGAGATTAAAGTCCATAAATAGACCAAGCTAGATCTAATGAAATAATAATCAATTTTGTCCAGAGGGAATCCGCTGGCTCACTAATGTGAAATAATGTAGACTTCAAGGGGTACGTAGAGGGAGTGCTTTAATTAAATGCAGTATCTCTTTCCTGTGGTATGAAAACACTGTGTACCAGTGCAAACTGACAGAGATGATGGATTCTCTATTGGCTGTAGTTAACCTTGATGGAGCAGGTGCTTGTAACATGTAACAAGGATCAGACAGCTAAATATTACCCCACACCGTTTTCCATTATTTATGGTAGATTATATACAATACAGTTCATTTTTAGTTTTTTGAAAGAACCTTATGCACACCAAGGCTACATTTATTTGATTACAAATACAGTAAAAACAGTAATATTGTGGAAAAAATATTATAATTTAAAAGCTCCGTTGTGTCTATTAACTCTAGAATGTTCTATAGTGTCGCTGATTAGGTCAGACTCAGTCCTGTGTTAAATAAAGCAGCATTTGTCTCACACGGATGCTCTCTTAGAGGTCTCAGCATCTCTGCTGCGGTGACTGCCCTTTCCTGAGTATTGAACTGGAACGGCTTCACTTTCCCCAGACAACAATCAGCCCCTCAGTCAATGGGGACTATCTCATTGGCCTGAGAGCCATTCTCTACCTCACTGCTGCTTTTTCAGGTGCCACTTCTTTGACCAGTTTCTGCCTAAATGGTTCCGGTTCTCAATTTGGTGGTTTTGTTGGTTCTTCGACCTGCATTTCCATTAACTGACAGTTACTATGTAACATGACCACAAACATAGAAAAACAAACAGTCTTAAAGAGTAGCAATGTGCAAATGATGTATTTTCAAAATCAGCTAGTTGGGGGGTTTGGCTGAAAAACTAGTCATAAAATTTTAACTGGAAACCCCATATAATTAGGCCAGTTTCGGGTTGCTTTCTGGTTCCTGATCTCAAACTGGCATGTTTCATAGGGAGTGTTTATATAAAAAGCACTCATGATCAAAAACATTTAGTTGGAGTGCACAGAACAGATTGAAGTCTTGATATTTGTTTAAATCATGATACAATCATCAAAAGTTCAGAAATGTCACTATTTCACTACTCAAATCGTGTAATAAATCTTCATATCAAAGCATATGTTAAATATAATATATTAATTTTAATACAACTTGATTAAAGAATACATGTAGATTGCTATATCAATGAGAAAACAATGAAGAAAAAGTCATAAAAAATTACAAAAAAAATAAAAATAAATAAAAATCTGGGCATGATAGTCTTTCCCCATAACTAGACACATGGAAATAAAAATAGATGTCAGTTGCATTGTAAACAGATGAATTTGTTATGAATTGTAAGTCTTTTAAAAAATTATATATAAAAAAAAATTCAGTGCATGATAGTCTTTTCCCATAACTAGACACATAGAAATAAAAAATAGATGTCAAATACATTGTAAATAGATGAATTTGTTAAGAATTGTAAGTCATTAAAAAATATTTAAAAAATAATATAAAAAATAAATGAAAAAAACACATAGAAATAAAATAAAAAAATAGATGTCAAATACATTGTAAATAGATGAATTTGTTAAGAATTGTAAGTTATTAAAAAAATTATAAAAAAAAAATAATATAAGAAATCACGGCATGATAGTCTTTTCCCATAACTGGACACATAGAAATAAAGAGATGTCAAATACATTGTAAATAGATGAATTTAAGAATTGTGTCAGCTGACTGGTGCCATTTTGTTTGACAGCAAACTGTGGCAGTGTCATTTTAGTATCACTGAAATACTATTATAGATTTTATGAATATTTTAAACTAGTTTTTATATTTATATTTTGTTTTCATTTCAGTTTAGTTGAAGTTTTAATAATTCTGTTATTTTTTGTATTTTTTTGTTTGTTTTTTTATGTCTATATAGTTTTTATTATACTATCATTTCACTTTGAGTTATTTTGGCTTTACTTCAAGGAACATTTTCTTATAGTTTTAGTTAACTATAATAACCCTGAATGTGGCAGTTAATATGCATTTTTTATTTTCCACAAAAACAGTTGTTTTGATAAGTCTCAGAGTGTCAGCTACTGTTACTGTGTACTTTTTACCCACATTTAATGACAATTTGGCATTGTTAAATTGCTTTATACGACACTGCAATTCTCTAAAACGAAATCACTTATCAGCATCTCAGTTGTTGAATCACTAGTTGACTAATCGACCATTCTGAGCGTGAAAACATTTAATAAGACCCAGAACCGGTTTCAGACTGGGCACCAGCACTGTCACCCCATCATTGTAAAAAATTGAAATCTTTTTCTAGTTTGTCTAAACTCCATTTGAATGTAATCATGAACTGCGGCGACAGCGCACAAGAGAAATCACTCAGTGAAGTTGCCATGTCCTCAGCGCGAGCGGTTGAAGAGGCTTTTAGAGTAAGTGGCTGGCAGGGATGAGCTGGGAGTTGCCCGTGTTTGATTGTGTAAGGGAGAAAGATGAATGCTAATGTGATTACTGCATCATGGCTGGGCATTGGAAATTGATAGGTATGTTTTTTGGCAACAAAAATGAATCAGATAGCTCTGTAAATAATGAAATAATCCGCCTGGAAAATTCCAGCGGCTCTTTCCGCAGCTGACAGCGCAGCCTGGACAGTGTGACTTCTTTATTTGTTTTTGTAGAAGATACGCAGCCTCTCATGCTTGTGGTTTAGATCTGCAGTATCTATGGTGAACATATAAATAAACATGAAGCTGTGCGGCGCTACGTCGCAGCTCTCGGACTGAACTGCCCTTCACAGCTCTGCTCTGCACTGCTAAACATACCTCGCAGACCACTTGTCATTTACAAGCTAGTAAAGGACAACTGAGCCCTTACATAGCAGCTGCATGGTGCACTGGCACAGGGTGGTATTTACGAAGGAGGCTTCCGAGATTCCAATGTCTTTCTGTAGAAGAGGCTCCTCAGATGATTGGACGGCTGCCAGAGACACACTGCGCTTCAAATGACCTTATCTGGTTGGACAAATGAGTCACCTTTTAGGAGGTTATTTCATTAAATCATGACGACTGATAGAAATAAAACTGCAAAGCATGTTCTTACTTAGCATTTATGCAAATGTGTGTTGTCATTTCAGTTTATATTTTGGGTTCAGTACAAGTTAACCTCTGCTGACGGCATTTGTGGTGAAATTTATTTCAGAATCTAATCATTTATTTATTATAAAATACATTTTTTTAAAAATCAGTTTTTATTGTTTTAAATAAAAATTAGTTTTGATTTTTGGGGCATACAGTTAAATTTGTCAGGGTGATACAGTTATACTAAAAGAGCTTCACTAAAAGAAAGTCATGTGGTGCAACCAGTAGTATCCAGAAACATGCAGGAAAAAAAAAAACATAAAAGCAAGAAATTGTAGTGAAGGCCTCTTCAGACCCTCAAGACTGTGTTTCAATAAATCTAATAATCTGACCTTTTTATGACATGTAAATGTCAGTTCTGGTGTAAAATGTCATGTGGCACAACATCCCGAAACCTTATGAATTACTTATATTTATGAATTAGTAATTCACAACATTTGTTAAAATATATAATTTTTGTCTTGTAAAATATATTCAATATCTTATTTTGAAAATAATGATTAAGATGTGTTTACTCATGTATTTAAATAAATAATAATGCAATTTGTTTTATTTTTGTTTGATAGTTACACCACATGACATATTAGTATGTCATGACTCATTACATTTAAACATTTGTTAAAAATGTATTATGTATTTTAAACTATATTTTAGATTTTTTTTTTTTTTAAATCATGGATACTGTTTTTTTTGTGATTGTCCTGAACCCGGACATAAAATAATCATTTAAATATTAATCATTTAAATAATATAATAATATGTTAATTTTCAAACGAGATGAATTTACCCAAACTAGTAATACATTAATAATAAAATAAAATGACAAATAACAATAATAGAAAAAGATATATAGATATATATATATTGCACAATGAAATTAAGTTAAAATCACAGTGTTATAGACACTTTACAAGACTTGTACAAGGGGAAAAAAAGAAAGAAGAAAGACTGTCTTATTTTCATGCCATTCCAAACTCAAATGCATTTATGATCACTGGCTCCATAGACTCTAAGTGCATTAGCATAACTGCAGAATTTTCAATTAAAAACAAATGCTGTTGACAGAGCTTTTTGAGCCCAGAACATTCTTTTAATGATGCACTGCTAATGCCTTTTGACTTGTGTCTTTATTGTCAAATGGTAAAGGAAGTCATACTGAAGTGGAGACAGAAGCCACTAATGAGTTTGTGGGTTTTAGGGGGCTGGGGGTTGAAAACGCTCAGATCCAACAGCACTAAAAAACAGCAAGAATTAACAAGCCGTGGATGAAGCTATCTTCACCCGCCGCTCAAATGGCAAACATAATGAGCTACAGCGTTGACATCCACATTACTCTGTTGCAAGTGTAATTCTCTCTCAGCACCTCTGCTGCTGTTAGTGGATATCTTCAGAGCATTTCCCTGTAATCCACTCATACGGCAGCAACAGCCACTGCGTTTTCTCATAGGGAAAGCGTTGGTTTTCTCATAGAGATAGCGTTGGTTATTTGGTAACCACACCTCTAAAAACTGTAGTAGCCAGCTAGGCAAAACCTAATTAGAGACAATTCATTCCCCATCATGCCAGATGGTTATGGCTGGTTTTCCAAAAATGAGTGCGGCAACTTATGATTGAGGCATTTATAACAGGAACAGATGGGTTTTATCTATTGCATCCATGTGAGCTTATTATTGCAGCCAGGAATACAAGGTTCTTTTACAGCTCTTTATAATTAACTGAGAACACTGACACTTGTGCTAAAGGAGGATCTGTGATGACAGCTCATTGTAGATGTGAAGAATAGGAGCAAGTATTATAACAGTGTTTTAATGCAACAATTTCAGTCGAGCAAAATTGAAACTGTTTCTATTCTATTATTTTTTATTAAATTTTCCAAGCAAATCATCTCAGCTGTCCACATTGATGTTGTTTTTACTGTATATCAAAATTTTCTCATTTGTCTGTTTTAATTCATATTTTTGGAGATAAGCTTGAGACGTAAAGGGATAGTTCACCTAAAAAAGAAAATTCTGTTAACAGTCCAAAATCCTTTCATTCATCTTCAAAACACAAATTAAGATGAAACCTGAACAATTTTTGTCCCTCCACTGAAAGTCAATTCCACCAGCACTTTCACATATAAGCAGTGATCAATGCACATACACAGAGCACATCAAGGGCCAGATTTACTAAACATGGCTAATTAGTGTTAGAGCGCAATTCCATAAAAGCGCCGATGGGAGGGGAAAATTCAGCGTGTGATTT
This sequence comes from Spinibarbus caldwelli, assembly GCA_039654775.1. Taxonomy (NCBI): domain Eukaryota; kingdom Metazoa; phylum Chordata; class Actinopteri; order Cypriniformes; family Cyprinidae; genus Spinibarbus; species Spinibarbus caldwelli. The sequence goes on along the minus strand of CM077232.1, from coordinate 27,758,562 downwards.
ACTGACAATGCACACATTAAAGAACACAGATACAGCCCGATCATTTCCATAATGATCAGTGCAATCTACCAAGAGCAGCGCAAATTAGCGCCTGCTTTAAGACATGCTTTTTTTGGGCGTTAAATAATGGCGTAAATGCCAGTAATTTGACGAGCACAAACGTTAGTAAATCGCGTTGCGTGATTCATTTTAATACTCTCCTCCCATAAATTTTGAGCCTGAAAGGGAAACTCCTGCAAATGCATATTCAATAAGGTCAGGTGCAAAAATAACTGTGTCCATGCCTTTTCAGCGCTAATTCTTCACTGCGTTCTTTAGTAAATCCTGACAGTAATATTTTAACGCCAAAAGACAGTTTGCACCGGCACAAGTTGTTAGTAAATCTGGCCCAAATATGTTAATCAACCTTAAAGGGATAGTTCACCCAAAAATGAAAATTTTGTCGTTCCAAACCCGTTCATCTTTGGAACAGAAATTAAAATAGTTTTGATGAAATCGGAGAGCTTTCTGACCCTGCATAGACAGCAACGCAACTGACACGTTCAAGGCCCAGAAAGGTAGTAAGAACATCGTTAAAATAGTCCATGTGACATCAGTGGTTCAACCTTAAATTTATGAAGCTCAAAGAATACTTTTTGTGTGCAACGAAAACAAAAATAACGACTTTATTCTTTATTATTTTATTGCTTCATAAAACTAAAATAAACTATTTTAACAATATCCTTACTACTTCTCTGGGCCTTGAACGTTTCGTTCCCTTGCTGTCTATGGAGGGTCAGAAAGCTCTCAAGTTTCATCAAAAATATCTTAATTTGTGTTCTGAAGATGAATGAAGGTCTTACAGGTTTGAAATGACAAGAGGGTGAGTAATTATGACAGAATTGTCCCTTTCATTGCGTGATGTTGAGAACAAACCTCATTGTTTGCATCAAGCAAACAGATTTGAGCTTCTGCTTATCACATACAATTACCTCTGTGTATGTTTGATCAATGTTTTATATGAATAAAAGTCTAAATCTGTTCGTCATACTATATAAACTGATTGTGGTTCATATGGAGTACATTTATGGTGCCTTTATGAACTTTTTGAGGCTTGAAAGTTTGGTGGAATGCTCTTTCAATGGAGAAACAGAAATCTTTCAGGTTTTATTAAAAATATCTTCATTTGAAGATTAAGTTGAACAAAAGTCTTAAGGGTTTAAATGACATGAGGGTGAGCAAATGATGACAGAATTTTCATTGAGAACTCAGTCAAGCCTATTGAGCTATAAAAGAGCAACATCTGAGGCTTGAAAACTGTAAATCGGGAATTCCCACAGTTTTATCCTGAGATAACTGGCCACCAAATGTCATATTTTGCATTGAACATTTATAAAATATTGTAAATCTGACCTAAATGTGTCTCTCACGTCCTTAAACCCAGAGTGGCCGAAATGAGAAAATGATTTATGTCAGAATCTGCGCTGTTGTTTCGGTGCAGGTGGTAAGCTGTAATTCTCCAAAGACTGTATCACCTGCTTCACCACATGCTTTGCAGCGAAAACAGTTGTCGTGCTGCCGCGCACTGCCGGCGTGCAGAGATTTTAAGGGATGTTAAGGGTATCAATAAATTATTGCGGTATTAAAAGCACAGGGGTTGACTCGCATGGAGGCTGCCCCTGTTATGAAATGGGCTTTTAGCATTTTCTCGGGCACTCCGCCTGTCAGCCTAAATCTCACTCAAGCATCCGAAATGAGTCAAGAGGAAAAGACCTGAGGGGTGGAGGTGGCCGTTAAAGAGGAGAAGAGGAGGAGGAGGAGGCGAGGGGTGGGGGGCTTGTCCCGAGCCTCATCTTAAAGAGCGGGAAGGGGGAGATCTCATTGTCAGTCGCAGTCAGTCAGGCAGGAGGGTGAGACGCTCCGCTCTCATCTCCCGGATCTCTGTATCCCTGTAGGTAATTACACCGTTCCGAAGGCTTATCCTGTGTGCCGAGAACAGGAAAGAAATGGAGGACTGGATCAGCTCGCTGAAATCGGTTCAGTCCAGAGAGCATTACGAGGTAAGAGCGCAGTTTGACTTGAGTTGCATCTTGAACTGTCGCTGTTTTTCAAACACACTTCTAAGATGCATGCCTTAGAACTGTTTTCAATCAGGTCCTGTGCATTTCCCCACATGCTTTGGGTGTTCAAATCTAGCTTCTAAACAGACCTACTTTCAGATTTCCTCTTCTGAGTGTTAATGCATCTGAAATATTATGCAAAGATATCATGTTATCCTTTTAAAATAGTTCTGGAAAAAGGAATTTTGCTCTGTTTGTTGTTGCTAATTCACCGACTCTAATTGTGCATGTGTGCATGTGGTGGTTTTTAACATCTGACACCAGTAAATGAAAGTGCGGACTGCGGCGTTGAATGTTAACTGTACGCTCACTTTGATATGAGATGAAGATGGTTATGTAAGACTCTCAGCCCCCGTGTTCTGCAATACCACACCCAGAACTCCAGCGCTCTGCTGGCACCCCTGACTGGGGGCGCCGTCCTCCCTATTCAATCGTTTTAACATTCAAGACACATCAAACCTCTTAAATCACTGTCCTGTTGCATTACGGTGCTGCAGGTAGATGCCCATGCCTGGAGCGCAGGGGGGAAACTGGTTGTGGTGTTGCATGCAGGAGGGTTGCGTGTCGTACACCTGCGGCTATTAAATGTGATGCATGTGTGTGTGAGAGAGAGCTGAAAAACGTAGCCTTTGTTTTAAGGGCTCTGAAAAAGTCTGCCAATTTGTCTTAACTTCTCCTTTGCTAGACGGCACAGTTTAATGTGGAACATTTCTCAGGGATGCACAACTGGTATGCCTGCTCCCACGCTCGCCCTACCTTCTGTAACGTCTGTCGGGACAGCCTCTCAGGGGTCACTTCTCATGGCCTCTCTTGTGAAGGTAGGTGTCTGTTCGTCTCTCTCTCTCTCATTCTCAAACCCGTGTGTCGGATAATCCCTCTTTAATTATGGAGCTGCTTCGCTCAGCTCGCTGTCCTTCCCCAAAGGTGTCATATTTTCATCAGAGTTGGTCAAGGGTGGTCAGGGATGGCTCAGGGCTGCATTAGAGTGGGTTGCACTGGTCTACTTAGATAAATACTTAGTGGAGAAGCATAGCTAATTGAGGTGGGGAAAAGATGTGGACGGAAACGCAATGCAATAATAAATCAATACACTGATGCCGGGTATCTGTCTTTTATTTGTTTATAATTGCACTTCAAGGATATGATGTGTTTGCTTTTTATATTAAAATGCACATCAGTCAGAAAAAAAAGGTTGAGAGTGGAGATATAAAAATCCTTTTCAAACTGGTATCCTGAACACTCCACCTGTCTGCCGCTGAACCACTTAAAGTCAACTTCAAACAGCAATCACAGCCTATTGTGCTGCAGTAATCGGATGTATTTTTTGAGTAAAATAGGATATTCAATCATAATTACAATGGGCTTGTAGAATGAGATTGGATTTATCTGTCTGGAATTTTTTGGATATTATGAAGGGGGAATGGAGGGGAAGGATTGAAAAGTAACTGGATAGTCAGGGTTTTTCTGGTTAATTTCGGTAGATAGATCCTACTGTTAGATGCTACACCACATGTGGACAAAAAGCAAGTTTTTCAACTGATAGTAGTTCAAAAGCAGCTGTGTATTCTGATAGAAAAACTAACAAAAAAATAATATTTTTATACAATAATATAATATAATATAATATAATATAATATAATATAATATAATATAATATAATATAATATAATATAATATAATATAATATAATATATATTATTGTTAACTAAACGTAAAACCAAAAAACATACAAAATCATTAATTAAAACAAAATAAACATGAACTAAAATAAAATAAAATATATATAAAAAAAAATTGATTTTTTTTTATTTTTTTTTTTACTTCAGCTGCCAAGGCAACATTTATCATTTTCATTTAGATTGTCCTGAAGTACTAAAATAACCAAAACTAAATAAAAGTAATAAATAAAAATTAGTTAGTACTAATAAAAATGACAAAAAAATACGACTAAAGTACAAAAATGAAAATATACAAATAAAATCTAATTCATAATATTAAGAAATGCTATAACAATAAATCAATGATACTAGAAGAATACTTATTATATTATAGTTGTACCAGGTACAACTTTTATTTATATATTTATTTATTTATTTATTTATTTTTACCTATTTGCCACCAGGAGTTCTAATATAGAACTATAAGATGGCATTTATAATTGGCTTAAAATTTGATAATACAATACAATTTGATACAAGAATTGAAAGACAATTTTTGGAATATCTTGAATCAATGAATAGTACACAGTATGAACATACTTTAAAAATAAAATGTTAATCTGTAAAATAAAATAAAAAAGTTGTTTAAAATAGTGACATAAATGGTGACCAATCACCGCACCTAAATATTTACCTTGTACATTCATGGACATTTTATGTATATTTTCATACATTTTTGTTTTCGTATAAAATCTTGATGTTGAAGTTTGTGGCTATTTTTGAGTTGTGTGCAGAATCACCTCAAAGTACATGCTGGCAGGTTAAAACACTCTCACTAAAAATACCACATCCAGGATCATGCATAATGGTGTGACATCATGTGGAAAGAGAGTGCTAATTACTTTCAGAGATATGCAGATGGTGCTCAGTAAACTCGGCTGACTGTCATTGGCTCTCACATAGCAGGAAGTAAAAATAATAAGCCTCTCACTCACGCCTCAGTTTTAATGAGAAATTCAAGTGAAACTCACACTGCTTTGTGAATAATACAAGCCTCGTCATCACCGTCATCCTAATGTTTCCTAATGTTGATTTTCCACCAAAACATCAAGGCGCCATTTAGTACGACAGTTTCCTGGGGTCACGTTGCATTAGGCAAAAGTGGATTTGTGTGGTTGTGCGTGTGGTCGCAGTGGTCTTAGACAGCGATAATCAAGGAGCACTTTCCAGTGCTGTTGTCACGGCGTTTGCGTTTCCAATAAGCAGACTCACTCCTGAGTATTAATTACTGTATGTGTTACTGTGGAAAGATGATCTCACTTCTTTCAACAAACTTCTCATTGCCATCTTCAAACCCGAGAGCCACTTGTGTTCACATGGAAATTGCTTTTGTTTAGGCTGTTCACAGACAATGGCATTAGAGTGCACCACTGAGTGAACGAGAAACATTATTTACAAAACTGATAGTTTCGGTCCTGGATGCTGATTGTAGCATTCTAGCTGTGCTGAAGTAAAGATACAGTAACAGTTATGACTCGGGACTCTCTGTTCTGTGCACTTAATACATTTGATTAATAAAATAATGTTGAAATCTTTCCTTAATATTTATTAAATAGTAAATAGTTTTATAAAATCAATAAGGCCGTGTTAGACTATAAATATATTCTTCTTTTAATCTAATCTAATCTAATTGAATCTTTTACATCCTCCTGATACATTCCTACAGAAATGTGCATTTAAATTGATCTGGTCAGAAAATAATGCTTGTGTTAAGCACTTTCATATTTCTTCCTGTCTTTTTGGCTTATTGACAAATACAGGAAGCTATGAAGCACTAAGGTAACACAATTAAGATATTTTAGGTCTGTAGTTGGTGATTTATGTATTTATCTTTCTTGCACTGCTGCAATGTATTTGCTTCATTAACTGCCTAAATAGATAGTATTTTCTGATATGCTTCATCTCTAATTTTCATTAATATTACACAATGCTGTATGCATCCAAATTAAATTGTACAATCAACATCCACAATGCAAAATGTGATCATTCCAACATGAGCTGAAGGCATCTATAGTCACAGTTGAAGGTTTTCTCGATATATAGTAGCAAGCATGCATAATTATTTCTCTCTTTGAATCTGAGTCAAGACCCACACCAGAAGAGGGCTGAGTCAGAATCAAGACTGAGACCTGAAGAGGGTTGCGTTTGAGTCAAAATCGAAACCAGAACAGGGTTGAGTTTAAGTCAAGACAGAGAACAGAAGAGGGTCAAGTCCGAGTCAAGACACCAGAACAAGGTTGAATCAGAATCAAGACTGAGACCTAAAGAGGGCTGAGTCTGAGTCAAAACTGAGACCTAAACAGGGTTGAATATGAGTCATGATTAAGACCCAAAGAGGGTTGAATCCAAGTCAAGGCTGAGATCAGAACAGGGTTGAGTCAGAATCAAGAGTGAGACCTGAAGAGGGTTGAGTCTGGTTCAAAACTGAGACCTAAACAGGGTTGAATATGAGTCATGATTAAGACCCGAAGAGGGTTGAATCCAAGTCAAGGCTGAGACCAGAACAGGGTTGAGTCAAAATCAAGACTGAGACCTGAAGAGGGTTGAGTTTGAGTCAAAATTGAGACCTAACAGGATTATATATGAGTCAAGATCAAAACCTGAAGAGGGTTAAATCAGAGTCAAGGCTGAGACCAGAACAGGGTTGAGTCAGAATCAAGACTGAGACCTGAAGAGGGTTGAAACCAAGTCAAGGATGAGACCAGAACAGGGTTGAGTCAAAATCAAGACTGAGACCTGAAGAGGGTTGAGTCTGAGTCAAAATTGAGACCTAACAGGATTATATATGAGTCAAGATCAAAACCTGAAGAGGGTTGAATCAGAGTCAAGGCTGAGACCAGAATAGGGTTGAGTCAGAATCAAGACTGAGACCTGAAGAGGGTTGAATCCAAGTCAAGACTGATACTTAAGGTTTGAGTCTGAGTCAAGACTAAGACCTAAACAGGGTTAAGTATGACTCAAGACCAAGACCTGAAGAGGGTTGAGTCAGAGTCAAGACTGAGAATGAAGAGGGTTGAATCTGAGTCAAAACCGAGACCTAAACAGGGTTGAATACCAGTTAAGATCAAGACCTGAAGAGGGTTGAATCTGAGTCAAGGCTGAGACCAGAGCAGGGCTGAGTCAGAATCAAGACTGAGATTTGAAGAAGGTTGAGTCTGAGTCAAAATTGAAACCCGAACAGGGTCGAGTTTTAGTCAAGACCGAGAAAAAAACAGGGTTGAGTCCAGGTCAAGATAGAGACCAAAATAAGGGTTGAGTCAAAGCAAACAACAAGAGTCCAAATGCTCCTGAGAAAACCAAGACTCAGACTCTTGTCCGGTCTTACAAGCACCAGTACTACAACTCTGAATTGGTTACACATAATTATGCTGGTCAAACAAGGCACTGGGAATTAACTTTGAAACAGGATCACAAAGGCCAGACTTCAGTGGTCAGCTGGTCAGCAGCATATGTTTTGATGCACTGGTGTCCCAACAAAGCTTCTTGACTAGCTTAACCAGCTTCGCCAGCCAGTTCTTACCAGCTTGGTTCAGCATGGGAATTCAACACCGGTCTTTTCAGCAGGGTTCACCAAGTTGAGAGACTTGAAGTTTAGGGCGATCATTGCTGCTTATATTTCACTTTGATTTCCTGCAGCAGCCAATCAATAAGGATTGATGTGAGACATGGGCCCTAACAAAAGAGGCAAACTTGATATTTCTCACTCTCTAATTTGACAGAGACATCCTGTACATTAGCAGCGCATCGTAAACAGCCTTACGTTCACTCGGCATTACTGAATTGTCTGTAAATGGTTTGCTAACAGCCCTGAAAATGACATTAGAGTGATTTATCGGAGATTTGTTTTCAGAGCCATGTGAAATGGTCCGAGCGTAGACCAGCTCTGATTACAAGATGAGAGCAGAGCCCAAGGGAGATGAAGCGCTCTCTGATTAGCGCTGTGATTCTCTGAAGAGGACACGCACTCTCTCTCTTCTCGTCTCGATAGATGAGTCTCCTCATTTATTATTGAGAAATGACATTGCAGAAAGTGTAAATTCTCAGCGTCGGACATACTGTGAGCGCTGGGCTTCCTTTCCCGTAAACAGCCCCATTCAGCACAGTGCAGTATCCACTCCGGTGCTGGAATATTCCAGGGAAGAAACGCTTTCTGTGATGACTATGTGGCATCCTGGCTGGCAGGGCTTGGCTGGGCTAAATGCGCCTCTGCGCTGGCGTGATTAGCCGTGTCACCACAAATCCTGCAGGACATTAGAAGCCCCAGCAGCATATGGAGGCGTAATGCGCTCAGACACTGAGATGGGCTGATTTAACTGGATTTGAGGCTTTTTCAGGGTCTGATTCTTGGACTGTGGGCGCCAATCAACCCTGCTTGTACAGAACAGCTCGCACCTTGAACGTACAGGATGTTTTGTAGTTTTTTTCTAGAGACATCTGCACTGATTGCGGCATCTGTGTTTAAACGGCTGAGTGTACGTTTAAAGTTCGTAGGAATGGAGGTGGCCACGATTATGTGCTGAAGCGTACATTATGGAGAAGGAAGCCAGCCAGCCAATCAATCAGCCACTTAATTCTCCTTCTTGAACTGACCAGATGAACATTGTTAACTTGATTAGACTTGCAATGCAATTTAATAGAGGAAATCAACAAAGAACTGTTGGCCATTAGCTTATTGGACCTCACCCACACCACTGGTGAGGACAAAAACAGCGCCTGTGTGGTTTACAGGTCAAGTTAGCTGAAAGTTTGCAGAATTTAGAAGAAATCAATACATAATTCAAAATGCTTTGTCATGATGGATAGAAAAATAAGACAACTAGTCTATTGTTTCCCTACTTTAGAAAGACTCCTAGAGTAATGGATGCTAATAGAGATTAGAAATGATTTATTTGTCATTTTATAGACCTAAACTTGAAAATAATAATGCATATGTTATTGCCAGTGCTGCACAAATAATGTAACTGGCTTACTTAGTGTCATTAAAGAAATGTACTTATTGAAAATGTTAATATTGGGAATATCAAGGCAAAATCTACATATACAATAGACTTGTATGAATGCAAAAATTTGGGGTCAGTAAGTGTTTTTTTTCCAGCAAGGACACATTAAACTGATCAAAAGTGACAGTAAAGACATCTATTCCAATATCTATTTCAAATAAACGCTGGAACTTTCTAGTCATCAAGAATCCTGAAAAAAAAACAAAAAAAACAAACATTGTTTCCACAAAGATGTTGAGCAGCACAACTGTTTTCAGCATTGATAATAAATTTGAGCATCAAATCAGCATATTAGAATGATTTCTGAAGGATCATGTGACACTGAAGACTGGAGTTATGATGCTGAAAATTCAGCGTTGCATCACAAGAATAAATTACATAAAAAAATATATGTTACAGTTATTCTAAATTGTAATAATATTTTACAATGCCAGTGATGAATACATTCAGCCTTGGTTAGACTTTTTAGGATTTTTGTTTTTTAGGAATAATGAAAATAACAAAGAATGACAGACAAGCCAATCCATCAGAATGACAGATCATGATTATTTGTGCAGTGACTCTCTGCTTGTTCAATACATAAGAACCTGTTCTTTGATGAAAAAAAAGGAGTTAGTTGTTATCATTTGGTTTTTCAATTACGTCTTCAACGTTCTCCTCAGATGATTACTGTATATTGTGCAGTTTAACTTTAGCTTGATTTAGGAAGAATTTTCCAGACACTTTTATCACCTCATATTTCTTCTGCTGAAATGAAAATACTTGATTGTCGTAGAAGCAGCTCAAGGTTACTGCTGGCCAGACTCATAAGCAATTTTCACATTACTCTCTTGCAGTGTGTAAATTCAAGGCCCACAAAAGATGCGCAGTCAGAGCCACCAACAACTGCAAATGGACAACGCTGGCCTCTATCGGCAAGGACATCATTGAAGACGAGGATGGGGTGAGTCTCATAAAGCTCGTTGTTCAGTGAGCTAACGCATTACCTTTGTTTGAATAGCAGAAGTCTGGTCTGTGTGCTGGTGTACATTTTTATTACATTCTATTCCTGTAGATTGCGATGCCTCACCAATGGCTGGAAGGCAACCTGCCTGTCAGTGCTAAGTGTGCCGTTTGCGACAAAACCTGTGGCAGCGTGCTGCGCTTGCAGGACTGGCGTTGTTTGTGGTGCAAGGCCATGGTAAGAACTACATATCCCAGAATCCCTTGTGACTACTTGAGTTCAGAGAGCTTGTGAACTCTAAAAGCTGTCTGTGCTTGGACAGGTGCACACGGCATGCATGGATCTCTACCCCCGCAAATGTCCCCTCGGCCAGTGCAAAGTGTCCATTATCCCCCCTACCGCCCTCAACAGCATTGACTCAGACGGTAAGATTTTTCTTTTCACAGGAATGACTTCAAGAGGGACTATTCTAGTCAGAGTTTGTACACATACATATTGATGAATATTAATTTAATTTATTAATATTGATAATATTATTTTTTACAATAAATATACTGTAATTAAATAAGAATAATTAAAATGGTCATATTATTTATTCATTTTTTTATTTTTAAAATGATTATTATTATTATTATTATTATTATTATTATTATGATATAAGCAATTATTAATATGCATTTTGTGCAAAATAATAATTAAATTTACTAATTTAAATGATATTATTTATACAATAAATATGCTGTATTTAAGTGAGAATAATTAAAATGGCTGTCGTATTTATTCACTTTTATTTTTAAAATTATTATTATTATTATTATTATTATTATTATTATTATTATTATTATAAGCAACCTTGAGCTTGGGAAAAATGTTTATAAATGAAACATTATTATTATTACTACTACTACTACTACAACATGTGTCTTTGCCAAAATATTAATTTAATTTATTAATTTAAATGGTATTATTCATAAAATAAATGTGCTGTATTTGGGTCAGAATAATTTAAATAGTCATAGCATTTATTCATCTTTTTTTATGAAATTATTATTATTATTACTACTACTACTACTACTACTACTACTACTACTACTACTACTACGACAATAATGTGTCTGTGCAAAATATTATTTTAATTTATTAATTTAAGTAATGTTATTTATAAAATGAATGTGTTGTGTTTGGGTGAGAATAATTTAAATGGTTATAGCATTTATTCATCTTTTATTTTTGAAATGAAATTATTATTATTATTATTATTATTATTGCTCACTTTTTGGAGGTTATAATCTCAGTTAAAAAAGAAAGAAAGAAAGAAAGAAAGGAAAAGAAAGAAATTTATGAATGAATGAATGAATGAATGAATGAATGAATGAAGCTGTAAAACAGGTTGTTCTGAACGTCCACTAACCTTTTTGTTTTACTATTTATTTTAGATTTTGGGAGAAGTTTTGAGTTCTGAAAGTTTCAATGTGTTTTCATAGTACATGAAACCCTTTCATTTCAAAAAGTCAAGGTCACTGAGAACAGGTGATTGGCTGATTGTGTGCTCATGCACAATCCCACTCTGGATATAATGTATGATTATGTATTGGCGTGTGTGTGTGCATGTGAAGTGGTGGGAGGAGCTCAGGTGGAGGGCTGCTATAGATGGAGCTCATTAGTTTTAGCTAATTCCCAGGTTGCATGAAGAGCAATATCTCTTTCATTATACCTCTGACTTCTGATTTGATCATGCATATAGGATGTGTATTTTCCTCTCCTGAGAGACACTCTGTACCCATGTTCCTTTATTTTTCTTTCCCATCTCTCCTGTATATGTCAGAGCGGTGTGGAAAGTCACTTTCACTTAGAGCAGCTTTTCCCGACGCATGTAAACATAACAGCCTCTGGTGGACCATGTGCTTGGAAAATTCAAGATGAGAGCAAACAAAAGCACTCTTCCGTGCCCGGCTCTCTCTTTCTCCATCCCTTTCTCCATTATTAACCTGCTGCTGAGGATTCATAGCTTGCTTGTTTGCTCAGTCAGCCTGTGGTGGAGCATATGCCACATATTTCCAGGAAATTGCACATTGCCATTTATTGACAGCTGTATGAATGCTATTTAGAGCCTCTTCATTCTCAACAATAGGTGTAAAAATAGCTCAATGGCTGTGTCCGAAAGCTGAAAAAATCTTGAATTTTTTTTTTTTATTTAGGGTGCAACCATATTGTAACCATAGGGATACATGATTAATTAAAACTGAAATCATGACATGACTGCAATTTAATAATAAAAAAGTGCTGTGTGTTTCAGAGTGTTCTTTTACATGCAGACAGCTTATGATCCAGTGTTTTCAGCGTCTCAGAGCAACTTGTTTCACAGCAAACAGAAGATAATGTACACCAACCATTTCTCCAAACTTACAGAGAAACAATTATAAACTGTCAGCAAAAAAAAGCTTTTTTTTTTTTTTAAATAATAAAAATATATCATAATTTAAATAAATAGTAATAATATAATCACAACATTTTGGCCCTACAATCAAGCATAGCAAAACAGGAGATTTTTTTTCTTTTTTTTTAAATCACATTTTAAGTTGTAATCACAATTTTTATTATTATTTTATTTTGTGCAGCCATATGCTAGTATATTTTAATTCACCTATATGGGTAAATATTGTATATTAATAGTTCATACTCATTATCCCTGTTTTTAAATTTGCCTTTGTCATCATATTCCACTTAGTTAATCTTTAAAACATTACATTAATTATTAATTGTAAACATTATTTATAATTAATATCGTTACATTGTGTATTTATAATTAATATTGTTAATGTTTTGCGAATCTCAAAATGAATATTAATTTTTCATACCATACATTATGATGTAAATTATAATGTGATTCCTAAATTCACTTGTAGCATTTCAGACGATTGATTTTAGTTTCACACTAAAAGAGTCACTGGCTGAAGTTTGCTAGTAGAGCTTCCTAGTTGATTGCAGTATCCAACTTGATTAGACAGCAGACCACGTGCACTCAGGTCACAAGTTTACATTGAAAATGGATGACTTCTGATTGCTTTTTTGCTGCAAATTACTGAGTTTTAATATACATAACATCAAAATGTCTTATGATGCATATACATGCCGTAAAAGGATAGTTTACCCAAAAATGAAAATCCTGTCATCATTTACTCACCCTCATGTTGTTTCAACCCTGTATAAGTTTATTTCTTCTGTTGAACACAAAAGAAGATATTTTGGAAAAAAAAAAAAAAAAAAAAAAAGTAAGGAATACTATGGAAGTCAATGGGGACCATCAACTGTTTGCTTATCCATGTTCTTCAAAATATCTTCTTTTGTGTTCAACAGAAAAAAGAAACTCATACAGGTTTGGAATAACCTGAGGGTCAGTAAATGATGACAGAATTTTCATTATTGGGTGAACTATCCCTTTAAGGTGAAGTTACATTTATCGTTGCTTGGCGAAATTTCACAGTCGAAATCTAGTCATTTTAATAGTATTGCGCTTCGGGAGTTTTGCGTGGCAGCAAAAAATTCCATACACAGATTTTGCTCATGTTCAAGTTAAAATTTGCTGTGCCGTTGGCGCCAATAGCCTCGTGGTTAGTGCGCCGACATATAGCGCAACTGTGCTCGCGGCGCCCATAAATATAACTTAAAAAAAAAATAAATATAAATATAACTTTAAAAAAAAATAAATAAATAATGTGCTGATCAACAGAAAGTGCTAGGTTTGAAAGTGACTTCTGTGCGAGTTGTGCTTTATACATCGCTACGCTATTGACAATATACAATGGACTTTTTTGTGTATGAAATATCGCTGGAATATCGCTAATGTGATCTGAAACCAGTTACCTTTCATTACCTTTATGCAAAAGTGCCATTTACGCCAAGGACGATAACTGTAATGATTACTATAGCATTAAGTTTTAATATTTACTCAAATTCTATGTTCACATCACAACTAAAACAATAACGATACAGAGGAACGATATCGCTGGAATCACTTTCAGAATGTTTTTTTTTTTCAGCTGATGAACGATAAAACCATTTGACAGTTAAGCCCCGTTCATACCAAGAAAGATAGCTATAAAGATTACGATATTAGCATCCACACTAGCGAATGATATCGTCTGTTTATTTAAGCGCAAGCACGTCTGCCGCTTTACATTCTCAACCTCGTTATAGCAGGATGATTGGGTGTCAATGTTTTTATCATTCATCAGCTGGAAAAAAAAAATGTTCTGAAAGTGATTCAAACAATATTGTTTCTCTGTGCCTTTATTGTTATAGCCGTGGTGTGGACTCTGCTATTCTTTAATATTGAGAACGATTTTTAGAGCTATATCTTTATCGTTATCTTTATAGTTATCGTCCTTGGTGTAAACGGGCCTTTAGTCAGAATAACTTTCTGACTTTAAAGAGCTTGAGCTTTTAAAGTGGTGGATGACAAAACTGCAGGGCACTGTTTATAATAAACGAAACATTATTGTGTATTGGTGTGGACAATAAAATGGTTACCGATATAGTTATCGCTGTTGGTTTTAAGTAATTAGCAGCTTGGTTTCGGACACGACAGTGGTGTGTTCAGTGTTTTCATCTGGCCGTGTGTGAAGTCAAACCTTGTGAGCGCTGAGGACATCCACTATTGATCAGAACCTCAAAGCTCCTGCGACTTTAATTGGCGGAGCACATATCGGATATAGAGATTAGTTGGGGCCAGACAGAAATGTAATGAAAATCAATAGCTGTGAAGTTTCGCCTGATATATTTTCTTATCGCTTTGTGGTTCCTCTTAATTGGGTGTTTAAAACAGACTAAAAGAACGGAGGAGGCACGGACGGATTGAACCCTGTTAAGCTGCAAAAGAAGCAGCGAGGGATACAGAAAGCATGAGAATGCGATGGGAAAGTAGGAGAGTCCCTCACGTGTAAGGAATCTCCCGCCTCAGTGCTAGGTGGCGAGGAGAGCTGCATCTTAATTCGCTCAGGGCTGCCTTTGGCACGTGCTCAGGCTTCGTGACTCAATTTGCCTCAGCCTGCCTCCGGGAGAGATAGCGAGAGAGCGAGGGAAAGAGGAGGTGGGGCTTCTGTTAGACCTAAAGGGGTGTACTGACAGACGTCCACCCACACATCAGTATCCGCTCGCAGCCACATGGAGAGCACGCAAACCTGCGCTTGAGGGCAGTTGTCAGCTTTACTAACACTCATGCATGCTTAAAGCCATGTACGCATAATGCAATACACACAGATGCATGCAGGCACCCAGAATGAATGCACATGCAAACAATTCCTCCCATAGGTCTGCAGCAGAGAGACAGGAATGTGAAAATCTAAATGGTGCATATGGTGAATCTCGTAAACACAGCGGGTTATTGCTCGCAGCTACTGGCATGTTCAGACTGTTTACTGTACATGCTGCATGCGTGCACGTGATCGCCTCCACTGCGAGTACATTTGACAGCTCCTCACTCAGCCTGGCTCTAATGACAAGAAATCATAGTGCCGGATTATTTACACACTATAGTACACATCATTTCCAGCAAAAACAAACTTGGCTGATGGTTTGCTTTTCCTTGTGCTGCAGCACAAGGCGCTTTCCACTACTTTCTGGGTGATTCATCCTTGTCCAGGCATGAAGAAAACTGTTCCTAAGCAACATGCGGTCAACAAAAATCTCAGCATTATCTTTTTTTAGCATGCATGTTCTGACATTTAGTTCTTGTAGTTTAATTGGTAAGCGTGGTGTTACCAGCGATTGCAGGGAACACATAAACTGATATAAACTCTCACAGTTATTACAATGCTAAGCTAAGCTAATCATGCAATAGTAATAAACTGACTGTAATTTTTTCAATAGGCAAAATCAATAGTAATGCAGCAAAATTTACCGAAAACACTGAAATCAAAATTAAAGTTTAGCTGAAGATGAAAATAAAGATTTGGTAATTAAATTTGCATAACTGTGTAATTGAGAAATTAAGCTAGTCATAACAAAGTTCTTCAGCTGTTTAGTTGTCTATCAATATTTCCGCCGAACAAATTTTACACAGTCACAACATTTAATTGGAGAAGCGATAATAAAACATTGTGTTTTGGTCATTCAGGAATTCAGACAATTTTTTATTTATTTATTTATTTATTTTTCAGCTGAATATTTTCAGTTGCTGTTTCGATTGCAATGAATTTCAGTGCGTCACTAGAAATCAGTTTTACTTTAAATTAGTTTTTACAAGTGAATCAGTGACAGTTTGGCATTTAACATTAGCATGTTGCTAAGATAACAATGTGATACTCATAAGTAAAAAAAAACACATACAGAAATATTAGGCAAAATAATTTTTAACTAGGCAGAACTATTTTATTGATACTTTTCTATAATTAATGAATTAAGTTTTTTTATAATCAAAATTTCACTCACTTCATCCACCATCTTGGTTCACTGCAGTGCACTCTGGGATTATCTTCTTCTTATAGGAAGGTGTCGCCTTAGCATTTGGCCAAAATAAGGTATCTACCTTTTGAAAAAGCTATTAGAGATAAAACGTTTCTAATCTTTTTTGCTCTTTTCCTGTGTTAGGTTTCTGGAAGGCCACCTGTCCCCCATCATGCGCTAGTCCACTCCTCGTGTTTGTAAACTCAAAAAGTGGAGACAACCAAGGGGTAAAATTCCTGCGTCGCTTCAAACAGCTGCTCAATCCCGCTCAGGTCTTTGACCTGGTCAACGGTGGACCACATTTAGGGTAAGAACACCCTAGTAAAAAATAAGTGTACTAAAATGTATTTGAAATACAATTATTTCATGCTAAGTATACTACAAATATATTTACATATTTATGTACTTAATAAAAATACCCTGCAATTGTACTTTTATTATACTAAACTGGTATAATTCAAGTCTGCTCAATTAGAACAACTAATTTTGTACTTAATGCACTTTAATTGTGCAGAAGTAGTGCTGAAGTCCAGCTAAAGATATACTGAAGAATATTTGATTGTGCTAAAGTGGAACTATTGCAAATATACTTCAGGTACACTTTAAATATCTTGCATTTAAAGACCGATATTATTCAAAGATTATACAATCCTCATCAATAGTGACATTAAAACACATTTTAGGCTTAATGTTAAGAAATGTATCAGTAAGTGTTGAGCTATATGTCAAATAAATATGTCAATAGATTTGAACTATACTTAGTATGAAATAAATGCATTTTAAATATATTACTTTTGTTACTAGGGCAGGATGTCAAAGGTCACAGAATCTGAACTATTAACCACTGTGTTTGAAGCAAATCAGCATTTTTACTTTTGTTTGTTTTTTTTTTTACTTGTTGCTGTTGTTTACAAAAATAGGTAGTTGACGTGATGATGTGTCCATGGATTTTTATACATCAATATACAAATTTTATGCTGAAGGTATTATAGCAAGTGTATTTTTCAAGTCCCCAAACCATTTGTATTACATTTTTTAATGATCCTACACTGGGACAAATGAATTTTTCCATATACTGTAATCTGAGCTCATAAAAAACTGCAGGCATAATGATTATAAAAGAATTAGAAAAAATGCTCTTTAAAGTAGTTTTAGATGGTGTTTAGCATGTCACACACAGCAATTTAACTACCCAGAACTAATCTCACATGATCGCTTTATCTTAACTGTGATGCTTTTTGAGAAGCGTTTTTGAGTTTGAATGTTTAAATGCAGTTTAAATGTTCTTTCCTCTCTTTCAGTCTTCGCTTGTTTCAAAAGTTCGATAACTTCCGAATCCTCGTGTGCGGTGGAGATGGAAGTGTTGGTTGGGTCCTGTCTGAAATCGATAAACTAAATCTTCACAAACAGGTAATTGAAAAGTACTGCACCATGTCCTGTCGCCTAAAAGTAAACTCGTTGCTGTATGGTTAGTACTTGGCACAGGAGTATCAGAGCAGATGTTTATGAGGATTTCTTAATGAACTGGCTCGGTGATCTGAATCGTCTCTCGCTGACAGTGCCAGCTGGGTGTTCTGCCGCTGGGCACCGGGAATGACCTGGCGCGGGTGCTTGGCTGGGGGCCGTCGTGTGACGATGACACTCAACTCCCTCAGATACTAGAGAAGCTGGAGCGAGCCAGCACCAAGATGCTGGACAGGTACAGAGCGCACACTAGCATGACCACAGCTATGTCACATGTATAATATCTGAGTCGTTGGCTACATCTACAGCTGTTATTTACAGGTGGAGTATAATGACGTATGAGATTAAAATACCTCCCAAACACAGCTGCCCCGCCACACCTGAGGAGGCAGAGGACGGCCAGGTACCAGCAACACATCAGCGCCAACGCACACATCTACATCAACACCAATTAAAGGGTTGTTGACATGTCACAGTGTGATATGCTACACTTTATCTAAGACTAGGCGCCACTGAAACACAACAAAGACAATAAAAAGACAACACATCTTTCAGCTGTGTTTCCCTCACTGTACACAAAAGAAAACATTTGGCACACCCATTGTAGTTCGCTTCATAAACACATGTCTCTTATGAGCTGGTTCAAATTAGTCTTAAACTTATTAGTTATTACTTTTAGTCATGTTTGAGTCTAAATAAATAAGTTGAAACTATTGCTATTATTTGTAGGGTGACCATATGTCCTCTTTATCCCGGAGTTTGCCCCCAAAATCAGTGCAGAAAATGAGACGATATTCTGTAGATTTTTGCTGATTACTGTCTAGTTGTTCATAAAGTGAGCAGTAAATAATACACATTTGGGTTTTATTGTAATAAATTGTATTTTTATTTTAAAACATTAAAATTCTACACAAATATTGTTTAGCCTATAGTTAGTTTTCATACTCAGAAAGTGTTTTCTCTCTCTCTCTCTCTCTCTCTCTCTCTTTCTTACTCTCGCTTTGCCATTGCAATTTATGATGTGTATCGGTGGCTTTAGTTACAGATATCTGCTTATGAGGATTCAGTGGCTGCTCATCTCACAAAGATCCTGAACTCAGATCAGCACTCAGTGGTCATATCTTCATCAAAGTGAGTCCTCTCACGCCATACAGTTCATAATCCACCACTAACAAACAGAAACAACGAAAAAGACATTTCCTCTCGTTTCCTCCAGGGTACTGTGTGAGACGGTGAAGGAATTTGTGGCCAGAGTTGGCAAGTGTTATGAGAGAAGCAGTGACAGTACAGAGGAAGCTGATGCACTTGCCCTCAAAGTGAGTCTGCGATGACAGCTCTTTCAGTCATTACTCAAAGAAAAAACCTGTTTATCAATGTAACACCCTTTCCTTTGTTCTGTGCCCGCAGTGTGTGATTCTGAACGAGAAGCTGGACTCCCTCCTGCAGACGCTGAATTTGGAGGCGCAGGCCCTGACGCCCTCAGCCCTCACCACACCTCCCATCGTGGAGGAGGAGCTGGAGGAGGAGGAGCTGGAGGAGGAGGAAGATCTGAGCGAAGAGTCTTTAACAGAGCTGAAGGAGAATGAGACTGAGAAAGGCTCTGCCCATAAGCTCTTTAGACCCCGCGAGAAGCTCGTGCTGAGAGCCAACAGCTTGAAGAAAGCACTCAAACAGATCATCGAGCAGGCAGAGAGAAGTACGATTGTGCAGCTATGTCTTTTGAATAGAAAAAAACACTGATCTGTTGCTTACAGAATGCTGCTCTGGATATAAGCGTCTCTTAAAGGACTAATCAGATGACTTAAACCGATTATACTGAAATGGATTAGCCACATGACACCTGAGGGTTCTTCTTGATCTTCAGGGATTTCTATCTGTTTAAATAAAAGATCAACACGTGTGTCAATAAATCAATAGATTTTAGTAATACGCTGTAATTCTCTGTTTCTAGGCTTGGACAATATATATATTAAAATACAAAATATTATCTAAATATGATATAATAAAAAACAATAACAACATTTTTGGTGTATATTAAAATATTAAATATGATCTAAATTCAGTATAATAAAATTAATATAATAATTGTGTGTACATATGTATGTAATAACACAAAAATGTTAAAAATACAAAATATCAAATAATAGTAATTAAATGTTTTATCATTAGAAGAAGATACATCACATTTTAATGTAAAAAAATATGATTATGTTTACCTAAATATTATATAATAAAATAAATATAATAATATTTTTGTTTATTTAAATTTGAAATATTATCTAAATATGATATAATACAAATAAATATAATACAACGTTTGTGTACATTATTTATATATATATATATATATATATATATATATATATATATATATATATATATGTATATAATAAATCAAAATGTTATATGAATATTAAAAACTAATAAATTGCTAATAAATGTTTCAGATACAGCACGTTTTAATATTAGAAATATGCTTTGTTTGCCCCATTTTTTTTATTTTTTTATTTTATAGCATGTGTTATTGGACCATGTTCATTTATTTGAATAAAATACAACAATATAGAGTAATAAACAGCAATATTTACTTTAGTACATTTTTTTTTTTACAAAATAATAATAATAATAACAACAACAGCATTGGAGTATCCAAGAGTTTAGAATTGATTCATTGCAACGGAAAAGTGATTCACAAAGTAAGCTGAATTTAGCCGTGCTAGTTGCATTTCTGCAGCTGAGGTTTAAAGTCAACGTGAAATGATGTAAGAGTAATTTTTGATATCAGTCCAAAAAAGTTATTTTAGAGATGAAGCAATTCTCAAGACAGGGGAGGATTGCGAAACTAGTCTGATGGCATGCTCTTTGGGAAACTTAAACAAAATCACATTGAAAAATTGTAATGCTCACAATTTTGTGTAATTTTATACCTCCGTCAAAAATATGAATGTTAATATATAAATGAAATATTACCCAGTCCTGCCTTATTTTATGTTTAGCGTGAATAAGCAGGTTGTGTTTGTGTCTGTGCTGCAGTGGTGGACGAGCAGAACGCTCACACAGAGGAGCAGGAGCTGCAGTCTCCCACTGACTTCAGGAAGGACAGTGAGGAGGAAAACAGAGACAACGAGAAGGACGAGGACACTAAAGAACTGGAAACCCTGCCCTGTGAGTTCACTCTTCTGTATCTTAGACATGCTGTCGCTGTTAACCGTTTCCTGTGAGACACGAAGAGTTCTTGCTGACTGGCCTTAAAAGCTGAATCCTCCATTGGGCTGCATTCAAGTGCCAGGATGTTTTTTGTCTCACTGGAGCTGTTTGTGCATGAAAAATCTATTCTTTACAAAGACTGGAATGATGTAGTGTGCACAGAATGCACAGTTGCCAACATTACAGTTGTATAATAACGAAGAACTCTGAACTAGGTACTTCTTCAGCACACTGCAATGCACGACTCCAGTGTGACAAAGAAACTGAAAGCAATGCTAGTTAGGATTTTTAATGTCTCTTTCTAGACTATTTAATCAGCCAAAAGTTACATTTTTAACACTAAATTTAATTCAAAATATAAAATACCCAGATTCATTTACAAGATGATAACCAGACCGGGTGAGATCATGTGACTACTATTTGAAACATTGATGGCAGAATAATGCCTAATGACATGTAAAAACAGTAGGCAGGATACAGTACATACTAGACATTGTTCAGTGTGTCAGTTTTACATTCTGAACATAACTGTGCCTTTTCAGCATATTATGATTTCAGCATATTACAGTAATCTTAATTAATCTTAATCTTAACTATATTTAGGATGGATAGTGTGTGAACTGTAATTCGGCCCTTGTTTTGGCCCTGAAGTATCTGAATGCGTTTGTGGCTGAAAGGGTTAGTGCTGCCCTCTAGTGACAAACTCACTATAGTAAATTATTTCAATTCAGTGTAACTTGTTTAAAACAAATTAACAGCAGCATAAATTCTTCTTCTTCTTCTTCTTCTTCTTGTTTTGTTGTTTATTTTTTATTTATTTTTATAAAACAAAGAATAACTATTATTTGTTTTACACATAACTTAAATTATTATTATTATTATTATTATTATTATTATTATTATTATTATTATTTGGGTTTATTTTTATTAAAAGATACTATTAGTTGTTTCACGCAATACTTTTAGTTTAAAATTTCAGCAACTTAAATTATTATCTTTGTTGTTGTTTATTTATTTATTTTTAGTTATTTTTATAAAACATTACTATTATTTATTTTACACAAAGTATTATTATTATTATTATTATTATTATTATTATTTGGGTTTATTTTCAAAAAATTATTTGGGTTTATTTTCAAAAAATTACTATTAGTTGTTTCACAGTACTTTTAGTTTAAAATATCAGCAACTTAAATTATTATTGTTATTATTATTATTATTATTATTATTATTACTATTATTAGTTTTTTGATAATAAAAATGCAGCAACATAAATTATTATTATTATTATTATTATTATTATTATTATTATTATTATTATTATAAATAAAGAATTACTCTTAGTTGTTTTACACGTTACACATACACAATCTTCAGGGATGTCTGTCTTTTTAAATGGAGGATCAACACGTGTCAATAAATCAATAGGTTTTAGTAATACTTTGTAATTCTCTGTTTCTAGGCCTGGGCAATATATTTAAATATGAAAAATTATTTAATATGATATAATAAAAATATAACAACATTACTGGGTATATTTAAAATATTTAAAATATTAACTTTAAATACAAAATATTTAAAATTAAATAATAATTAAATATGTTATCTTTAGAAGAAGATTGTTCCAGATGCAGCACTAAAAATATGCTAAAAATATGGTGAAATATTACCTAAATATAATATAATAAAAAGAAATTTAATAATATTTTTGTTTATTTAAATATGAACTATTACCTAAATATGATATAATACAAAAATGTTATTATAAAAATATATATTTTTTAATATTATAAATTATAAATAATAATATTATTATAAATAAATAATTACTCTTAGTTCTTTTACACATTAGTCTTAATTTAAAAAATCAGCAGCTTAAATTATTATTATTATTATTATTATTATTATTATTATTATTATTATTATTATTATTATAAATAAAGAATTACTGTTGGTTGTTTTACACATTACTCTTAGATTAAAAAATTAGCAACATTATTATTATTATTATTATTATTATTATTATTATTATTATTTTTATTATTATTATTATATGGGTTTATTTCTATGAATAATCTCTGAAAAGGTCTTTTGACTCAGTAAATCACACTACTTTTATAGTTATAGTTGTTTTCATGCAGACAGGCTGTTGTAAATGGGGAGACAAGCTTTTGTTTTGCAAAAATGTTCAGTAGCACAATCTTTTTCCTTCAGAAGGTTCGGGATTTCCTTACGGCTTACAGACTGTAAGTGTTTATAGCTGCAAATATATTTGTAGGTGTCCCAGAGGATCCCTGTGCTATATTTCTGTCTATAGAGAGCATATCTTTGTTTGCTGGACAGTGGCACTTCCTGTTTACACAGTGGCCTGCTGTCTGCTCATGTTTCCAGTGGGGCATGAAACACTGGCTTTATTCTCCAAGTTGGTTCAGTCTCTCAGGGGCTCCTCCGTCTCATAGCTCTTAAGTGCTCTTGATGTGTTTTGGTTTGTTTATGTGGGTTACGTTCTGCTGAATATCTCTTTTATGGCAGATTTTTCACTTCTTGTTGAGAGCCAGTGACCAAAATGCACGGGTTACGCTTACGTGCTGGAAAAACTGAGCATTTCGAAAACAAATCCGCATTAGATTTTGCTGTGTAATGGGCACTTGGGCCGATATTGCTGTGAGGAATGAGTGTGTTGTACACACGAGCTCATGTTTTGTTCTGTGTTTTTGCAGTGGCTAAGTCACCGTGTTCGCCGCAAGAGAGGCGTGTGAGTCGCAGCACGCAGTCCTGCGGCTCCTTTTCCATCACTTCCTTCACCACGAGCAAGGAGAACCTGCCTGTTCTCAACACACGCATCATCTGTCCCGGTACGACCGCATGTGTACTCTGCTGCTGCTGACCCCAGAACTTAAAGTCAAATTTCTGTCGTCATTTATTCACTTTCATGCTGTTTCAAACCTGTATGACTTTCGTTTTTTTCCACTAAACACAAACAGAGATGTTAGGAAAAATGTCTGAGCTGCTCTTTTCCATATAGTGAAAGTAAATAGTGGCCCGTGGCTGCTTTTAAAAGGACCATTAAGCATTCATAAATGTAGTCCAGAAGTCTGCAGAATGCTTGTAAAAAAGAAGTGTGCTTAATTGTATTAAATGTGTGCTTCAAGTAGTGTCCTTAAAATCTTAAGTATAATTTAAAATATATATTAAAGTTTACTTAAAAATTGCACACTTTCATGACACTTAAGTGCACTTTTAAAAAGTTTTACACTAAAATACATTTTAAATCATTTTATTTGATGTGTTGATAAACATACTAAAGGACACAGAAATGACTTTAATGTATATTTTAGTTTACCATATATTCTTGTCATTACATTCGGCAGTACACTATAATAATATTTCAAAAACACTAGAAATAATTAGCAAATTACATAAAGATGTACTTATGTCTTACTTAAAGAAATGAAGAATGCTGGTAATCAAACTGTTGTTGGTCCCCATTGACTTCCATAGTATTTCTTTCCCTACTATGGAAGTCAATGGGGACCAACAACTGTTTGGTTCTTCAAAATTATTCAGAATATCTTCTATTGTGTTCAACATAAGAAAGAAACTCATACAGGTTTGGAACGACATGAGGGTGAGTAAATGATGACAAAATTTTTGGGTGAACTGTTCCATTTAAGCGGATCAAAAATACTCAAAAGTTCAGCTAATTGCATTTAAAATAAATTTAATTTTTTTAAATTTAATTGCAATTAACATGTAGTTAAGTGCCTAAACATTTAGTTCTCACTTAAGTATATTGTTTTGAAGCATAGCTTTCATTTCCATAATAAGTACTCTTTTTTTGAAAAGCATGTTAAGTTGTAGTTTTGAAAATCGGAAGCTTTGTTTGAGGAACGGACCAAAATTTCGATTTTTATTTGCTGAAAATAATACAAATAATAATCCTAAATTTCAGTTGGTTTCTAAAGCTATCATATGACCTCAGAACACTTGGAATATAGTGCACAAGTCATAAGGACAATATTTATGATATCTTAAAATGCTTATTCACCTTTCAGCATGAACATTCTGTTATGCAGCGTAAAAACAACATGATGAGTAATCAGTAATGCACTATTTATTAAAATATCAATTTCAATTATGGTTTGCTGATCTGAAATCTCACATTCATCCTTTGATTGGTCTTCAGGTCTGCGGGCAGGTCTTGCTGCCTCTATAGCTGGAAGCTCCATAATCAGTAAGATGCTGCTGGCCAATATAGAT
The DNA here is from genome assembly GCA_039654775.1 of Spinibarbus caldwelli. Taxonomy (NCBI): domain Eukaryota; kingdom Metazoa; phylum Chordata; class Actinopteri; order Cypriniformes; family Cyprinidae; genus Spinibarbus; species Spinibarbus caldwelli. The sequence continues at coordinate 27,733,427 of CM077232.1, read as the reverse complement.
CCATTTGGTGCCACACCCTTCATAGATCCTGACCTGGACTCACTGTAAGAGCTTCGCTTTCCTTTCTCTTGTTTATGGTCATTTTAAAAGGTATTCATAGATCTCACATGAGTCATTTCTTTCGCAGAGAGGGCTATTTGGAGAAGTGCGTGATGAATAACTACTTTGGGATTGGGTTAGATGCAAAGATCTCACTGGAGTTCAACAACAAGCGTGAGGAGCACCCAGAGAAATGCAGGTAGATCAGGATATTAGCACAGCCTTATTTCATATACTGCATTTACCAAAACACCACTGACGAGGACTCAACGGTTGACTAGTATTTCTTTCACCGTCCAGAAGTCGCACTAAAAACATGATGTGGTATGGAGTTCTGGGGACGAAAGAGCTTCTGCAGCGGACCTACAAGAACTTGGAGCAGAAAGTTCAGCTGGAGGTGAGATGAATGAAAGCCATTTTTCACTAATAGCATACAACATAGGCCACAAAAAGAATATATATATATATATATATATAAGTGCTGTCAAACTATTAATTGCATCCAAAATAAAAGTTTTTGTTTACATAATATGTTTGTGTACTGATATATATTTATTATGTATATATAAATGCATGTATATATTTTTAAAATATTTACATGTATTTACATGTATATATTTATATTCGTATAATTTATATTATATAGAGATATATTTAATATATAAACATAACTTTAAAAAAAATATGTACATGCATGTGTGTGTGTAAATATATACATGCATTTTAATATACATAATAAATATACACAGTACACACACATATTATGTGAACAAAAACTTATTTTGGATGTGATTAATCACAATTTGACAGCACTAATATATATATATATATATATATATATATATATATATATTTAATTTTTTTTTTTTCATTAAAATGAAAAAATATATTATATGAGCTTTTTTACATTTAATTCATTTATTTTATTTATTTATTTATTTTTTTATTTTTTTGAGGTTACTCTAATAACAGAATTTGAGATTGAATAAAGCATTAAACATTAAATAAGCTTAACTATTAAATAAAATAAAATAAAAAAACAGCAAACATATTAATAGGTTGTAACTATTGTTAAATGCTAAACTATTGTTAAATTGATAAATGTTTATTTCACATAAATAAAAAAAACAAAAGATCAGCCTGATAACTTGGGTTGAAAAATATGTAAAAATTGGAAATAAATGATGGTACATCATAAATGTCACAATATATGAAATGTTCTCTTGTTTCTTTTAACAGGAGGAAAATTATGCAGTAACAGGGCTGATATTTGATGTTTTAAACTACATTTATGTTAAATAATAGTTTATCTTACATATCTAGTACAGTGGTTCTCAACCTTTTTCAATCCAAGGCCCTTCGTTGTCCAGTATTCAAAGGCCCCATGACTTTTTTTCCAGTTGTTTGTGATATTTTTTACTCACAATTTCTACCTAATAAAATATTTTAGAGCTTCTCGTAGCTAGAAAAACATTCCCACAGAGATTTTTTTTAATGTACATGAGTTTTACAGGTCTAGAAATTGCAGTTAAATATAATTAAAATAATGCTTCTTGAAAGTTAGCTGAGGCCTAGTACTGGTCTAGAAGTTTTTATTCTCAGGAACAACAAATTTGTGCTTTTTAAAAATTAACAGGACACTAGTTGATACAGTATTTGTAGAAAGTGCCAAATGTTCTCAAGCCTGAACAACCAACAAATGATTATCTACTGATTTAACGAAAACAGCTGCTGGAACTGAACGTCTTCTCAACTACATTTTGAAGCACTTGTGGGTCAAGCGTTTGCGTTGGCCGTCGACTGCTGTCCCAGTTGCATGTTCAGGGCTCCTCATGGTTGTGTGATTGATTCTGCAGTGTGACGGCCAGTACATCCCACTCCCCAGTCTCCAGGGAATCGCTGTGCTGAACATCCCCAGCTACGCCGGGGGAACCAACTTCTGGGGCGGCACCAAAGAGGATGACGTAAGTCATGCTGCTAGAGGTCATGAGGGGCTTTTCTCATTAAACCGCATTTCCATCCTGACTCTGATCTGTTAGACATCAGTTAAGAGACGAAATATGACACCATGTAGAGAGGAAATGATGCAGAGTTGTTTAATTAAGAGGATGAGCAGGCCCTGTGTTGACTCGTGTTGTTTAACGTGCAGCTGGCTCTGAACAAAACCTTTTGAACCCAGAGTGACACGGGTCTTTGTTCGCAACAAGTGGCCTTTGGCAGCTGGTTTGTTTCAGCTCACATGGCCTCGTTCAGAATGAGGTTACCTCTGGACACGGTTTAAGAGCTAAAAGGTCTGGTTACAGAAGGGCAGAGTGCAGAACGCTTAGATGCCTGTGATCTTGGACAGGACATTCAAAGACTCAGTTCAAAAATGTTTTTTTTTTTTTTTTAAATGGAAGAGAGTTTAACCCTGAAAGTCTGACATCTTAAATAATAGTCTGAAAAATATATATATATTTTTTTTCCGGTAACACTTTATAAAGACCAATTTTCACTATTAACTAGTTGCTTATTAGCATGCCTATTATTAACATATTGGCTGTTTATTAGTACTTATAAAGCACATATTCTGCATAACTATATTCTACATCCCTACTCCTAAACTTAACATCTACCTTACTAACTATTAATAAACAGCAAATTAGGAGTTTATTGAGGCAAAAGTCATGATTAGTGGTTTGTTAATAGCGAGAATTGGACCTTAAAATAAAGTGACCATTTTTCTAATGGAATTGATTATTGAACCTTTAGACAAAATCTAAAAATAAAGACATAAATATTAAGTTTGCTTACATCATGCTTTTATGGTTCATATAGTATAATGTAGTAAGAATATGAAGCTACACTCGGCCCAAACTGAGCAAAAATATGAAATTTGTTGTTATTTATATGGCCAAAATGTAAAAGTAAATTTTGATAGCTTGTAACGTAAATCAATGAAAGCTTTATAACAGTATAGCAGACTACTTACATACTGTAAAATGCATTAAAACATTTGTTGTCACTCTATATCTCCGAAAAATATGTTTTAGTAAGGTTATATTTAATGCTCAGTTTTATGATCAAAGTCTGTAGTTTTTATAATGGAGGTAAAACATATAATGCAGGGCAATACAGTGATGATTGAGAGATACAAATTAATGTTCCTTAAAAGCCTGATGTATCACAGCATATTTGATACATTTTAACGTGATTTTTCTAAATAAAATGATGTATGGATAATCAAGTAAAGTTGTTTGAGTTTAGTAAGTACTGTATAAAAGTTACTCTTACGTTTACTTGACAAAAATCAGTAAATATTTCACAGCAAAACCACACATGTACCAATTAACGATTATAATAAGACACCTTTTACTTGCTAAAAGACTATGAACTGTCAGTCAAATGAAAGAAGACGTAGTAGATTTTACAACAGGTTTTTAAGCAAAGTTTTGACCATGCTGATAATTTAGAGGCCTTAGAAATGTGCATCAAATATGATGCAGTAGGTTAAGTAGGTAGGCTAACAGTTTTTTTTTTAGGAGAAATAGTTTTGTTTTTTATTTCTCATTGTGAATATTGAGTGTGAGCCTGTAGGGAGCCCCCTAGTGGTGGTGAACTGTTTTCATGATTATTTTTGTCTTTTTGTGCAGATATTTTGTGCCCCTTCATTTGATGATAAAATTTTGGAAGTGGTCGCTGTGTTTGGTAGTATGCAGATGGCTGTCTCAAGGGTGATCAAACTGCAGCATCACCGTATTGCACAGGTAAACACACCAATGACACAGATCTGTAAAGGATATGAATAATGGAGATAGAGTGTGTAACTCACCTCATCCCTCCCAGTGTCGCACTGTGAAGATCACCATCCTGGGAGATGAAGGAGTGCCGGTCCAGGTGGATGGAGAGGCCTGGATTCAACCTCCTGGAGTCATCAAGATTCAGCACAAGAACCGGGCCCAGATGCTGACAAGAGATCGGGTGAGTGTTTCTGGTGAAGAATTGTGGGTTTTTTCCCCACAATATTACCATAAAACAGGGGATCAGAACAGTTTATTGAATAATTCATCCAAAATGGCTTCATTAAGACTAAAATTCAAAAGTTTGGGATCTGTAAGATTTTTTTAATGTTGTTGAAGGAAGTCTCTTCTTCTCACAAAGACTGCATTCATTTCAAAAATTCAAGCAGGCGGTAATTTTCGCTGCTCTTTGTAGATTGCTCTGGTCATTATGGAAATGATCTGGCTGCGTCTGTGTTCTTTAATGTGCACATTGTCCTATCGGCGCTTTTATGGAATTGCGCTCTAACGCTAATTTGCCCTGTTTAGTAAATCTGGCCCTGTATGTCTTAGTAAAATGGTTTATAAGCGTCAATGTGTGTAACCATGCTAAACATTGGCTGTAAAACTCACTATCATTTAAATGAGTCTTATATTTGTTTTTCTTTAAAGGCATTTGAAAACACGCTGAAGTCTTGGGAGGATAAACTGAAATACGACAAGCCTCCGCTGAGGCCGCACCTGTATCCTCAGCACTCTGTGGATCTGGCCACAGAGGAGGAGGCCACGCTCATCCAGATGTGCGCTCGAGCCGCAGAGGATCTCATCACCAGGATCTGCGAGGCTGCCAAAAACTACCAACTCCTCGAGCAGGAGCTCGCCCACGCCGTCAACGCCTCCTCACACGCCATCAACAAAACACATCCCAAGTTCCCTGAGGTAAGCAATGCCACTTTGCTACTTTGTCTCCAAAAAAAAAGATGACAGCATCACACAATTATAATTTAAGATTTGGTGTGAAAGAGTTCTATACTGATTTTTTATTTTCCAAAGCACAAATCTCGCCGCTCATGATAGTTTTGTATGAAAATCTTTTTGCATTTTCATTAAAAATCTGTCTCTTTTGAGAAAATGAATGGTATTCCATAGTTCAAATAAGTCATATAATTATGAGTAAATTATTATGTCTGATTCATCTGTTCTCCTCAGAGCCTGACAAGAAACACTGCCATTGAGGTGGCCAGCACCGTGAAGGCCCTGCACAATGAGACTGAGTCGCTGCTAGTAGGACGAGTGCCATTGGTGAGTTCATTTAATGCTTTTAAGCTCATTTTCATTCACCTTTTCCAAGACATTAATGTTAATGGTGCTGCAAAGCAGGTCCTTATAAGAAAGAATAATCACAAATGAGATCTTTTTAACATCTCCATTATTTTTCTTAAACTGCACAAAGATGCAGAGCAAATGGAGTCTTACATCTGTTTTTTACATCTATGTTGAAAGCATTTTAGGAGGAGCATCTAATACATGGCTTATACTTGTATGAAGTAAATTTTCATAAAATTTAGGGTAAACTATTCCTTTAAATGAAACATAATTGACTATAATAACAGTCTTAAGCTATAAACTTTCAAGCAATACAATTTTCCCTCACCAGAAGGACCATGCCAGCTGCGTTTGGCTATGGTAGTGCACCAGATAGCAAAAAAGAGTCAAAGCAAGAAGGCTTGTCTTGTGAGCAGTGATGGTTCTGATAGAGCTCTCTGTAAGTATTGACTGTGAGTTTATTTCTGTAGCAGCTGGACCATCCACATGAAGAGCTGCTGTCCAGTGCCCTGCAGAGCGTTGAGGTTGAACTGGGAAAGCTGGCTGAGATCCCCTGGCTCTACCACATCTTACAGCCCAATGACGAGGAGGTGAGCACTTCCTACAGAAACTGAGAGCAGCAGAAATATAGGTCCCTTGTTCCCTATAGGGATCGTTTTCAGAAATGGACATGATGACATCATTTATTCACCCTCATGTCATTACAAACCTGGATAACTTTCTTTTTTCTGTAAAACACAAAACAGTGTGTACAGTGAAAGTCAGTGGGGTCCAATGTTGTTTGAACTTGAACTTGATTTTCAAATATTTTTTTTGTAAAGATATTCCTTTGTTCTTTTGAAAATATCTACTTTCCAAAATGTCAGCTTCCCTAGTATGTATACATACACTACTATTCAAATATATGGGGCAGAGTTAGCTAAAACTAAAACCATTAAAAAAAAAAAAAAAAAAAAACATTTGTGTTGCTTGAAAAAAATAAAATATTATTAATAATAAAACCTTAAACTTGTTTTATTTCAGCTAGTTGCCCAAGGAAACTTGCTATACTAAAATAACTAAAACTAAAATAAAAATTATTATACAGACCTATTAAAAAACTAATAAAAATGACAAAACAACGAAATTACTAAATCTTTAAAATTAAAATTAAAAAGAAAAATATTAAAAAAAAAACTAATTGAAAATATTAATTAAAAACTATAAGTATATCTCAACAATGCAAAAATAACACTTGTATGGGGTCAGTAAGATATTAAATAAATGAATAGTTTTATTTAGCAAAGATGCATTAAATTGATCAGATGTGACAGTTATATAGACATTTATAATGTTACAAAAGATTTCTATTTTTAAATAAATGCTGTCTATTTATTAAAGAATCCGAAAAAACGTATCACAGTTTTCACAAAAATATTAAGCATGATAATCATTCTACCTTTTGTAGATTAATGATTCTAACTTTTTCGCAAGATGCAAAATGCGTACTAAGTACATATCACTGCAGTTTCCAACAGAGATGAACACTAGAGGCGGTAAAACAGTGAGCTCTTGTAACTGTTTTCATACACAGTTATGATTACAGCTCCATATGTTTCGCTTTCTGGACGTAACAGTTCAGTAGCTCAGCTGGCACAGAATTGGACTTAGGAAGCGTAATCCTTGTGTACGAATCCCGTCAAAAACGTGACTCATGATGAAAGAGCTGAAAGATGAGAGATCGAAAAGCAAGCTAAAATGGCATGCTCATGTTCATACTATCGGGTAGGTTTAGGTTTAGTACAGACGGTACGTTATTTTAAAACATCACAGAGCATTAGACTTATAGCGCCACTCAATGGACATTTCAAGTCAGAACTGTGGTGACACCTACAAAACCAACATCACATAAAACATACCATATGTACGTTCATCTGTTACGGGGGAAAAAAAACAAACACTCTTTTAGTGCCACCCAGTGGATATTTCACATTGAATATGTCACAAAATCTACATGGCAGTACACGTACATATTTGCGAAAAAGTTCCCAGAGGTACGTTTCCGTCATGAGATCAGGTTGTAATGATTATAGAAGGAACATGTGACACTGAGGCTAAAGTAATCAATTCAGCTTTGACATCACAGGAATAACTTGCATTTCAAAATATATTAACTAGAACTTATTTTAAATAGTAAAAATATTTCACAATATTACTGTTTTACTGTTTTTGGTCAAATAACATTCAAAAATCTTTCTCACACCCAAACTTTTCAACAGTAGTGCACATGTATAATATTAAAGATTCAAGATTTTTATTTGTCATGTACACAGTTATATAGAGAATATATAACGAGCAGTGAAATGCAAATCACTCACCCACTCTTTGACTGTGAGACTGACTGGTGATTTTGTGTGAGACAGGATCACTCCCTCGAGTACGGAAAAAGAAACAGTCGGAGTGGCATGTTTCGCATAGTGCCAAAGTTCAAGAAAGAGAAAGCCCCGAAGAAGTCCAGCCCACAGTCAGGTAAGTGTGTGTGTGTGTGTGTGTGTGTCCACATATACAAAATTTGAATATCCTCACATGTGACAGACGCTAATATCATGGATGCCTCATCTTTTGTTGCATTCATAGTCATGTAAGAGTGTTGTAGTGTCACATTTTACTGTTTTGATTGGAAAAGATACAAAAGCAGGACACTGAGACTGAACTTATTTTTTAGTTTTGTAAAACAATAATTGTTCATGACTGCTGAGAATGTGGGAACTTTGATGGCCCGTGGAGGCAGTGACGTGATGATATAGAGCACCATACAACATGTACATCCTCTTCAGAGAGAACACTCTGTTCATGTCCAATGGTCCTCAGTCCAACCCAACCATCCATGAGCACCCCTGCAGTCCTCTGGTCATGGTGTTGTCCTGTGAATCAGAAACAGTCCATGTGTCTACACATGAACAGCAGGCACAAACCAAGGTGTACCGCACAGAAGGGGAACAACACAAACCCAAACATGTCATACTGCACATGTACTACACGTGTAACGCTTAAAGGTGAAGTGTGTAATTCCTGTCCTGTCACTGAACGGAAATGTATCAGATAATCATTGTTTTCTGAACAGGTGTCCCAAACACTCCTTCTGCCCAGATTCCCGCCAAACTGACAGTCCCACCCCAAACTCATCCCATTTGTAGAAGCAGACAGTGGCTATTGAGCCACTCAAACAAACAGAGCAATGTTTGGAAAGTGTCATTAGCAATTCAACATAGAAAGTTTTTGCAGGCAGACAAAAATTGGCAAAAAATGTATTTGTGTAGGCATTAAAATTATATGCTATATTTTACACATTATTATTATTGATTATTAATGTGCAATGGGTATTTTATACATTAATATTATCCTTAATAATGCTAATAATAATAGTAATAATTAAAAAAATAAATAAATAAAAATACACATAATGTACTCAAGATAATTTTGTTTTCATGTGTTTTTAGTGTTTTTCTTGATTGCATATTAGCAAAACTTAATTTCAGTTTTAGGGCCAGTTTTACTAACAGCTTGCGGCAGCGTAAAACGTCTTTTGGCGTTAAAATAGTACCGTCAGGATTTACTAAAGACACGCAGTGACGAATTAGCGCTGAAAAGGCGTGGACACAGTTATTTTTGCGCCTGACCGTATTGAATATGCATTTGTAGGAGTTTCACTTTCAGACGCAAAATTTATGGGAGGAGAATATTAAAATGAATCACGCAACGAGATTTACTAACGTTTGCACTCGTCAGATTACTGGTATTTGCTCCATTATTTAACGCCCAAAAAGAGGAGGCACCACAGATAACAGAGAGCATGTGGTTGAAGGAGAGGATTTTTTCCACATGTATTAATTTATTTGGAATGCCAGAAGAACACATTATCTGAACATATCGTTTGCCGAGCCATGTTATTTTTAATTTGCTTCAGGAAATAAAAGACGACTTGGAACCCTCAACTAGGAGTCACGCAATACAGGTCTATCAAAACTTCTTGCAACCCTTCATTTTTTTGGCCTCTGGTTCTTTTCAATGTACTGTGACTTCTTTATTCTTTATTTGCGACTACGCTAATTTGCACTGCGCTTGGTCTATTGCGTTGGTCGATGTGTAAATGAGATGTTGCATCTGTGTTCTTTAATTTTTGCACTGTTAGTAAATCACCCGCAGAAATTTCCCCATCAGCGCTGTTTTGGAATTGCGCTCTCGTGCTAATTTGCCCCGTTTAGTAAAACTGGCCCTTAGCCTCCAAAAATTGGCAAAATGATGATGATGAAGATGATGATTATTATTATTATTATTATTAACCAATTAATTAATTAATTATAATTAAAAATAAGAAGAACAATAAAACAAATATATTAGTGCAGATTTGATGGCACTAACCTCGAGTGACTAATTCTTCCTGGAGTTGTCTGCACTTAAAAAAAAGTTACACACATCACCTTTAATACTCGTTGAAATACAGGTTTCTGAGGATAGTGCATACAGGCGTGTTTTTATCCAGGGCGAATATCATACTAGATTTGCATGCGTCCACACTCTTAAACTGAACGTAGTTTGGCCCTGGCTTTGACATGTATGTCTGCTGCGGGGATTTAACACGCCATCCACAACAACAGAGTGTGTATTCGTCCTGTCGGATCGGAGCGCAGGACTTTCGGAGTGTTAGGTCGCACAGGCTTCAGCCTCCCATTCCCTCCTCCTCCTCCTCCTCGTCCTCCTCCTCTCTCTCCTGTCTCTGTGTCTGCTCTTAATGGGATGATGGTGGACGTGCCACTGTGATAACCTGCATGCCAGAAACGCCTCCAGGTGTGCCAGTGACCAAACCAAACCTGTTTAACCCTCTCTTTGCCAGCTGCTGCCGCCACTTCTCTCTGTGTCTTCTCTTTCATGTTTGGTTTGATTTTGGTCCCCTTTTCCTTGTGTGGTTGTTTTTGACTTGTTCCTCCTCTCGGCCTGACCCTGTTTGCTTGTGTCCTGCGAGTGTACGGGGGTTGGACACTGAAGGGGGCTTCTCGCTCTGTACTTGTATAGTTCAGAGGTGGGGCACTGAGGAGGTGGCCGCCTGGCTGGAGCAGCTCAGCTTGGGAGAATACAAAGAGACCTTCATCCGCCACGACATCCGCGGCTCCGAGCTCCTGCACCTGGAGAGGAGAGACCTCAAGGTATACACACAACCCCTTTCTGTGCCTCACCATGTCCCTCAGAACAACCGAAACGCTCTTACACTGTCCATCTCGCTCTTTGACTCTCTCTCTCTCTCTGTCCTCTTACCTGTCACCCTGTTTGCTATTTTGTGCTGCACTGCTCTGCTTGGCTTCCTCTGTGCAAGTGTCGTTCAGGTCTCCGAATACTTACACGACTAACTACCTGATGCACTAGGGGTATTTTAAGTCGGCTAGGCTCAAAAGACGCCGGCAGGGCTCTGAAGATGCGGTTGACATGCCTCTGTTTGTGTAGCTCATGAGTACAGTCAACATGTTTATGTGTGTGTGATTCGGGGAGTGCTTTGAGCAAATCAGGCCCTGGTTACACCTGCTACGAAGATGCGTCTCATCGGAAACTATCGTGAGGGGATGATCTCGAATTTCTTGAGTACTTACACTACCGTTCAAAAGTTTGCGGTCTGTAAGATTTAAGATTTAAGGGAGTCTCTTATGCTCACCAAGTCTGCATTAATTTGATAGTAAAAACAGTAATATTGTGAAATATTATTACAATTTAAAATATCTGTTTTATATTTGAATATATTTTAAAATGTAATTTATTTCTGTGAAACAAAGCTGAATTTTCAGCATCATTACGCCAGTCTTCAGTGTCACATGATCCTTCAGAAATCATTCTAATATGCTGATTTGCTGCTTAAGAAACATTTATTATTATCAGTGTTGAAAACAGTTGTGCTGCTTAATATATTTGTGGAAACTGTGATAATTTTTTGTTTCATTGAAATAGAAATCGTTATAATTGTCTCTACTGTCACATTTTAATTAATTTTATTAGTGCTGGGCAATGATTAATCACAATTAATCACATCCAAAATAAAAGTTTTTGTTTATATAATTTATGTGTGTGAACTGTGTATATTTATTATGTATATATAAAGACACACACATACAGTATATATTTTGAAAATATTTACATGTATAAATTTATATTCATAAATTTATACATACATTTATTTATATTATAAATAAATATATTTAATATATAAACCTAACATTTTTCTTAAATAAACATGCATGTAATCACGATTAATCGTTGCCCAGCACCTTGCTGAATAAAAGTGTTAATTTCTTTAAAAAAAAAAAAAAAGGCTTACTGACCCCAAACTTTTGATCAGTAGTGTCACAAACTATATCACAGTGTTACTGCATGTTGACAAGGCAGTATAAAGTAAAAACAAGTACAGAACATTTGGCACATTTTTGCCAGAAATGTGACGTTTCAAGCTGTATGCATTATTTTAGTCGAGCAACAGTTTTTCAGATGTGTTTCACATGATTTTCACACATTTATTCACTAAACTCATGATTTGTGTCACTGTATATGACAGTCGTTCTCAACTGGTGTCATGTGACACAAACACTTGCAGGTGTGTTCTGAAATGCAAATAAAAAAAAATCATATAACAATGCATAGTTAGAATACGAAAATATCAACTTTGTAAAAGAGGAGAAAATACCAGCAAAACTGGTTGAGAACTACTGTATAATATAATATAATATAATATAATATAATATTAATATATAAACTTTTCTTCACACACAAGTTTGAGTGATCAAAATCCCAAAACAGGCTCCATTTACATCTGGTTAGTGTTGTTCACTTGTGATCAGGTCTCTTGAGACTGATGCAAGTATGAGATGTAAACAGGACCTCATTTACAACATTTTATTGGTTATTTTATTTTAAACAATAAAGCTGACTAGGATTATCACTTGAATGGTCCAATATATTGCACAGTTTAGCACAGCGATAGAGCACTTATAAACATCCTCGCCAGAAACTCAATGACACTTTCATGTGCACTTGATGAAGAAATAAATATGTCATAATACATTCAATAAATGTACTATAAATCCTCATGAATCACACCTCCCAGTGTTGAAGAATTACATGAAGGGTTGGTGAAAGCAGCTCAGTGTGTAGTGCTGAATGTGTATGTGTGAGGTGCTCTGGTCACACTTATCACAAGCACTAGTGAACCTTGGACTGTGCCATTATTACGCCTCTGTTATGTCCCCCCATTTCAAACGTCCCTGCCATTTATCTGGTCTAACCTCATTCTGTCTTTAGGGATGTCCTCAAACATATTTTGAAAACTTAATTGGGACATAAATAGATGTAGTGTTTCAGCTGTAAACCAGTCAAACTCAAATTCAGTGGATCAGCTGCATTGTTTTAACCCGAGGTTAACCAGGAGTGTTGTGTTTCCTTAACTATTGATCAACTGATATTGGTGTTGTAATGGCCAATGCTGATAGAAATATCAAGAGAGCAGAGTGGACGATGACCAAGATATAGCAAATAAATTGCTTAAATTGAAACTTGCTTTAAGAAAATGAATCTGTTTCTGTGTAAAGCCTCATTTAGATTAGCCTGACTGCCACTAGATGTCACTTTTTCAGCGGCTTTATCTCAAACCTACTACTTACATAGTTTCATCATACTTTGGGGAGACACCAGAGTCGGGAATTTCCATAATCATTTTAAATTGACAATTTGACTGATTCAGTCAGTTTAAAATGATTATGGAAATGCCTGACTTTGGCTGTACTTAATTGTATTGTCAATGCTGCAAAACACACATTCAAGACTGCATGTTCACATAGCATATGTTTTAGCTACAAATTAAATAAAAATAGCCTTACTTAAACTGTAGTGTTCGCTTTTGCCAAAATGTAGGGAAACTTCAACACCCATAATGCAGTGGACTGGATCCAACTGACTGTAGAAGTGTGGAAAAATGATCTATACTTTTCACAAAAGCCCCAGAGCTGTCAGAAATCCACCGGATGACGAAAATGAGGCATTTTACGTCATCCATCCGACTTTTGCAAACAAATAAAAGGAATATCTCATGGAGAAAGTGTACACATTGTTAATTTACATATACTACTTACTAACATTGTAATAATACAAAGCTGTTTGAAAATCAGCATTACTCTTAAAGAAATGTGAGTATTTTTTGTTTTTAAAAAATCATTGTTAATTCATTACTGTAAAAATGGTAATAATGTCTAAAAGAAAATATAAATATGGCATTTTCTTCAATCAAATTGTATTATGTGGAACATAAAATATTTAAGTACTATTTTAATATTTGTTTTAATTTTGTAAAATACATTTGAACGTTATTTTAAGGTGTTACAATATAGTTAAACAAATCACTACTGAGTAATATTAACTCAAAGCTGTACTTACTTAGCTTTAGGGTTATGTGGTTTAGGATTGGTTGCTTGTAATTATGCATAATTTGCTGTTATTACTGTAGTAAGTACTTGTAACGTGTGTAGCAAAGACACTAAAATAAAGTGCTTTGAAAACACTCGGTTTAAACTTGGGTTAAACTGCAGCTTAGTTGGTTTATAGTGCAAAAAAGTGTTTTATTCCGCAAAACAAAACTTTGAAAGAATCAAAAAGTAATTAAATGCAACAATTTATGCGTACTTTTTACATGAGCTGAACTCCTGACGGTGTGAGCTTTGGAAACGCCTCGTTCTAAGTGCACTTCTGTTTGCTTCCTCTAGGATTTGGGGATCTCGAAGGTGGGTCATATGAAGAGAATTCTCCAGGGAACTAAGGACTTGGCCAAGAGTTCGATGGTGGACCTGTGAGAGACGTCGGCACACATTCCATTCATGAGCGAAGAGGAGTTGAAGCGGGAGCTCCGGCGTGGGAAGCACTTTGGTGTCGTGGATCTTTGTAGGAATAGCTTGTAGAAAAGCTAGGAATGTTTGTTTTGGTGCCAAAGCGACAAGGATTGTGTCCGAGACTTTTAGAACCATAGAAAAGCCATTCCTCACTTTGGTATGCAATTCTCATCATGCACGCGACCTCTGGCCTCTTTAACAGATTCCAAATCAAGTAGCAGAACAGGACTTCCAAACCGAGAGGAGCACACACAGCCTCTGAGTAGCTCACTGGCTCTTTGCCTTGCGGTAGATGGCAACAATAGGAGGGCGATGTGATGTGTCAGCAATATTCTGCTTTTGACAGCACTGTTTACATTTTAAGGAGACGGGGGAAAGACTGCTGGTGTATCGCAATCAAACGGCAATCAGCGTAGTGCGGCGGTGCAGTCCAGGAAAGGTCAAAAGGGGTTTCCTTCGCCAGTGACATACTGATGCATGGTATGCTTGCTATATTTGGATAGCTGTTTTACTGCATGATCTGCATCTTGTTTTTTATTGTACAAACTAACACTTGAACAAGTTTTATATGAATTTAGTATAATTCCATTTGTTACTACTGAAGCATCCCTTTGGTCAAAGTAGACTGCTGATTTATTTCTATTTATCTGTCTGCATGGAAACCTTGTGTCAAAGCAGTGTCATGTGCCATATTTATTGTCAGATGAGCTTTATTGGTAAGAAATGTTTTAATCTTACAGTAGGACGTTAGGTAAGTCGGTGAAATAAGTACCAAAGCGAATGTCCCCTGGTTTTTAAAGCGAAATGTTCTTTAGAACAAGTTTAATTTTCCCCCTAAAATGTTTGAAATATTAATATTCAAATCTGAAGTGGTTTGGAGAAACATGAACACGGCAACACTTTGTAGCTTAAAACTTATTGTTATACATTAGTTTAAATAGGACTTTTATTGTTTTGAATAAGAAATTGCAGTTGACCTGCAACTTTACACGATAGTTGATATTTACTGAGTTCAGGAACCCAGTGCAAGTTTGATAGGATCATCTACATTTGGTTGGTGGCATTACAGGGTATAAGAGATTGTTTGTTTGTTAATATATGCACTGTATATAAGTCAAAACTGTTAACTCCAGTTATGAGTAAAGCCTTTGTATAATAGAACGCTTACATGAAATTATCAGATGACACATTTATTTGAGCACCATAACACCTTTGTGAATTATTCTGTTAAGTAATCGCCTTTACACGTTAAGTGCTGTTGTACTCTATGGAAGGTGCAATATTGTATTTATTTTGATACATTTCTTCTCTACGAAGCTTTATTACAGGATGTGAGGTTTTTCCATGGAAAACTAAAAAGATAAACTTCGTACACTCCTCTTTTTTCGGTTTTGGATTAAGGTGGACTTTGGGACAGACAAATCATGCCATGTTCTCTCCACAATTCATAAATCTTCCATAAGCAAATTGTTGATCCTGTCTAACCGTGCTTCCAGGATAATTTGCTAGACGGCTGGATGTTTCCTCACACCGACTATAAAACTGTTGTGCCTCTATTTTTCCGTAAAATGGAAAATTTCGAGCTCAGAGCTACACGTAGTTCTACTTATGCCAACCCGACCAACAGCGCACACGGGACTCATAACAGTGGATTTTAGGTTTATGTTATATTATAACGTTCCTCTAGAGGGTGTTCGATAACATCAAAGTAGTACTTGATATATATATATATATATATATACAGAGCGAAAGTGAGTAGTATCGGAAAAGATGTGGTGTTCCCAACCAAGAAATCCAATTCTACCCACAATTTACCTGAAGTGAGAATTCAAACAAATATGGAGGATGAGAACAGACCCAGAGGATGGGGTTTGGTCTGTTGGGTGGAACCGAGCAGGATGTTTTTAAAAAGAAAAATACACATTTGAAGAGTTCGGTGAGAGTTTAGGCATTATTATCAAACGATTGGATTAAAAATGAGACTGAATTCATGACAGCGTTCATTAATCAATAATAGATTACATTAGTGGTTCTCAAACCGGTTCTGCTCCAGGATCCGGATTTTGCGTTAAACATCATATGGTGCCAAACAAGAAAATGTACATAAAAGTCATTAATATTATCATGAACTGACAATTTTGTGAATGCACAAACAGTAAAAGTGTGATTTACACTTTTTATAGCTTGTGTGTTTGGTTTCGAAATGTCAGTGATGGTTTTATGCTCTCGGCAGCCAATAATTCACCACACAAAACACATTGTGGTCTGCACAAACCATGTTTATTCTTGTTGTAAGTGAACTTAATGTAGTTTGGCTTCGTCCATATTGGCATCTGCGCAATACGTCTAGCTTCCACCAAATGAAAGATGAACTTAATAGCATCCAGTTTGATTGGGCGCATAATGCTAGACGTCCAAAATGAAAGACGAGGAAAACATTTTCTCCTCTCTTTTAAAAGTTGATAAGCCTATTTATAACTACATGCAGTTATACCGTTAATTGCATTCTAGCTGTTGAGAACCACTGGCGTCCATGATAAAGGCACAACGGTGCAACCTGCATTTTTCAGCAATCCATGTTATTTGTCCATTGCGGTTTAATTGGCAACTTAATGTCTCTCACTTCCCGTCTTTTCTCAGTAGTGAGCACATTTGTTTCCGCGTCTGCCTGTAGGCATTTCAGGTTGGCTGTTTAATCCATCGGCAGGCCCATGTGAAATCTGCACCAGCAGAACTCTGCAAAAACCTCTGCAGATTGGGATGCGCGTCAAGTTTTACACATTCCCTTTCACTTGCGTATTCATTGAGGAAATATTTTGGCCTTTCAGCTACCACTTAGTCTCTGTATAACACATTATACCTTTTTAAAATCCATTCACAGACGTTTTCTCCAAAATTGGTGCAGAAAATGTCATCTAGGCTTATTCATAGGTGACAGAAAAAACATTTGATCCGACAATCAAATGGTGCATTTATAGCAACTGTTTATGTGCACATACCTCCACACATTCCGAAACACAACTGAATGTACTGATATGCTTTTCAGATATGCATTTCTGAGTGACCGCATTACAAAAGGTAATTTCCCCAACTAGCTGGAATCATGACCAAAGACACAAGATCATTTCTACGAAGCTCCCCGAAGCCCAGTTTAATTGGCCTTACGTGATCTCTGTTTGACAGCTGTAGCAGATCGACCTTGTATATGGTGCCTCTGTATAGTTCATTTGTTCACAACAGACTCAAATCACACAAGTGCAGTCTTCCTCTCATGCCACACTGAATACATGTGCACACGATCACATGAACTGTTCAGTTCTCAAGCCACCACTGAGTGATTTTCATTGGACTGTGAGTGACGGTGGGCCTCGGTTTATCGACGATAGCGAACGTAAAGCTGTAAACTGCCTGGTTTTTCAAAAACGAATTCATTTGAGGAATTTGTAGAGCAAGGTAACATATCTTTGACATGATTTATATCCAGTTAAGAGAAGTGCCATGTGAGTTTCATTTGTTTACATTGTGTTTACAATGGCACAGTTTCATTTTTAAGACTACATGTATAGGTATATTTACAATACTTGCATATTTATTAAGGTTAAACAACTGACGTGTATGTGTTTTCACTATTGGGATATAATGTTACGGTAGTCAGTTGTATTGATATCTGGATGATTTTGGTAAGTAGTAGATAATTTTTATGACTACTAAGTGACTGTTTTCTGTGCCTTTTTATCGTAGATGCATGGTTAACTATTTATTACAATATGGAGGTCACTGAGATGTGTATTTTTGTATCCTGATTAAATAAGTGTTTCGATTTTGATGTACATTTTGAGGTGGTAAAATGCTGCCAGTTGATATCTTCCTTCTTCAATAAAATTGAATGCATACACAGTACATTCTGTGTCTTGGATGTTTGACATTCATTTGAATTTGTATGTGTAAGTACATTAAACATGCACATAAGCACACCATAGAATTAACACTGGAATAACAGACTATTATTTTTTGTTACACTTTATTTTAAAAGTGTAATTGTTGCAGTGTAATTATACATTTAAGTATTCAGTAATATTAATTAACTACATGTACTTACTAAAAGGTTAGGGTTAGGATTATGGTTTGATTTAAGATTACTTGCATGTAATTATGCATAATCTATTGTTATTATAATAGTAAGTACATGTAACGTGTAACAAGGACACCTTAAAATAAAGTGTTGCCTTAATTTACAATAATGCTATATAACATCATGGTAAGGATTTTGTTTAGGTCTATGACATTATTATAAAAACATACATTTTACCTCACACATATACCTCATCTGGAAACAATAGATGGATGGATGGATAGATAATTTATATATATATATATATATATATATATATATATAAGAACAAAGAATATCAGTACCTCTGCGGGCCACCAGTGGACGCTCTCCACACTTTGGGAAGCAATGATTTACAAGTGTATAACAAAAACACAGGGCAGATGGCCTTTATGAAGTAATGTTCATTTGAACATTATTATTGGTTGTTAATTTGCCAGTAACAACTCTATATTGGTTGTTAATTTGCCAGTTTATACCTATACCTACCTTTAAATTGTGTCTCTGAATCTCTGATGCATTTGACACTTCACATAAAGAGCATTTTATTTTTTTCAGATTACATAGATTCATATTTGAGATAGAGACAGACATCTGGTAGAAAAATGAACCTGAGGAATCACACAATGGGCCTCATTCATGAAACATTCGTAAATATATGAGTAAATTCTGAGTAATTTGCGTAAAACGGACCTTCCTGAAAACTCCCCTCCGGATTCACAAACGCTTCGTACACATCAGATTTGATTTAAATATGCGTATGTTAATGAATTCCAATTATTCGTAAATAGGGCGCGCGTGCACGCTCATTCACAATTAGCATAATCCCGGCCTATGAATTACAGCTACTCAAAATGCGTGTCCAGGAAGGCAGTGGAACATTCTGGTCTACTTTCTCAGGTTTGGCTCCAGTATATTGCAAGAATGCTAAAAACATATGCCATATGGCCATATGCCTAACAATAAATATTCAATAACGTGTGTCCACCAAATTGTTTTTAGCCAGCTGAAAAAATGTCAGGCGCTCTTCATTAACACTGAAAAATAAACATTAAAAACCTAAAAAAAGGTGCCTAATATGTGGCCTATAAACAATTGATATTAGGGGGGAGGAGTCAAGCAACTCAAGCAAGCAACGCGCAAACTTTGCGCAAGAGTTATGCCGGTGAACGTCAGTCAATTCACTATAGAGAAAGTGACGAGAGACGAATCTACACTGAAAAAAAAACTTGTTGGATTAACATAAACAAAATATGTACATCGGTTGCACATAATAAAGTTATGTTTTCTCAACATGATTTATATATGTTAAATGAACGATTTATATATGTTCAAGTTACATAATTTATATTTGTTAAAGGAACATGATTTATATATGTTCAAGCTACATAATTTAGGTTTGTTAAATGAACATGATCCATACATGTTAAAGCTACATAATTTGTTTTACAAACATGATTTTTATGTTTTTCATTCATATATGCAATGGTTTCAAAAAAAACTCACCTGGTTCTAAATGTTTATAATACTATAGGCTGGCTTTCCTCAAATGCATTTTGAACATCTACCGTACTTGTCTTAGCTACAACATTAACAACATTACCACTGTACTTTAAAAAGTAATAAGACAAGGAAAACATTTCTTGAATTAAATCACTGTATTTTTAACATTACAATTAATTTTTCACAGAGTATTGGATACAGAAATACAGCCTTCTCTGTGTGAAGTTAAAAATAGCATAAATTTCATGAACAATAACAACATATCCACTGTCATTGAGTACAAAATGAGACACCATCAAACAGGTGTAGTGGAAAAGGTGAACAGTAATGACGAGCATTAAGTATTCCAAAGCTTCCCTTGGCGATTTTGTTTTCAGTTTTAAAAGCAGTAAGACAAGTCAAATCACTGTATAATTTTAACAGTACAATTAATTTTTCAGCGTATAGGATGAATGGATGATTATGAACTATGACATTTCCTGTCAATAGACCAGATCAGATACAGTAAAATGCAACAATTCACCATCAAACAGGTGTAGTGAAAAAAGATGAACAGTAATGTGTAACAAGTAGTCCAAATTTTTCACAGAGTATGGGCTACAAAAAATAAGCTTTCTCTGTGAGAAGTTAAAAAAAGCTTAAATTCAATGAACGAATTAAGAAAAACAAAATGAGGATGCTTGACTTTATAATGGTTTAGTAGTGCCAGTCTACTGGAAACTGCTACTGAGCACCCTTTACACTGCTACATTCACTAGAGAGGGAGAGAGGAAAAAAAATTAATTAATTTATAGAGAGGAATATTTTAAAGACAAAATGTATTTTTGTATAATTACAAAAATAATGATCAAATATAACTGCAGTATACTGAAAGAAATACTCACCACTACTATAGAGCCTTTGCCAATCAAATTGCACGTGAATAGATGAGTATCAGATATCTGTACAATATTAAAAACAATGCATTAGTTTTAAAGCAATAACATTTTCTCAGAGGTAGTTAAAGGAAAACACCACCGTTTTCCATATTCCAATATGTTTTTCCCTCACCTTAGACGAGTTGATACGTACCTCTCCCGTCTCAGTGCGTGCACTTAGTCGCTCTAGCGCGCGGCGCCACTATGCTAGCGTTTAGCTTAGCACCATTCATTCCTTAGGATCCAAACAGAGATGAATTTAGAAGCTACCAAACACTTCCGTGTTTTCCCTATTTAAAGACATTTACATGAGTAGTTGCACGAGTAAGTATGGTGACACAAAATAAAACGGGGCGATTTTCAAAGCGGATAAAAAATGATAACTATAATGTATGGCGGAAGAGTACCTCGCAGCACTTCGACCTCGGCGCAGTAATATCATCACTCCTGAAAACTCCCCCTGTCCCTCTAACTTCCATCAATAGAACCAATATTACTGCGCCGAGGTCGAAGTGCTGCGAGGTACTCTTCCGCCATACATTATAGTTATCATTTTTTATCTGCTTAGAAAATCACCCCGTTTTATTTTGTGTCACCATACTCACTCATGTAACCGTCTTTAAATAGGGAAAACATGGAAGTGTTTGGTAGCTTCTAAATTCATCTCTGTTTGGATCCTAAGGAATGAATGGTGCTAAGCTAAACGTTAGCATAGTGGCACCGTGAGCTAGAGCGATTAAGTGCACGCACTGAGACGGGAGAGGTACGTAGGTATAAGTTGAGGGGAAAATATATTGGAATATGGAAAAACGGTGGCGTTTTCCTTTAAGGCTCCCTAGAATTCAGCATATTTCCTTCTTAATTTTCAAATTAAACTGATAAAACCTTTTTAGTAACACTTAATAATGTTTTCATGAGTGAACAGTATTACCGTGCGTTCACACCGCCGGCGTCGAGAGCGTCAGAAGTCGCTCTGGACGCGCTGCCAGCGACGCTGTAGAAAGATTGGCGGACGCTCTGACGTAGATCGAATGCTTGTCTTGTAATTAAAGGACCCACAAAGCAAACAAGCATGTTGATCTTGTGCAGACTGACCACAAGGGTATAAGTTAACCTCATGAAATATTTTAAATGTGATAGTAAAAAACTGATTGATGGAAATAACTTTATTGTAGTTACATGTTTGCTAACGAAATAAACAAATTAAAAGCCATTTGTGTGGTGTAGCTTTTGTGTTCATGGTTAAGTGCTAGTCTAATTTCAACATTATAGGAGACATTTACTAGCCTTGATCTTTAATTAACATTAACATTAATTTGTGTGGACGAAGTATTAAGATTCTTTACTTAATAATATATAAAGCACTAATACCACACTGTAAAAATACTCTGATGCAACTAAAAGTACTGCATTGAAAATGTTTCTTAAGTATAATCAGGTATAAACATTAATTAATGTAAGTATAATCAAGAAAATTGATTTAAAGGTTTAAAAGTGAACTGGGACTATTATACTATTATATCATTAGACCAGTTATAGAACACTTTTGTTTTTCCTTGTAGAAAAAAAATAGGCAGAAGTGACTGCTTTCATTTTAAAATATGTGACATACACCTCTGGTCTCCATCAGATGTAAAAAATAAATAAATAAATAAAATAAATAGTCACAGCTCTCTACAACACCTGTTTTCGTTTAATCCAATATGTGTCGATATGTTAGAAATGTTCTGCAGCAGTAACACTGTTTTGCATGCTCTGGCGCTGAAATTAGCATGAAATTCCCACTTATTTTCAGAAAATATATAACGTTAATGCACATCATCAACTCACCAGGAACACGCATTTTTTTATTTATTTATATGTCCCTGTACACAAACGGGGACAAGTCGTAGATTACTGGGAAACCCGCCACAGGAATAATCAGCCTCTGCTCCATTTTGCTTGGGAACTAATGTGGTCGGAACCAAAGATTACTGGGCTGTGTTCTCTGGACTCCTCTCAAACGGTGGACTTCTACACTCCGATTGGTTGCTGCCCAACCGCGTCATAGCTCATTACCATAAAGTTGACCTGATTTCAACTCTCCTCGACGCTCTCGCCGCCGGCTCTCATTGAAAATGAATGACTCCCGGCCACTTTGACGCTCTCGACGCGTTCGGTGTGAACACAGTGGATCAGCTAACATGAAAAAAAAAAATTGTTAGTATTTATTAAGCTAAAAAAAAAGTCATTTATTGTTTGTTAGTTCGATGTGCATTAACGTTTACAAATATAACTTTTCATTGAGTGGAGGAAATACATTAAAAGACATTAAAAATAAGCCAGTTATCAGGTCTTTCAACAGTAAAAGTGACTGTAAATCAAGACAGTGCACTAACACAATGAATGGAAGAAAAAAGCAACACGCAAAAATGTCAGAATATGTCCGCCTTCTAAATTAAAAGGCCACTCATCGCGTTACGCAGCTAGAGGCTCCATTTGCCTGAGACACGCGCTTTGGCCGACCTGAAGATTAACGCCATTCAGCATAAGACCCCACATCTTTAAGACAAAGCATGTAGGATTTTGGTACGGATTTAAAATACGTTACTAAAATGTGAGTGTTGGCAAGCATTTTATAAGATTTAAACGATCTGTAACATACCCTTCCCCACCTCAAATTAGTTGGCGCCACAAATCACTCCCTGAGGCATAACTAACGGTATTACTCGCCATACACAGAAAAAAAAAATACTGCTTGAATGATTGTACACAATAAAAAAATAAATAAATAAAAAAGCCCATTAATATACACGTCATGGTTAACCACCTTAACGTTAAACATTAGCACTAACTTTGCATCTCCGTCGGGTTGCTCGATAAAATCAGTACATAAACTTTACCTCAGTGAAAAAAAAGAAACACCTTCAAAGGGATGAACGTTAATAACTGTTTCTCAAATGGCATTTCAGTTCAAAGTTTTAATTACCTTTTCACTGTTGAAATCCACCGCGATGCACCAGCTTCCGGCTCCAAAGCGAGAGAAAATGGCGGACCGCAGAGCAGTTAATTAGTTTTCCTTGCGCGATCCAAGGGGGCGGAGTTTACAGAGAAAACATAACTAAATTATTGCATTTCAACATGATTAATTCTAAAAAGTTGAACATCCTTCAACATTTATTGAATGACACAAGACTAAGATATGTTTAGATGAGAAACATAAATTAATCATGTTGGAAATACTAAATTCATTTTTGCAAATGCAACAATCCCCCATTGTCATTTTTTTCAGTGTACTTTAACGTGCTGATAACGGTATATAACTGTCTTAAATTATTCCCTTGACATTTCTCTTGTGGCTTGTATAGTGAAAAACATGAGAAGAAACGTATTTCGCGTTAAACAGGTTGTTTTTGAAAATCGGTGCATGAAATAAAGCTGCTCTGAATTTTTATTGATGACTGCAGTGTTGTTTATTTATTTATTTTAATTATAGGCCTTTAATTCATTGTATAAATTAATAGACCCGTTAAAAAAAAAAAAAACACTTTTTAAAAACATTTTCAATGAGGAGTAATCTAGCCTAATCTTTTATTATCCTCACAGCGCATCATGCGGTTTTTATTATTATTAGATTATATTTATTATTAAATTACATTAAATTATTGCAATAATTTCATGTAATTTAATAATAAATTTAATCTAATAATAATAATAGGCCTAATAATAAGAAGAATGTAACAGACTTACATTAAATGGAAATGCTAAATCCTTTTAAGATTGCCAATTTTTGATGCTTTTGACAGTATCTCTGGCTATCATCGACACATGATACGATGCAATTCAGCACGGGGAGGTTATCGCCCGCAATGTGTGCCCGTATGCCACCGTGTGGAAATAGTTTTATGAATTGTAAATGGTTAGAATTTACCATGTTTTCCTAACAGTTGGCATTGAGAGTTACTGACACTTAATGGTCAGAAAGAATTACTAGATATGTGTAAAAAATAAATAAATATATAAATAAATAAATAAACAAATAATAATAATAATAAAAGATCCCTACCTTCTCTCTTGTCTATATGCGTTCGTAAATTGTATTACTGTGTAAGTGTCGTATTTGGCAGTTGGCATTAGAAGTTATATTACTAATAACTGGCATATGAGAAGTTTAATACCACAGAAAAAAAAGTAAAAATATGTTTTTTTCAAAGCTGCTGTACACACACATATATATATATATATATATATATATATATATATATATATATATATATATATATATATATAAACTCATAGCTAAAGTTTAGGCGTTCATTACTTTCCCTCAATTTAATTTGTTTTTTAGCACCCCCTCTGAACTGTTAAGCTCCCCCTTAGCACCCCCAACAGACAAATCCCGGAGCCGCCTCTGAATAGCAGTGCATCAAAATTCAGAGTCATCAGTTTGACAAAAACAAGACCGAAGGTTTTACGCACCATTTACACGTGGGAGCAGGTGTACATTTCTTTCGTACCAACTAACATTCTGAAAATACGAACACTTTAATGAATCCGAAAATTTACGTCAGAACAGCTTTAGGAACGATTAACATAAAAATTCGTTCTGCTAGTGTTTCATGAATGAGCCCCAATAAGTGAAAAAAATCAGATTCAAGTGAGAAACCCATTAATTTTCTCCACAGACAAACTGATTTTTAAGCAATAAAACATATCTACCATGAGCTCGGAGTTAAGTAATGATATATGCTTCTGTAGAAGCCACAAGGTTTGATAAATAGCTTAATTCCCAGTGCAGAACTACACTACCCATAATTCTGAAAAAAGTTCCACCAATCAGAGCAGCAGGTGTTACCATGAAACATAAATTGCTGTACTTAACTGACATGAAAATAATGTCAAAATCTAAAAATAGACTGTTTTTTTTTTTTTTTTTTTTTTAGGAAGCGGAATGTACGCTTCACCACAACTCTCTGATAAATTAATTAAATTGTTACTTCCATCTTGTTATTTTCATTGTAATACCCTACAAGAAAACACAAGACAACAGAAATACTGTTAAAACTATAAAATACGATATTAAATTGTATTTAACTAATTCTGCAAGTTGATCATCAAACTCCCATCATTGTCTCTGCGCTCAACTTCTCCCAGCCGCCGCCGCTCTGGGTTTGATTATCTTCGCCTGCTCGTCTTTTTCATGAAATGAACGGACGTAAGAGCAGCTAGCTGCCTACTTCAAGGTGAGACGCGCTTCATTTTCATATGTATGTCATTTTCCAGCATTCCTCCCACATCGCAGAGTAATTACAAACCCATCGAGTGGTGTCAAAGATGCGGATCTCGATTGATGTTATACAGGCCTGATGCTAATGCGCGAGCCAGCTGCGTCTGTAAAGGCATCATCAGGCTTTAGCATTAACTGTAAACATATTCCTGATAAAGCTTTCACACGCTTTGTTCCTAAATAAAATCTGCAACAATTCAGTCATATTGCCTATCCTGTGGCGATGCCTGAAAATGAAAACAAATGAATCATCAAACCAAAAATGACAGATAAGCATCAGATATGACATAAACATGATTGCAGATTAACTGACGCCGTGAAGAGCTTCAAAACCTGTGTTAGAAGAGACAAATGCGGTTTGTCTGTGTGCTGTCAGAGCTGGAGAATTGTAATGGGTCGTATTTGAAGCATTATTGACAGTTATGCAAATATGAGTATTAAAATCAGGGTGTTATGGCAAGGGATCATGTGCATTAAGTTTTGCAGACAGCCACTCCCCTTCATAAGCTGAGACCAGCCAGTCATTTCATAAACATCTGTTGATTTCAGGAAATCATTTGACCTGCTGATGCTCTCAGCACAGATCACATGCAGCAGTCAGCGCCATCACTTGCTCATGTTAATGTCCTCCTCTTTCTCATAAAGATGCCGCTGGGGTTCAGGATTGGTGTAAATGTGCTGTTTTAGTGTGCTGAATTCTTAGAAATAATGTTTACCTTTGTAGTCCCCACCCACACACAGTCATGCTGAAACGCACCAAAGTCTGACCTATTTCAGCGTTCAGGTGTGAACACTTGTTTAGTCAGAAAAACTAGCTGCACTGAGCAAGGTTCAGTACTGTGGAAATGCTCTGGGCCTGTAGAAATCAAGCTCTTCTGCTTCATCAAAGGCCTGCAACAGTTGCAACACTCCTTTTTAAGATAAAGGGATAGTTCCTCCCCCCATGGTTTATTTTTTCTTCTTCTCCGTAATTTAGTCATGTTTCAAAAGTGTAAGACTTACTTTCTTCTGCAGAAGAGTGTTGGTAACCAAATCATTTTGGTTCCCATTGTGTTCCATTGTATGGACAAAAACAGAGATGTTTCTCAAAATATCTTCTTTTGTGTTCTAAAAACCTGTTTAAAGGGATAGTTCACCCCAGAATGAATATTCTGTCATCGTTTACTCACCCTCATGTTGTTCCAATCCTGTTTAAGTTTCTGTCTTTCTTCCACATGAAAGACAGAAACTTAAAAAAAAACGTAGTATTTTTTTTTTCATACTATTGAAGTCAATGACTACCAGCAACTGTTATTATCATTCTTCTAAATATCTTCTTTTGTGTTTAACAGAAGAAAGAATCTCATACAGGTTTGGAACAATATGAGGGTGAATAAATGATGACAGAATTTTCTTTTTTGGGTGAACTATCCCTTTAAAGACTGTTATTATTTTTACAGTTGCAAAAGAATGCCAATAATGCATTCAGTTGTAGTAAAAATTAAACATAAAATGTTATATAGTTTTTTGTTTTTATATTTTTACTTGGATTTCATTGTATTTCATGTAAATACTATATAAGCAGGGATCAATTAAAAAAATCCTATTCATTTTCTCCATAAAGGAAACTTTAAACAGTCAATGGTATATGCTGTTGTTGAAACCATTACTCATATACTAATAATCAAGATCTTTAAGTCAATTTTATATTTATATTTTAGTTTTGTGTTTTTCATTCAGTCGTCTTTCACAGTGCTTCATGGGATTGTAGTTCTTTTATTCACTGAAGCTATTAAAGGGATAGTTCACCCAAAAAAGAAAATTCATGCATTGACATGGAAGAGAAGAAATTCTTGAATAAAGTAATTATTTTTAGTTTTCTTTGCATGCAAAAAGTATTCTTGTAGCTTAATAAAATTACAGTTGAACCACTGATGCCACATGGACTATTTTAATGATGTCCTTACTATCTTTCTGGGCCTTGAACATGTCAGTTGCATTGCTGTCTATGGAGGGTCAGAAAGCTCTCGGATTTCATCAAAAATATTGTAATTTGTGTTCTGAAGATGAACGAAGGTCTTACAGGTTTGGGACGACATGAGGGTTAGTAATTAATAACAGAATTTTCATTTTTGGTTGAACTGTCCCTTTAAGTACACAGTCATTAGTGTAGTGTTGTGATTTTCCTTGTGACTGGTTTGGTTCATGACTTATAACTCTTTAATAAAGATCTTTTAAAATCCCTATGGGAAAAATGAGCGGGAAAAATACTTCTGAAACCAAGAGTGCTGAAAAAGTAACCGTGCACTGTAGCACTCTAGTAAAAACATGCCATCAGTTCATAGTCCTTGAACAAATGTATTTGTCAGGCTGTAAACAAATGGTGTATTATAATTAGTCTGAGCAAGCATTCAGGGAGAGATTTAGTTCTGAGGCCTCATTAACCCACAACAACAGAAGGATACACTCACCTAAACTGCTGCCCAAGAGCTAGCTATCTGCATGTGACACTTGCTTCTTATTTATGTGTTTCTCTACTTTATCAGATTCTGTTTCGAATCCCTCTTTGCTTCTTTCATGCAAGCTTCTGCAGTGCACAGATAAGATCTCACTGCTCCTGCACACTGTTTCGGTTCAGGCTATGTGAGAAAGTGATAACAGCCTGACATTGGGCCATCACATAGCCTAGACCTATATTTTTTCAATCATTTTGGTCTACCGCACACACACAGATGGCCCAAGATAACTGGCCTGCTGTAGGCTGTGTAACGCTAAAGGTGCAGATTGTTCAACTTTCACTGTTTAGGTAATTTTTAGTCTTGTCATATTCACCCCTGTGTTTCTGTGTTACTGGAGCAGCTGGAACTCCCATTTATTACCCATAAGTCATGTGATCACCTTAATCCAATTTAAAGGGATAGTTCACCCAGAAATGAAAATTTTGTCATCATTTACTCATCTTCATGTTGTTCCAAACATTTGTTCTTCTGCAGAACACACCAAAAGACATTTTGTTTCATTTGTCCGTACAATGAAAGTAAACGGGGTCCAAAATCTTTATTACCTTAAATTCTTCAGTTTTTTGGATTTCACTCTTTGTTTACACTAGGTCTGTTTACATACACTAATTTTCATCAATCCAAATAAATCCAATCAGATTATGAAAGTTCTGTTTATAAGAACCCTAAACTTTGCAATCCATTTTCATATTTACACATGCATTATATGTGTTATAAATAAACAAATGTTGGCCCGTTCAGGACCGGCAGAAGCCAACGTGATACATATACTGACATAAATGCTAGAAGAGCTTTTTTAGCAAATATTGAGTAACATTCACTTACCAGTTCATAAGACTTGAGACGTAAATAAACACACGCATAAAAATGTATGTAGACGCATCATGGCACTGTGCATGTGTGAAAGGTGTTTTTAAAACCGATTGATAAAACAGTCAGATTCTGATGTTTACATGTAGATTATTTCAGATTATACCACCCCTTACAATCCAATCAAAAATTCATTCTGCTCAAGCTCAATAGAATACAGATGTTAATTGGCTTTTCAGTCTGATTGAGCCAATGAATCTTTTTGTAAACACAAAATTGTCTGTGCATGTACAGTAAGCATAGCTACTGTAGGCTGGATTGGATTTTTGGTAGCTAGAATGAAAATGTTTACAATGTTTTTAATTCAACCCACCCGTTTCACTTCAAGGAGAGGAGAATCTCCTGTCCAGCACCACAACATCATGGACGCCTGTGCACGGATCAGAGGGGTCCCGTTAAAGAGCCGTGCCACCATAAAGAAAGAGGTACAGTGTTGACTACCATGATTTATTTCTGTTGCATTCATTTCTAAGCTTATGCAATTTCCAATAAGTTTTATGTCTGTTTGAGCAGACCATCCGTGAGGGCTCAAACCCGTGCCTGAAGAGCTTGTTGAAACACAAGAAGGAACTGTGCAATGTGGTAGTGGAGCTGCATAATAAACAACCACAGTCTCTATCAGAAGTAAGGATTGCATATTTTGTATATGGATTCTTGTATTTGCAAAGGAATCATTTTTGCAGCGGTTAAAGGATTATTATGAGTTCAATACTTGTTAACTCTTCACTTGTTCCTCAGTTTCTTTAAAAGTGAGCCACAGTGGAAGTGAATGGAGCTGATCCATTAACATTTCAATACTATAGCCACAAAACATAAGTAATATGTGTGTTAGGGTCGAAGATGAGATAATTAAATTACAAAAGTGATTTATATACATAAAAAGCATATTAAATGCAAGTGTCTACTTTAATGTTTCAAATAAATGTGTTGTGAAAAAAGTCAAAATGTATGTGAAATAATGTTCTATTATCAGTCAGCCTAACAGATAAATTTATGTAAAAATGAAACAACACACTTATTCTGACCTGTACTTATTAAAATATATAAAAGAAACAGAGATCATACTAAATTTTATTATATTTTATATTGTTACAGATTGGTAAAAATTAAAAATTACAATTAACTTATTTCTGGGTGCTGCACTGTGATCCTTAAATGACAGTTAATGATTCTTTTTGGTATATGAACTGTTGTTAGACTGAATGACATTTTAGTGGGTGTCTTCTATAAATCATGTTTAAAACAATCTAATGTACAGAAAAAACAAAAACAAATTTAAAGCTATATTAAACTTTTATTGTTTTGATACTTGACAGCCCTTTTTTGACCCATTGCAAATTGCATACTGACATTTTCTATGTAAAGTTATATTCAATTTGACAACTTAATTTCACGACATCATAACACCACAAACCCCAAAATGACTATAAAAAGTCAAGAACAACTTTACAGCTCAAATAATACACACACTTCCACAGAGGAATGAATGTAAGTGCTTTTATAAAATTATAAACTGCACTTTTCTGTGTTTTTGGTTCTCCAATAAAATGGCCACAATTATTTCCATTATAAGTGCCTCACTGAAACATTGATTTTTGCTTTATTTTCTTTCTTTCTTTATTTTTTTGAGAAAACATTTTTTTTAATTTGCTACTCAACATTAATATGCAACAAATGCTGTTGGGCTGAGTGGGAATAATACATACACAGATGTTTCAGTTTAAATGTTTGGTGACCTCTTTTTGAGTTGAGTAATTTTGAAAGCCTCCATGACAACAGATATTGGCGATAAGAGAGCGGTTAGAGTCAACTGGGACAGTTCAGCAGTGTGACTGTTGCATCTCACCTCATTGTATACATGACTGCATCTCATGAGGCTTGGGTGAATAGTTAAATTCAAAAAAAGAAATTGCAGTTGCAGCTTGTTTTCATTTTTGTTAGGGTGGCATTTTTCCTTGTGGCTTTGTAATTCTCATGAAGGGGGGGCATTGTGCCTGCTGATATTGTAGTTTATTTGCACACACTGTCTGCATTGTTAACTAAAGCAAACCAGATAATGCAAACACTACTTAAAGGTACTGTACTGTATTTCCTGGGCTTGCGCAACTTGTCTCCATCACTGCAATCTTGACCCCTGAGCAGTGAAAGTGCAATCGACTGCTAGGCGTGCATAAATATATGCCTGGTTATATATATGGTTATATAAATCCTCTTCTCCATCACTTGACAGTCATTTTATCATTTTTAAGTTAGACTGATGTGTAAAGTTGTGTAATCAGTAAATAAGAAGCAGGTTTGCCATGCAGATCTGATGTGTGCTGAAGTGACACAGCTGTTTAGTGCATTCGCCCACAAAAACATTTCATTTAACTGTAGCACCACAGAACAGTTTTTATGAAATCTACATTGTAACTTTAATATAAATGATTGGTCTGTTTTATAGATACATTACGTATGCTTACCTAGTCACGCTGAGGGGGAAGATTTTACTCTACAGGTACGTGATAGTTTGCACCACTTCTGTTTAAACATTGTATCAAAGTATGTAAAAATGTACAATGAAAAGTAAAAATAAGCATTTTTGTTTTATATTAAAACTACAAAGAGAGAGAGAGATAGATTTGTTGAATCCTAAAGTCATGTATTCTTTGATGCCACAGGCTGTGACGTCCCTCTCCACTGAGATGATGGAGTTGCTTAGATCACTACATGTCCACACCCTTAAAGATGAAGAGATTCTGCTCCTCAAAGACCCCAAAAGGCCCTTTGAGAGAAAAGACAGTGTTTCTCAGGTATGATTTGCGTCTATTATGCTTGAAAATTTAGAGTATGTTTGTTTTGTGTGAGAAGTGTTTGCTGTTGTCTTTATTTTGATATCAGGTGTCCTTCATTGTTTCGTCTGGGTTTGTAAATTTGTGGTATTGTTTTGTGTGAAATTGGGTCTAAACAGAACTAACCTTGTGGTAGGCAGCCACGGTATTAAGTTTTGTACTTTGAACATTACGTAAAACCACAAGTGTTTTTCAGACAAAACAAGAGATTGCATGCTTTCTTTCATGCATGTCAGGAAAAATAAGAGTGCCGTGAGAAGTCTAAAAATCAAAACTTCTCAAGAAATTATGTCAGTTCAGGGTTTGACAGTGTACAGGGTATATGTTTATAATTATGTAGAATTATGTTTATCTTCCAGATTAACATTAAGTTTATCATAACAGTTTATATTGAGAATGTATTATGACGTAAAGCCTTTTATTGTGTCGTCCTAGCATTTGATTGATTCTTTTTTTTTTTAAATGCAGTCCTTATTTTTTTATCTCCCTCAGGCCTGTTTAAGAGCCTTGTGCATACTGAGACATAGCCCCACTCCTCAGATTAGTGTTTGCAGCATGCTGGGGTTGTTGGCTCGATACACAGCTGGGATAAGGTATGCACTGGAGTTACAGGTTCTGCAGAGGGGCGCTTCAGAAGCATGCCAAGCTGAGGATGATGACACCAATCAATCTGTCTCTTCTATTGAAGAGGACTTTGTTACTGCTTTTGAGCATTTTGAAGAGGAGGATACAGGTGATCATTCATGACTCTTACTTGACAGTTTTAGGATAACTTCCTGTTTCAACATGGGTTTGAATAAAACCATTTTTATTTTATTAATTTACGCTGCCATTCAAAAGTTCGGGGTCAATGGGATATTTTTGAAAGAATTCCTTCAAATGGCCACAAAGGTTGCATTTATTTGATCAGAAACAGAGTAAAAACTGTAATATTGTGAAATATTATTACAAATTTAAAATGAATGTTCTCTATTTTAATATATTTTAAAATGTAATTTATTCCTGTGATGCAAAGCTGAATTTTCAGCATCATTACTCCAGTCTTCAGTGTCACATGATCCATCAGAAACTATACTAATATGCTAATTTGCTGCTCAAGAAACATTTATTTTTATTATCAATGTTAAAAACACTTGTGTTGCTCAATATTTTCGTGGAAACCATGATGCATTTCTTTTTATTGTTTCTTTGGTGAATAGAAAGTTCAAAGGAACTGCTTTATTTGAAATAGAAATCTTCTGTAACATTCTAAATGTTTTCACTGTTTTGATCAATTTAATGCATCCTTGCTGAATGAAAGTATTAATTTCTTTAAAAAAAATAAATCCTACTGACCCTGAACTTCTGAACAGTTTAAAAAAAACAGTGTTTAAAAATTCATTTTAGCTTTCTTGAATGAGAAGCATAGATAGTTATAAAGTAAATGCTTGTGAACAGCTGCTAATTCTGCATTTAATTAACTGTTAATAAAAATTCTGTTCTTATGGACTGTTCTCTGATCTTGCAGGTGGCCATAGTCAGAGGAACCAAAGGGATGTGGCATCTCAGACTGTCCCCTCTCATTTAAGAGACTTAACTGGATCTCGCATTATTATAAGTTCCATACCGAGGAAGTCATTGCGCAAGGAAAAGGCTGCTGCTAAAGTGTCAGAAACCGTCCTGAAGTCAACAACATGGCCCGCGAGTTCAGAGAGCTCGTATGCATTTAGCAGTCTTCAAAAGGGACACGCTACTTCCACATCCCTCACAGAGTCAGATGAGTCAGACTGCTCAAGTCCCAGCCCTATTATATTCCTGGATGAAGTTGGATATCAGAAGAGTCTTAAAGCAAAACTTGACATTCCCAACATCCCCGTTTTAAAGGACGGAGTAGAAGACTCTGACTCAGAAGTCAGTGAATTTTTTGACAGCTTTGATCAGTTTGATGAACTAGAGCCGTGTTTTGAATCCAACATCAAGGTCCTTAAAGAACAGCCCCTCCCTGGTCAAACAGAGAAGCTTGTTGACAACTCTGGTTGTAAATTTGTATCAAGGGGGTGCTCGACCACAGCAATGAACCCTCACAAGTTTGATCATAGGACTCTTCCAGCCAATGTCAAGAAACCAACTCCACTTAAACCAGGATCACCGTACAGTATTCACTCTGATTCACCAGATTCCCCACGGCCTGCGAGGACTCCCTGTGAGGAAAGCGGGCCGCTCTTCAGTCCAGTTCGTTCATCTGCATTTAGCCCACTGGGAGAAGGAGGCTCCTTAGAGTATTATTGGAAGGCAGATGGAGATGGCTCAGAATTACGTAAACCACAGGACCTTTGCTCGCTGTACAAAACGTACTCGGATTTTGCCAACAACCTGTCAAAAGAAATCCTTGGATCGGTCTGTGGGTACTCCTCCCCTGTTGATTTTAACATTAATAAGAATTTGAGCTGCGTGTGTCATAAGGAGTTCAGTAACACTAATGGGCATCTAATGAAGCTTTCAGACATCCAGGAGACAGTCACCATCACCAAATCCCAATCACAGTCTCTTACGGATGGGATTCAGAAGTTTGCTACAGACTTGGTTGAAATGAGCCTTGGAAGTGCCTTAAGGGACTTGCAGAAAGGAGTGTCCTCCTGTACCACTACACTTTGCCATTTGGCTGCAAGGCTGACTTCTTCAGTATTTCAAATGGCCTTTCACGAAATAGGTATGCGCCATGCATATGTGTTAAAAGAGCGTGCCATAAACGGTCTAGCCAGTTTCCTAGTAGGAGAAGCTGTTTCTGGAGCCCTCAAAGAGTTCCTCTTTGTGAAAAAACAGATTTTCAACAACACCGTCACACGATTTGCTGCAGATCTGGCTGAGGAGTTAGTGTTTGAAGGTATTATGGAGGTTTGCCAGTTTTCACATCCCTCAACGCCACTCACACCAAGTGACTGGTCGTTTGAGCAAGAGGAGGAAGTGGTTTCATCCTACGCCTCTGACCTGTCAGAGTCTGTTCTCCAAGAGGCTTTTATAGAGCTCTCACACACTGACGTGACTTTCACTACACAGGCAGCTATCAGTGTGTCAGTAGACAACATTTGCTATGTGAGTGCTGAAGATAGTTCTCTCATCACAAAAACCTGCAGTGCCCAAACAAGCTATCTTGGATCTCAGGCCGTCACAGAGGCAGTAAATCAAGAGCAGGATGGTTGCACATTGAAGAAAGCTTTGTATTGTGTGTCAGGTATGGCCAGTTGTGTTCCAGTTCCTGTGGCTGGCAAGGTCATATCCCATGTGCACAACTCAGAAGAAACTTCTCAGTATAAATCCAGTATTGTTCACGTTTGTCAGACAAGTCCTAAAAGAACCATTTGTTGCCAAGGTGAAGTGGCGTCTTCGACCTCAGATACCTCTGAAGCAACTCAGACTGAATCATCACCAGGTCCTCCAAGAATCCAGGATGCCAGTGGTGAGGTAGTTGTTGGAAATCCATCTTTTGAAAATGATTCCACCAAACCCTCGATTGGAAAGACTTTTCAAAACTTCTCCGGGAATATGGTGGACACTATAGTAGGGGAGGCATTCGATCTGATGCATTCTTCGACAAAAGTGAAGAAGAAAGTAGAGGATTGTGCAGACTTTTTGAGCAAAACAATAACAGCTCGCATATCCACTCCAAGCCATGAAAATGGTAAATCACACGATGTATCGACTCAGAGAGGTCCCTTTCACTTGGTGTCAAAGGGCTCTTGTGACCCATCCTCCAGAAGTGTACACCCAGTCTCCAAGCTCACCCCAGAGGTCCGTTCTGTCATAAGAATGGACACATTAGAAGTGCCCACTTTTGAAGTTGCCTCATGTGGAGGAAGAAAAGTCGGTGCAGATGATTTTTCAAGCAGCAATACTGGAACAAAATCGACTGAAATCCCAAGCACTCCACCCTCGAGTCCTCAGCAGCCATCAGATGAGTACAGCGAGAAACAGATCAGACAGTTCTCGAAGAAGCTCAAAGGTACGCTCGCAAAAGAATTTTCTCCTGCGACTCCTCCATCCACCCCTTATTACCCGCCTGCCGCCGACACCAAAGACGAAGGTTCGGTTTCAGACAAGGCCGATTTCATGCTGAAACTCATTAGGTCTCTCTCTGAAGAAGCTGGTAACAATGAAGACGAGGAGGAGGACCAGGAAGACAGCCCTCGCTCTAGAAATTGCCAGGAAGAGCCAAGTCCCAACGTCAGGAGCAGAATGATCGAGAGGAGTGCGCTCCATTACGCCGAGCGTTTAGCATGCCACATTGTTTCAATGGCCACTGAGATGGACACGCTAAGCCTCGGAGATGTGAAGAAGCCAGTGGGTGACGAAAGCAAAGGCAGTGTCACCTTGCATAGCGCACAGTTCTCAGAGAAGACTTTAAATTCTTTGTGGACGTACGCTGGAGAAGTGGCTGGAGAAGTCATCAATGATGTCAAGAAGATGATGAGTTCTAGCCACTGTCGTCATAAAACGATAAAAAGAGGATCTGTTAACTCTTCAGACAAACGTCAGAGTGGAGATGGCCTTTTGGGAAGTTTAACTTGTCAGTGGCCTGGTGAAGTCCAAGTGAGTGGCAGTTCAAGTGGGATGTC
The DNA here is from genome assembly GCA_039654775.1 of Spinibarbus caldwelli. Taxonomy (NCBI): domain Eukaryota; kingdom Metazoa; phylum Chordata; class Actinopteri; order Cypriniformes; family Cyprinidae; genus Spinibarbus; species Spinibarbus caldwelli. The sequence goes on along the minus strand of CM077232.1, from coordinate 27,696,822 downwards.
GTCAGAGTATCCAAGTTGCGAAAGTGTCACTGACGAATATGCAGGATACCTCATTAAGGTGCTCAAGAAAGAGGGAGGCAACCGAGAGCTTATATTGGACCAGTACGCCACTCGCTTGGCATATCGTTCTATTAAATCTGGCCTGGCTCATGCGGCACGAAAAATAAAGCAGAGATCTCCTTTGAGGCTTCACTCCTCTAGGCGTTTGCACAATGATCGTAGTCCTGATGGTTCCCAAATTCCCACATCCAAGTCCTCCCACACTGCAATTACTGATGGAAAAGATGGATCCTCCTGTGAATCTCTGCCATGTGCTTGTCAAGATGGTCAAGACATGAGCAGTAATGAATATGTAGAACTTGTGAACTTTGCAGAGTCGCTGGCCTACAACATCACATGCGATGTTACGAGAAAGCTCAGAATGAGCTCTGTTAGGCTGCCAAAATCGCTAACTGATTCTTGCCTCTACAGGAAATCCACTGTCGAGCACATGCCAGAAAATCTCATCAAAAATACGTTTTCATGCTCTCTTCTACCTTACACAGAAACTAACAGGCTCTACCATAGTACAAGCAGCTTGAATGATGGCAAAAGCAACAATGGTGTAATGCAAGTCATTGAACATTATGCCAGGAAAATTGTCGATGACACTTTGGAAATGACGTTGGGGCCGGCATGTGTTCAGGCAGTAGGGGACAGGAGGGCACTTGAACGCAATTCCTTCACCGAAAAGCTGGCTGAGGCATATGAAGCCTGTCGATACTGCCAAGGTCGAGATTGCCTGTTTTGCAGTAGAGACGGCCGCCGTGGTTTCCAGGGAGTGAAAATAAGAAGGCAACAAGAATCAGATGCAGTGACTGGACTGGAAATTCCTAGAATACACATTGATTTGGAAAAGAGAGCTGCTTTTGCTGAAGAAATGGTGTCCAGTGCCATTGAGAAAGCCAAAAAGGAACTGAGCTGCACCAGTCTGAATGCAGACAGTGGGATTGGTCATGATGGCGCAAGCTTTGCAGAAAGTCTCACCACAGAGATTATGACATCCGCATTGTCCAACGTCTGCCAAACCGTCAATCTTGGGTACAGTGACACAGCTTTCACAAAGTCATACATACAGACTATCACTGAAAATTGCTCATCAGTTACTCACGATCAGTGGATTTCCTAGATTTTGAAACTTTTTTTGTAATTGGTTTGTTGTGATTGATGACTTTGTCCATTTCAGTGCCTCCAGAAGAGAAGGCGTCAATGTGACGGAGTCAACGGTGAGTCAGCAGCTCAGTTTGAGCGTTGGTGATGACAGTCTCGGTAGTTGGTCCAATCTGAGTTTTGAAGAAGACCACCCAGATGAGAGCAGCAGCTTTCACCATCTAAGTGACAGGTGAAGAAGTCCCACCACACTTACAAGCAATACACAGTTCATTTAAACCTTAAATGAAGCATTGGTGGTCGACTACCACACTCAAGTTCACTCTGCTTTCTTTTCTTCTGCACCTTTCACAAGCATGTGGCTGAAAAGTACAATTTGGTGATTTAACAGAAGAATGAATAGATTTACAATGACCTTAGCATTGCAAACGCTCAGTGCAATACGGACAGGACAGATATGGGTTGGAAGAGCTCAGGCTGAATTTGTGAAGTATATTGTCAGTATCAGATCTGTGACCAGTGCATTTTTCATACCATTTGCAGGCGTGTTTGGTTTTCAGCTGAGGTATTTTGACTGTATTCACATGTTTAGTCTGAGTTTTATCAGTTTAGGTTTTGGAGTAGGAGAACCTACTGTATGACTCATTATAGCTGAAGAACGTTTATTGTTCTTTTTCCTTCTTTTATACACAAACCATTTTACACTTTCTTTGAAGCCAGAGATGCTGATTTTCTCATTTTCCAAAATTGCGGAGGAACACCTAGGGCCTTGTCCAGATGAGCATTTAGGGATATTGTTTTCATTCTCAGAAAAATGTAACTGTCTTTGGCTTCAAAACATGACGGCTGAGTCACACAGTCTTGTCTTTCAAAGGCAGGCATTGTTTTGTAGTGTTTTTGGCTGCAGTGTCTCAATGGAAGCATTTTTTATCAACAATTTAATATCGCCCAAGACGCTAAAAGTTAGAATGTATGAGCAATTTTTGTTTTGAACAACCCAAGATACCATGAATATGTATCAAAATATTTATAAAAGGTGTGGTTGTCAGCTTGAGGCAGTGTTTCTGAGTAACTAATCATTAATCTATCACCATGGTACTCCATAAATCATCAGTGTGTGTCCAAATATAGATGATAGTTAACAGTTTTTTTCATGTCCTCAACTGCTTTATTGATCAGTTAACTTAAAAACAATATGGTACACTTTTAGAGATGGGCAATATATTAAATATATATTCAATAGCTAGTGATACTAACATTAATCAGTGTTTGAAATATGTGTGATTATTTCTATCCTTTCTTGTCTTATGACTATTAATGAGTATGAGAGTGTTAATACAGATGTTTTCATTGCATTTATGATTTAGAGTTGATAACTGTGAATCAACTTTGATCAAGTTATATGTTTGCATAAGCCTTCAAGTATTATTTTTGTAAAAAAAGAAAAACATTGTAGAAAACATGCCTTGATCATATTTAACTACATTTTTTACTTTATTTTTACATCTTGCATGAAATATTTTAAAACTATAATATCTACACCTGGTGTTTGATTAATATTATGATCTTTCTGAATTTAAAACAAAATCACCCTTTAAATATTTTCATAGCAAATATATTCATATCAAGACCAAATCAAATAGTGTGTTAAAAAAGCTTCTAGCAGGTTATCTAGATTTATTTTGAAATGATTTTGTAGTGTTTCTTCTTTCTTCTCTCCCCCCAGCAGTAATGGAAACAGCAGTAGCTGGAGCAGTCTGGGTTTAGAAGGCGAGGTTTATGAAGAGCATTTGTCCTTCTCTCCATCAGACAGGTTGGTCTATGGAAAGAGGCACAGCATAGCCAGCGTGGGCTGCTCTAATTACTGCTTGACGTAATGCAGCTTTCTATCAGCAAGTGCTGAAAACATATCTGATATCACCTATTAGAAACAAACCTTCCCTTTGTTTCTCCATTCAGAAGATGGAATTAGTCAATTGGATCTTTGTGTACGTTTCGGTAGTGTTGTGGGAGTCGGAAGTGTTGGGAGGGCTGGGTCATTGACTTCACAAGTGTGTTGTGATGAAGAATGAACAATCTGTCCTTATTGCATGCTTCCTGTTTGAGTGAAAAAGGATGTCCCAGCCTTTGAAACCCATACGAGTTCAGGTCCACAACGTGAATCATGTGCATTAGAGGACATCATGACTCACTCCATACAAAAGCAACAGAGATCTCTTTATAATACCAAACATCAGATAATATAAAGAAAAATAATATTTGAAGAAGCATTATAATTGCATCTTTTGCACTTGCTGTGTCAACGTTTCCTTTTTTTACAAACAGAAGCAGATATAGAATCATGATTGTAAACAATTTCATTTAAACCTGTGCTAGAATATGGCCACCCAAATCAGAGCTGGTTAACAAATATTAATGATATACTGCTGATTTATCTAACAATATTGCAAGCTATCAGTTATAAATAATTGACCGTTTAGGCCAATTCAGTATGGATTTTTTTTTTTTTTTAAATTAATGCTTAGGTGATAAATTTAATATTCACAATATTCATATTTGCAGTGATTTTGCTGTAAATATGCGTTTTTTGTGCTTTTTGTTTGGCTGTTACATTTTCTAAATACTTAGTAGAAGTACAATAAAATAGACTTAGGGATTGGTAAGATTTTACAAATATTTTTGAAAGAAGTCTCTTATGCTCACCTAGACTCCATTTATTTGATTAAAAATGCAATAAAAATAGTAATATTGTCAAATATTATTACAGTTTGAAAGGGATGATTTCTGTTTAAATATATTTTAAAATTTAATTTATTGCTGTGATGCAAAGCTAAACTTTCAGCAGCAATTACTCCATTTTTCACTGTCACATGATCCTTCAGAAATCATTCTTATATGCTGATTTACTTGTGCTATATGCTATATTTTACTACTATTACTACTAATTTTACTGCTAAATGCCCATCCAAATCAGAGCTGGACAACAAATATTTATGATATACTGCTGATTCATCTGCCAATATTAAATTAAGCAATAGTTTGATTGGTAGAAAATGTTGTTCCTCTGATTGCATAAATATTAAGAGGATTTTTTAGCCATAATGCCACACTCCAATTCAGGCATCAAGAAAAATATATTTAAAAAAGTATGGCATCAATATGTGTTAGTATTGGCAAGTCATAAATATGGCATGAGTTGTAGCGGAGCTGGTTTATGTTAGAAATGGGAAGCTGGGATCTCCTGTCACTCTCTTCTGCATGTGGTTTGTGGTGTCTTTCCCATCCGTCTATCAGTGAGAGTATCTTACACCTGTAATATTTTTCACCTTACAGTGACGGCACTGAAGAGAAGGAAGCTGAGGCCAAAGAGGATTCAGGCGGTAAATGAGAACTATATCTGTTCTTTGTATTTTCCTCCAGTGCTAGTGTTTATTCTGTGGTCTGTTGTTAGACCTCAACTGTTAGACTAATTTCAGCCCTTATTTTTGCGCTGCCACTCATTTAAAGTGGTCTTACTTGGCCGAGCACCTTCAGCGCGCCCCTGTCAAAGCCACAAGACTATTTATCCACGTTCCTAGTTGTCTAACTGTCAGAACGGCTCCATGTGGGTCAACAGATGAGCTCAAGCAGAGTTCTGGGTCTGGCCTAGTTAACAGAGAGAGCGTGGGAACTGGTTTGCTGAAGTAGTCTATTTGCTGTGATGGTTTCTGTGTGTGTGTATGGGCCGAATGTGTGTGTTTTGTCTGTGCAGGAGCAGTGCGAGTGGAGAGGGAACAGGGGCCGGCAGAAAGAGCTCTGCTGGTGGTCACTACAGATGTTCAGGGTCGAGCTGTGGACCCACAGTTGACGGCTGTGCTCCAGTGGATCGCCGCCTCTATCGCTGATCTGTCTTTAATGCAGCTCAGCCAGTTCTCAGCCCAGGAGCTGCAGCAGGTGAGAACACTTAGTATCAGTGTTGGAGAAAGTTACTGTTGAACTTACTTATACATCATGTTGCTTTTTCTCATCTGGCCTGGCCTATAGTCTAGAACTACAGTGACCATCATATTTACACACTGCACACAGGGCCTCTGCACTTACTCCCGATTTCTCTCTACATGGGGACAGGAGAGTTGTCATTCAATAAATAGGAAAACAAAGTAACTGGCGTTACTTACTTGAAAAAGCAGCTCAGACATTTTCTTGTAAAAGTTAAAAAATAATGCATTACTTTACTAGTTACTCGAAAAAACCTGATTACGCAATTTACGATACTTGTACTGCGTTAGCCCCAAAACTGTTTAGTATTATCATAGTTATTAATTAAATTGAATTAAATGAAATTATATTGCAACCCCAAAAGTTAAACCAATCATATAAGGTTTCCTATTTTTTAGTTTTGTTTTATTTTTTCAAGGCCTAGGAAATATAGTTATTAATATTTATTTATATATTACAATATATTTGCAATAATAAAGTAATACTGTGAATATTACATTTTCATGAACAAAAAATAAAATAATATTAAATAATAAAACATAACTATATACACTATATTGCCAAAAGTACTGGGTACCCTTCTAATGAACAGGTTTGACTACTTTAGTAATTTCCATGAGTACAAATCTTAATGTTTAAGCATATAATGATATTCTAGGGAATTGTGTGCTTCTAGTTTTAAAGCAATAGTTTGGACAGGACCCTTTTCTATTCTAACATGACAATGCCTCTGTGTATAAGGCAAGGTTCAAAAAGAAATGATTGATTTAGTCAGTGTGGAAGAACTTGACTGGTCTGCAGAAAGCCAAGTCCTAATCCAAGCTGAACACCTCTGGTGTGACTTTAAATGCAGATCTTGAGCCAAAAACTCATCACCAAACACCAATGACTTGTACATACACTATATGGACAAACGTATTGGGACACTCCCTTCTTTAGAACAGAAAAAGGCACTTCCAAAACTGTGGCAACAAAGATGGAAACATAATTCATGTATTTAAAAATTGTATTTCCATCTCTGTTGCAACAGTTTTGGAAGTGTCTAAAATGACTGTACCCATATGTACAAGTCATTGGTGTTTGGCAAAGAGTTTTTGACTCAAGATCTGCATTTAAAGTTACACCAGAGGTGTTCAGCTTGGATTAGGACTTGGCTTTCTTTCATGGGTTAACACACACTACCATTTAAACATTGTGTGTGTTTTTTTTAAAAATCATTTTATTCAGCAAGGCTGCATTAAATTTATCGATGATAAATTGATGCATTTCAATTGATTAAATTGAAAAGTGACATTTATAATGTTACAAAAAATTTATTACAAATAAATGCTATTCTTTTGAACTTTCTGTTCATCAAAGAACCCTGAAACAAATTCTTACCACAACGTTTTTGTGGAAATTTTGATAATAATAATTTACAATAATAAGAAATGTTTCTTAATCAGCATATTAGAAGGATTTCTGAAGGATCATGTGACACTGAATACTGGAGTAATGAATTACATAATTTTTTACAGGAATAAATTACATTTTAAAATATATTCAAATAGAAAAACATTATTTTAAATGGTAGTAATATTTCACAATATTACTGTTTTACTGTATTTTTGTATTTGTTTTGTTTAAATAAATGCAGCCTTGGTGAGCATAAGAGAAAAATCTAACTTTTGAACGTGCGTGTATGAAAATATATATATTTTAATATATGTAAAATGCCACACGTGAACATATTTGAATGCTGATGCAAATTTAAAATTTGACTATTTGAACTTTTCAACTTTTTCATCTTAAAATTTGCAACATGTTTAGTAATACTGTACATAATAAATCATATTTTAATAACAAAATATCTTTAAATCCCCTGCCATTTTAGAGCAAATACATAAATATCTAGGTAAAAATGAAGTATCTTTAAAAGGTATTACGTTAATTACATTTTAGATCATGTTTTAGCTCTATCACCCATCTCTAGCAGTATCTATCCTGATGTTTGAGATCCAAAAATGTATGTGTGTTTTTGTCTGGCTCCAGCTGCCGGCCGTGGCGCAGAGGCTGAGGGAGAGAGAGTTCAGGGTCGGTGACCTCCTGCAAGCTCTCCTGAGATATTTTGAAGAACGTCGCACTGAGGAAGAGGTCGGGGACGCAAGGAATGGCCACAAGAGCCTCTTCCAATGGCTTCTGGAGCACTGACATCCATCAGCCATTAAACGATGAAGTTTCCTGTCACTTTACAGTGATCTGCAATGTATCTGCCAAACCTAGAGGCATAGCCAGTGGAATGTGTTTGTGTTGTGTATTGCTTGTGCACCTTTGGCCACCCAGGGGGCACCCTAGAAACAACTGAAGTAATCTAAGAGCCGTTCGTTCAAGTGTGTGTATTGCATGCCATGACTGAGAGTACCTTTTGCTTGCTTTCACCTCTCTTTTTATCGTCACTTTGTTTTCTTTAAGATTAGACTGCATATCACGCTTTTGGCACGCCATCACTGATGCCTACCCCTCTTTTGCTTTCACACCCTGCCACAACACAAAAGACGGATGGGTTTTATGAGTTGGTTTCTTGTTAGGGAATCCCCATGGCTGCAGGAAAGCTTATGTCATCTCCATACCTCTCCTTTGCGGTGATGTTTGCACTTGTCGAAGGGACCAGCCATGCAATCCAGCAGCGCTCCAGGTCAACATAAGGTATGACTCGAATCACTTGGTAATTATAACAAACAACCCTGTTTCACATTTTTGGCAACAACATTTGGATACCAGGTGTGACGGTTTAAAAATACCATTTCACTGGTAATCAGACAGAGATAGTTACTGTTGAAAGAATCCATCAACAATTAGTACATTCCCCTCTTGTGACTCATACATTTTACTAGTTATTTCAGTGTGATTAGCTATTCATAATGGTTTAAAATGAATTGGTATATCTGTAAATATGCTATTAAAATTGAACTGAATTGCGTGCAACAGACTCCACATGATCTAACACCCATAAAGAAGAAGTGAAGGGACTTTGGATGCCAATTTACAGGAAAAGCACAAACATGCTATTAAACTTAGCTTAAAAAGCTGCTAAACATGCAAACCCCTTTGCCAAAAGAGGAAACCCGCAGTAAGCTTTACTATTGAAAGTTACCTACAGGGGACTTTTTTTCTAATTTCCTCCTGGCATTGTCATTGAAGGTTACTGTGACGCACTGGTAGTGCATTACTAAATGAGGACACATCTGCAGTGAGTATATCTGAACTAGTCACCGTCTCTACAGTCTCTTCCACGTAAACCTCTTACTCACTGCCTGCCCTTTAGTGTGCACTACTCTGAATATTGCACTTTACTAAGGAATGGTCAGACAGGCCGTTCCCTATATCTTTGTTTAGACTTTCAAAAAACACTTTCATTATAGCTAAGCATAAATGATAGATCACTGACAGCTAGTATCTGTTTGGCACGTCTAACTTATCAAGCCCTAAGGGACAAGTGCCCTGTATGAAAGTATATTCTCACTGCAGTTTTTTGTGCTTAAAGGAAAGCTTGTCATTTTTTTTACTTGCTCTCATGACATTCTGAAACTGTATGTTGCTTTTTATATTGGAACACTCCTGTCAAGCTCTAAAAGGACAACAAAAAGAACCACACAATTAAAGTAGTCCATACAAGTTCTGTGCAGTATTCAAAATATTAGTTGCAATCATTTTTTTTTTTTTTTTTCAAAATTTAAATTACCTAGCTGTCCAAGATTTCAAATATTGTGCATAATGTTTGGTTATTACACACCCAAAAGCATAAACTAAATATAAGGCTTCAGAAATCTATTGCGAGTTTTTTCTCAAAATTCTGTCTTTTTTATTGAAATTTCGAGTTTACATCTCACAATGCTTTTTTTCTCATTGCAAATTATAAAGTCAGAATTGTGAGATATAAACTCGCAATTGTGAGAAATAAAGTCAGAATTTCTCAGAATTGTGAGATATAAACTTGCAATTGCAAGTTATTCAATTCTGAGGGGGGAAACATCTCGCAATTCTGACTTTATTTCTCACAATTGTGTGTTATAAAGTCAGAATTGCGAGATATATCTTCAAAAATTGAAGAATCACTGAAGGAAAAACGGCATATATGTTTGGAACAGCACTGAGAGCGAGTAAATAACAAGAAGTTTGGGTGACCTGTTCCTTTAAATGTTATATTTATGAACCTGAGATCTGTCTTACTCAGATACTGTTACAGTGTGTCTCAATGATAAAAGAAATGTTATGGAGGCAATCCGAGTTGTAAAGATTGTTGTATCTTGTGCTTTCTTTGCTGTAACACGCATGATGCGCTTTCAGCCCATGCTTCATGTACTTCTCTTTACGTGTGCATGGATGTACTCTTCAGTGCTGATTCATGATCTTGTGCATGGTTTAAATCCGGCCGATGCCATATATGCTCACACTACCTGCTACTATGAAGAAAAAAAAAGAAACACATTTCTGTATTCATGCTGTTTCGTAACATCAGCGCTGCCAAATATGTTTGGATCTGCACTCACACAGTATTTGTTTACATTTGAAATGTTTTAAAACCTGCCATACACTGTGTTGGACATTTTCATATGATAGCAGTATCACTTAAACCATAATGTGGGAGAAACGAAGAAAGCTACATCCTGTATACGAACATTGATGCTTGAGTAGATTTGAGAAGGAGTTGGCACAAGCACGCCGTGACCATTAGCGCTGCCTCATTTTCAGTGGGATTGTATTTGCATCTGTGCTCTTGCAGTTATTGTAAACATTAATGCTGTAGATGTTTTGCCCTTGTGTTCTTATTCCCCTTATTTTTGTGTACATTCCTATTTTTCACAAATGATCTGTTGCTATTTTGTGTTAAAAGTAAGGCTACATGTATAATGCAGAATACACGCCATACTAAACAGATGAATATTTTGTTACTTGTGCAGTGTTCCTCCATCCTGTCTCATAATGTGGTGGGCAAATGATACACACTGACTTCTCTATTTTCTTCCTGCCCATTTGTATAATATTGCCAAATAAGATATTTAATAATTTATGTAAGTATAAGTTGCAATGGTGAAAACACTACTTGTCCCCCCAGTGAAGTTGCTGAGTAGTTTACACATTAAAGCTTAATGCACTACACCTGTACACTGTAAAAACCTGTGGGTAATAAAGCTTTTTCATTTGAATCATGACGTCTGCTTATTTACTCTCCACTCTTCAACATCTTTCATCTCAAATACTTATGTTGTTGTGCCATGGAAACAACTTTAACCTATAATCTCCTCCTGTATAAAAAGAGCAATTATTTGAACTAAACTGCAAAGACATCTCGTCCCATATTTCTGTAAACTTCAGATGTCAGACACTCTCATTTATGGTCCATGTACTGTATACATAATGGCGTCAATTTCCTAAATATTTCTACTGAAATGTCAGTGCTACACATGCTCCCAGTTTAGTACTCTTCTATAGCACACTGTGGTACACTCTTAAAAATAAAGGTGCTTCACGATGCCATAGAAGAACCTTTTTGTCTAAATGGTTCCTTAAAGAACCTTTAACATCTGAAGAACCTTTCTGTTTCACAAAAGGTTCTTTGTGGTGAAAGAAGGTTCTTCAGATTATAAAAAAGTAAAAAAGAGATGGTTCTTTAAAGAACCTTTGACTGAATGGTTCTTTGTGGAACCAAAAATGGTTCTTCTATGGCATCGCTTGAAGAACCTTTTGAAGCACCTTTATTTTTAATGAGTGTAGTAGCCAAGTCTTCCAGTCATTTCTAATAACTGTTGATCACAGCTAATTATAATATAGTATATTATGTATATTATTAACAAGAGTAAACATAATGTTGCTTTGTCCCAAGATTTAATAAGACATTAAGGCTAAATGTGGAAGTAACTGTGCATAAAGTTCAAAGTTGTTTTTAAAAATTGCATCTTGGTAATGCATTACCATTAAGGAAACATTCCATTTGATCATTTTGCAAACATTATAGGAATATTGAGAATGTTCAGAGAACATTCAAAAGTAGTTACATTTTAAAAAAATGTTAGCCAGTGCATGAATAGATGTATAAATCGTGTTAACGTTTTGAGAACATTATTAAAGATCAGATAAATTTGAGGAACGTTGAAGAACATTTGCTGTTAGCTGGGTACCTTGTGGAGCTGAAGTGCTTAATCACTCACACATGACATAGAGACATAAAAACCGTCATGCTTGGGATGCAGAAAAGTCCTGAAATGTACAGTAGGTGTGAAGGTCAAACAAGTCCATCTAGCACATTGACAAGCTGCGCAGTGGAATCGCAAAAACGTGTTCAAAAAATCTGTCAGAACTAGATCTTATCAGTTTAAGCAGCTCATTATAGTACAGATCAGCTGCAGCTTGCAAGTAAAGTGGAGTTGTATTTCAGTCTGCTTGTGAAGAGGGCGTTTGCATAGTAGCAGCAAAAAAGTCCATTTCATTTTTAGGGGCAGTGAGAAGGAGGAAAAGGGTCAGTAACAACTCTTTACTAACATTATCAGCTGGCCTTTAGAGGAATAAAAAAATAATAATATTCCTTTAAGTTGTCAAGTATTGTTTTTCACCCCTTCCAGCCACTCCTTACTGTAACTAAAGCTGAAAAATGTGCTATCCTCCAGAGCTGGAACAACAGATTTGGTGTTTGTTAAATGGCGATGAGGTTCACAGTAATTTCAGGCTTTGTAATGACATGCTGGCGAAAGAATTCCAAATGGCAGCGAGTCTTACAATAGAGCAGATTGAATGAATCGCCCATTAACACACCGATGAAAGCCCTTTGTGCCGTCATCCACACCCAGCCCTCGCACCATTACACAAGGTGGCTCTCAGCAGCCCTCAGCCAACACAAGCAGAGACCCATTGACTTTATAAGGTTGGCCTCACGTCCCAACTGGTGTGGTCTGACATCAGACAGGCTTAGTCTTAGACTGGAATCCCCCCTTTGGGTCTGCCATGATTCAGGCAATGATATCACTTCCTTCCCAACCCTAACACAACGACTGCGTTGCTGGGTGAATCCATTGTGGAGAAGAAACAGCTCTGAAATTCATGACATATGGTAAATAATCTCCATCTACCTCATCCTCACTGCTTTCTATTTTGTCTCCTCAATAAAAGAGACTTAATGAATGTTTTGTTGAAAATAAAACTTTGCTTAACCACATAGGGCTGGAACTTGTTCAGTTTGCATCACTAGCAGCACCAGATGTATGTTTTCTTAATGGATTATGACAAATCGCATTTGGCTAGACGCTGACTTGCAATAATTAGCACGCAGTCCAATGCGACGGTCAAGCTGCCGTGATTTATCGCCGAAGATCTGATGACAGCTGGGTGTAGAAAGTCTTTCAGATTCATTTCCTCTGTTCATAAAGGGTATAAACACTCATAAAAGCGGTTTCTCATGGCATACTACATTTCATTTCGACATAAATACAATAGCTATCACAGTTCAACAAGGTCACGCCAGTGCAGTGGCGTCCTTAGTTAAAGGTTGATAGATAGCAACGTCTTGAAGAGATTCCAACAACCACTCTATTTGTTTTGACCTTTCAGAACATGAACCAGATGACATCTGACCATCACAATATGGTCGTCACCCAGCACCTTTTGTGAAAGGAGCAGACGGGAGTCGGTGACTCGGCAGGATGGCTGTAAGCTAACGCCCCGTTCCAATTTCTCCGAATCTATTAGCAGTTCATTTCCATTCGTGACCACAGGCCATTGTTTTACCTCACAGCAAGGAGTATCGAGTGGCCGTAACCAGGACGTCTCAGACAACACGACGACGCACATGGCAGTGGTTTCTGTTGTGTTTGTGGGCTGAAACTGAACTGGTGGGTGGTACAGGGCTCTCCCACAGCCCTGAGCGAGTGAGGTTGGCCCTGTTTACCATGGAATCATCCCACGGTGGGAGAGCGTCAGCTTCAAGAGGTCTTCAAGACCCCTCATTCACTTGAGGAGCAGCTGAGTCATTTCAAAATATCAATGTTTACTGGGGCTTTGCATGAGAAAGTGACCCCTTGCTGCTGTGGAGAGGACTCAGTGTTTACCATGGTTGAACATGTTTTTATTCGAGTGACTGAAAATACATTAATCACATGTGGGTGAGACCTAGTGTTGCCGTACACACCGGACTTACATCAGCCTGACATATCATCGGTGCTTTGATCTTGCTGCTTCCTGTCTCCTGACGAACTCATTCCTTACTCAGACTTTTCATAACATGAAAACAATCGTCTATGCCCTTCCATGACATCAGCTTTCCTGTACCCATCCCAGGCTTGATACCAAAGGACAAGCACCTCCATATTGACATGGTAATGGTACGGATTAGTTTTGGGGGATTTTCTAATGAACGGGGTGTTCTTGATCACCGTGTATCAATCATGTCTCCAACAATTCGAGTAAATAACCAGTGACACATTATGCGACAGCCGCAAGTTGTACCATCTTCACAGTGGTAATACCTTGGTCAGTAGGGCAGGAGCTCTTTGCCAACTGGAAAGCTCTAGAGAGGCAGGCTGGGAAAAACTGTCAGCGGGATAAAATGGGCAGCGCTGTGGCTACTCGAATTAGGCCTTAACTAACGGAAAAACAAGCAGGAAGCTGTTTGTGGGGAGTGCAGGAAGAGGCAGGGAGGCAGTGCTAATCTGGTGACATGCTGCATGTTTCGGTCTTGAGCGGAGTCGTGGATGTGGCTGTGTGTTCACTAAGGAGCCAGTTGCAATTTATCTTGGGATAATGAGAGACTGGGCAGCCTCTAACTGACGGTTTAGCTGTAATGGTCTACCGCTGCCCTATTCCACACTGTTCATCTTAAAATCATCGCCCCATGGTGATACAGCAAGCACCACCTGAATTATATTAGCGCTGTACCAAAACCTATTGTGCTGCCTCGCTGTCTGCTGCCTACATAGGCAGCTGCCTTCCTAGTCAGCATCTTCAAACCTCACAAGTGACCCATTTGGGAATCTGTGTGCACCACACAAATATTGTTTATAGTAGTATCTAGTTTGTCTTTATGGATACAAAAATCGGGCTGCGGACTGAAAACTACGTCACATGGACTGTCTACGAACAAGGAAAGTTTACTTTGGGCTTTAGCATCGAAGCGTGCCAATGATGCCTTACAATGCTGCCTCTGTTGCCAGTTCACTAGGTTTTGGAACCAAGCAAGTATGTGATATCGGATACGATCAAGATGCATTATGGAACAGGCTATCGAAACAACATTCTCTTTCCAGCTGTTTGTTTTATGGTCCATTTATTTTTCCAAATTGATAAAACTTTGGGTTTTGTCCCAATGTTCACTGAAAAGTATAATGTAGACTATGACCCCATCCAGATCTTTGAAACCTCTACTGTATTAAAGCCAAGTATTTTTATAAGCTGCCTTCTAACCATAACAATAGATCACATGTCAAAATAGGAGGTTATGCTGGCCATTTCCCCCGCTTCAGAATGGTTAACCTGATCACAGCGCATGCTGGCACAAGATTCATAACAGTTCCTAGAAATACTAGAAGCAATTAGACATTATAATCCCTAGACTGAGCTTAGACTAGAGTGATTCTGACATAACACCAGTCTTTGTCTGTCAAACCATTGACACATGCTCTAATAATCTGCATTGTATTCCAACTAGTGAAACTACTCATAAAGTGAAACTGAATATATGTATTAAGCCTGAATATTTTTGGCACATTTATTTCGCAAGCGATGTTTTCAAATCAGTGCTTGGTCAAAACCACATTCCCCCTTGTCTTCGCGTAGCCACATTTTTTTTTATTACCAACATAAAGTCTAGTCCACTTTGCACTTTAGCATGGCCAAGAACTGCCTACTTAGAAAGGAAGTGGCTGTCTGACCGACATGTAAGGGGACCAATCTCCAAGCGAAACTGTTTTGAGTACATTTTTAAGACTCGATGTTCCTTATTATAGTCACACAGGGACTTGTAAATCCTCGTAAATCCAGCATGTCGTGTTTTGGAGCTCTTGCCAGGTTTGCGTGCAGTGTGCATCGAAGGCCCATGTGGGCGTGCCAACTTATCTGTCACCAAGTCTTCGTTAGACCGGGTATAAAGTGCAAAGACAGAAACAGACATAGAGCAGAGCTAAAGTGCCCTTTTCAAGACCTCTTCTGTTATGGCGTATGAAAGAGAGAGCGAGGAAGGAGAAAAGAGGAAGAGGCGAGTGTTCTTTGTGTGCTCTGGGATGACTTACCACACAGGATGTGGCGGAGAAGGGAAAGGACAACACTGCACTCTTTCATGTCCCATTTCTGAAGTCTGGAACGTGGTGACTTCTTCTTAATTCTGTGCGTATGTGGTTCTGACACTGATCGCAGATTAATAAGAGCAATGACCGCAGCGCTGTTTCTGTGTTATTAAGCACCGTAAGAGCTATGAATATGTAATCCCTCAGGCTAAAAGGACAACGAAAAGTTCCATGGGATACAAAATCCCATGAGCAAGGCTCTGTGGTGACGCTAATATTTCAAATTAAACTTCCTGCCTCTCCTTGAGTGCTGAAATATTGTGAAGTTTATGCAAAGAAAGCGGTCGGCCTGAGACACTTTAGAGTAGCCACATGGAGTCTGCAGCCAGAAAAAAACATCCTCACGGTGACTCCACAGTCTGCGAAACATGGGAAGGATTCTGGCGTGGTGCTCTCGCTCATCCTGTGTGTACAGTACCACGCTTACAGGAGAGCTAATAATATGCTCCCGGGGCCTGCTCAGCACTGAGGAAAGTGCCTGCCAGTGGTTTGGGCTGCTTTGCTCTCAACACTCCCTGGTTTTGGACGTCTGTCATATTCTGATGGAGTGCTGGGTTCGGCGTATTCAACTACCTTCTGGCTTGGGCAAGAACAGCTCACATGGCAAAACAAAAGGGTATAAATACCACCCAAACCTTCCTGCCGCAGCGCCTGCATTCTGTGGAAAATAGCCGAAGGCACGAGAAACCCACGGCAAAACTAGGGTTCTCACGGTATATCAATGACTCTCGAGCGAACGTGGCGTGCTGCGGGATAGCGGTCCCCGCGAGGGCAGCCAAGTTCATAAGGTTACGGAGTGTGCTCGAGCTTGTCCGGCCTTGCCCTAATTTCAGAAGGGGAATGCAGGTGACCCGATCATCGTCCGCAGGAATGCTGGTTGCCAAAACACTGCGAGCGGACACAAGTTGCACAGAAGTCACACAAACTCCAGCGTGGTGCTGTTTGTAACCAGAGTAATAATTGTGGTTCTGAAAAAAGCTGATTTAATGGTGGAGCATTACAAGCTTTCAGCGCTGGAGGCTGGATGAATGGGGGAAAGCCAAGCACATGAACTCTGTTGACATTCATTAATTCTCTTTCGCAAACTCACGTTTTCTCTGCAGCTCCCTAAAATAACTGTTTTAAAACAGGTTTTTTTTTTTGCCTGGATTTGTAATTGCTTGAACATCAAAAGGCACATTTGTTTATGAAGTTCTGTCCTTTTTAGCATCGCTTCAGCTTGGCAATAACAAGAGGAATTTCAGTGTGTTTATAAGTTCAGATAAACACTCGGTGACTCATTGATTCTCTTCAGGAATATCATGGATGCTGATCTAAAAAGTGGGTGTTATTTGGAAAATCTGATTTTGGACTAAATGTTGAATTCTGTGTGAGTTGTTCAGTACGGTATAGATTGTGTAGGAACAAAAACATCTGTTTAAGCAGTATTAACCCATTTAATCCCACCGGTCACAATAGTGAACGTAACAAAGGTTTTCATTTATAGAGCTCTAAAACCTTACTGACTAATGTTTTAGTGCACTTCCTGCAAATATGGAAAAAAATAAAGGGTCTCAATTAAACGTGCAGTTTCACATGATTAGAGGAAATTGTCACATGACCAGAGCAGTTTATTTCCTGTTTGCAAAACGAAAGGCTAGTAAAGTATGTTAACATAAAGATATGACAAAGAATTTTGGTACACATTATCTTTAAGGTGTCTAGTATTAATATATGAATTCACATATATTCAGTTTTATTGAGTGTGGTCATACAATGAGTAAACATGTTGATGGTCACAATAGTGACCGGTGGGATAACAGTGAACTTAGGTATACAATATAAATCCAATTGCAGTTGTTAGTGAAAATTACACTAAAATGTTGCAATGACAAAATAAAAATTCAAATGTTACAAAAAATTTATAATATTGATGTTGTACTGGTAGCGCTAATATAAAAATTTGATGTTATATTTTACAAAAAAGTACTAATTTTGAAATAAGTTGATGGTTGTATTTTTTTGTCTTTTATTTCCGTGTTCCTATCAATGTTGTATAAGGTTTTTTTATGCATAATAGTAACCCTAGAATGTGTTCAAAGAGTTTAAAATAGCTCGGCTAAGATATATAACAATTTTTATGACTGCAGAAATATGTTAATTAAGTGAAAGTGAAAGTGAAAGTGAAAGTGACGTGACATGTGGCCAAGTATGGTTACCCATACTCGGAATTTGTGCTCTGCATTTAACCCATCCTAAGTGCACACACACAGCAGTGAACACACACCCGGAGCAGTGGGCAGCCATTTATGCCATATACACATTATCCCACCGGTCACAATTGTGACTGACCATAAAACACAATTTTTCACACACTTTTCCAATTTTTTTTTTTTTTTTAAATAATTATTGATTATTTCAAAGGGTTACTAATGACACATCATTTGGATATTTTCATGTCTGGGAAAAATGTGGGATTAAACGGGTTAATGAACTTTTCGCTGGAGTCTCAAAAGCTAGTGAGCTGCCTTCTTAGACAGGATGTTTGGAATGCGCTTGTGATACCTTAAGGCAAGCAGCTCATTTGTTTTGTTTTTCTTTTTCTTTTTTCTCTACCTGGGCGGCTCAATAGGTAGGACATCCAAAAATGCTCACTAGGCATGATTCCCAAAAATGTAGCAGCTTACTAGACATGATGCATAATCCTGATGCCTAGGTAAACAGCTCACTTGGCATGATGCCCAAAAAACACTGTCTAGGCAGCTCAAAATGATGTCCATAACTGATGTTTACATAGGCAGCTGATGTCTAAAAAATGTCTAGGAGAGGCAGCTTACTAGGCATGATTCCCAAAACTGGTGTCTACATCAACACCCATGCTGTCTAGGTGGACAGCTCACTAGATATGATGCCCAAATTGATTGACTAGGTAGGCGGATTACTAGGATTAACCAATGAATGCTGTCTAGTTAGACAGCACATGGGCACAGCCACAGTCTTGTGTGGTCTCAGTATTACAACAGACAGGAGCCAATATTACATCACTCCAGGAAGTAATAATCATTATCAAAACAGTCCCATTACAGTGGGTTTAAAGTACAAGTGGTTTATTATTATGCACTTGTCTTGTTAATCTTACTGGTTTTAGGAAGCTGTAAAGTTAATCTCATTGCGGTTTGTGTGGTACGTTGTGGCGAGGAAAGATATATCATAATAACAAATACCTTGATTTAGTCAAAACATTTACTATAAGTAGAAAGCAGAGCCACATGCATCACCAGGTTAGCGTAGTCCTCATATGGTAATCTCTTTAGATAGCAATATGACTACAGCAACCTGCTCTTGACTGAACTCGCACATAAAGAAGTGAAGAAAAGAAAAAAAGGAAACATGAAAAAGCGAGATGATCTGTGTCTATTATCTGATTGGCTGACTCCGAAGCCAACAGCATTGCCCACCCACATGTTTATATGAATCGTTGATCATTTGTCGAGTCCTCCCACTGAGAGAGGATCCGTGCCGCGATCGAGCGCTCATGGCAGCTAATGATTATCGCGCGTACCTGCGGAATCATATCGATATGGAAGAGGCTCCGACGCGCACTCCGCACGCGGGCTCCACGCACAGAGCGCTCATATTCGGCACGCTCGCTGTCATGGGACTGCTGCAGGTCGCGTCGAGTGTGGCGATTTTGTTGCACTTAACCGGCTATCTGCGAGAGGTAAGAAACTCTCAAGGAAGCAAAGACAGGAGGAATGCACCAGGGGGAGAACAGTCCCCCTTACTTTATAAACTCTTTCATTACAACAAATTTGCAAGCATTGTCACAATTTAGGTGCATGCATCTTAAAGTTTTACTTGCGTTTCAGCACTTTTGAGGCCTGGTTTCGTTTAACCTGCTGTGAACTCTGAATGTCAAGCGCTGCAGGACGGTTCAGTGTGTGAGACGCGCCGCGTTTGAACTTCAGAAAGAGAGAGCGCGCTCAGAGAAGCGTCTTTTTCTGCCCACTCAGTGCCTTTTGTGCCAAGTGGGTTTTTTAACGTAACTTCCAAAAAACAATTGATTCAGTAGTTTACAAGATGCACGATTGTTGGAGGTAAAAAATATTTGACTTAAAAAAGTATGAATTTGGTCCTAATTAAGTCGCACCTTCAACAGATCATTTGATTTGAGCTTTATATATTCTGCCATCATTTAAACGTCGTTACACTTTTAACATTTGATTAAAAAAAGAGTTGTCAAAATGTTAAAGCTGTTGATGTCCATATATTTTCAGTGATTCAGATTGGTTAAACTGGTTTATTAAAAAAACAAAAAACAAAGTGTATTTGGTAGGGATTTAAATCTCTGTGTCCTTGCAGGCGACAAGAAACATTGTCGTAACATGTTTTTCTTTTCTTTTCTTTTTTCTTTTCTTTTCTTTTCTTTTCTTTTCTTTTCTTTTCTTTTCTTTAGTTAGACATTACTTCTAATAATATCACCTCACAAATATGTCAATGCGAGATTGTGTTTTATGAGTAGATGTCACAGTATTTATTGATCTCTCTTGATTCCGAATTCACAAGCACTTGCTCGCACACCTTAGTTTGCTGGTTATTAAATGTTTAAATAGTTTAGTTTTGCACACTAGTTTTGTTCTGGGAATAACTGTATAATCCAATTGCTGACGCAGGAAATGTTGGTTTTTGGCAGTGCTGATCTTTGTGAATGTGTTGTTGGTCTAGCACTGGTTTCTTTTTTCCGCGTTTTCCAGAAATCTGGAGAAAACAGACATTAACTCTGTTGTCGAGGGTCTCCCACAAGTGATACAAAGACATATAGTGTCCTCAAAAGTCTGTTTATTCTTGTTTGAGTATATTGGAATGAAATTAAAGTCACCAGAGCTATAAAATAACACAAATGGAAATCATGTAGTGCCCAAAACTTGTTCAACAAATCAAAGGTTCTTCTTTGTCTAGATTCCAGCTCTGTTCACTCCAAACCAACTTCACGAGCTGCATCCTGAGATGCTTTTAAACATTTTGAACTGAATTTCCTGAATTCAGCTTGTAGTAGTGCAGTTTCTAGAAAGTAAAAAGTCTTCTTTTCTTTTTTTTTTTTCCTTTGGGAAGGTTGTTTTCTGGTCATGTCAAGTTTGCCCTTTCACCCTGATTCTCCAAAACATTCCCTCTGACTTCATTGCTCATCTGGTGGTCTGATACTTATATGTTTGGCAGAGCTGCAGCGAATGGGATGCTGAGAAACAGCTCTCACATTTTGTAATGCCCAGACCTCTCTCTTGTAGTTTGAATGCTGTAGAGAATATTATGACATTTTGTTTTGTGAGGCTTTGGCCCAAACGCAGCGGTGTATGTCGGAGGCTTCTTGTGTGCTGGTGGAGGGCCAAAGAAACAGATGCAAGAAAGGGAAAAAGATGAATGTCAGTTGTGTTTGGCTCATGATTCATATTCTATCCTCAGAAATGGATGCAGGGACAATCCTCAACTGAACCAAACCATATATGATAATAAAATGCTTTTGCAAAAAGCTTCTTCTCGTTCCTTTTACAGCGCATGTACATCAAATGTAGTTCAATACTTTAGAGGAAATGTGAATAATATCACACTCATTCTGTCTGTCAGCATTCCAGCTAGTGTTGCTTACAGTTACAGACAGTTTCGGATTTTCTGGATTTTGAGGTGTATCATATTACCTTGTAACTAAGCACCTGCACTATTCATAGTTTCAGATAGGTGTTGACGCCCTAGTTTTACTGCTTTAAATAGTGATCACAATCCAAGATCGGTGAGAACAGTTTATTTAATTTCCAAAAATGTGGCTGATGTAGTGATAGCAGAAAAAACTTGTTTGCGCTTGAACATGCTTGACAAAGACCTCAGTGTTCCTCTTTATTCATTAGACTCGAATGGAAATAAGTTTTCTGCACTTACGCTGAGGGGAGATCTGTGTAATTCTGGGGAATAGATTTTACCATACTAAAATGTGAGATTGGAGAATCTTATTGATAAAAATATAGTCAAAATATGCAATAAAGGAAAGCAGTAGTGTTGGGGAATTTGAAGAATCTTATGAATGGCAAGCATTCCAATTCTGTGGAAGTCTAGACTTTTTGTAGTGTTCTGCAGGTGCAGATTCAGCTCTGCTGCTTATAGTATATAATATGAACATAATAAGTACCTAATTTAAACCCCATGTGATGATATTGTTCTCTTTTAGCACAAGTGCTGAAGAAGTGCATTGGTCAAGACATAGCTGAACATTACCTAACATATTAGTTCTCAACAAATTACATCACTTTTGTTCTGAGCATGTCAAGCGCAGTTTAATTTCTTAATGAAAGTAAGCCTGCTTTCCCGTTAGTTCATTAAAAGCATGCAGTGTGCTGTGGTACCTGCTGGATGCAGTTGTGTAACTGAACTGTGTTTGTTGTGTTTTACAGGTCGACCTTGCCTCAGCCCAGCAGAGTCCTAATGAGGTGAGCTAATAAACTTCAAAAGATGAGTCTGTGTTCCTCATGTTTGTGTATTTTGGCTCAGACTCAGTTTGCAGTTTCTTGCAGTTCTTTTCCTCATTTTACACAACACAGTTTGCATTTAGGAATCTTTTGAAAGAACAAACTGCTGGTCTTTTCTATGCTTTTTTTGGTTTGTTTTCAACTGATAGTTGCTGTTCAGTAATACTTGATACAGCTGACACTTATCCAACCAAGATTTTGACAAGTTCAAATCTTTATGCAGGTTGGGATGTGATGGTCTGCCAGAAAACTGAGGCTAATCATCATTCTTTGCATTATAGATATTTCATGTGCCTATAGAAAGGCATTTCCTTTTAGCACAAACAAGGCAATTCCAAACATGTATCTCTCCAGTGGCCTGCAAGTAGTGTTTACTGGACAGACAGAATGTGCTTCTTGCATTAATGGTACCAATGTCCCATTGTTAAACAGGGCCCTGCATTGCTATTTTCACATATTTTGTTTAAAGACACGCCAGAATACCACGACTGCTGTAAAACATTTGCTTAACTGTGATAGTGTAGTCACTTGTGAAAAGGTCAAGCCAAAGTCCCTGGAACTGTTCTTTGTCAGGAATTCAGTTTGGATATTTAACCATGTCTCAGGGCTACTGGTTCTATAATTACAAACGACTTGCTTAAACATCTATATATGGTTTGTATGGATGCAGTTCCCATTGTGCTGTCCTCATGTAGTAGAGTGTAATTGTAGGGTTTGGAAAAGACATTTGGCTGTGGTTAAGAAATAGATTTCTCTCAATATCAGAATCTATGAAGAGAGATCAGAGGAGATATAAAGTGTGTGTTCATACATGCATTTAAATGATTATTTCCTGTACGCACAGAGTCTTTTTTTAGGTTGTGAGGGCTTGTTGTTATATTATAGCTATAATGCTATATAAAATTTCTATTCATGGTCTTCCGAAGCGCTTTTTTTTTTCCAGGCCATGAGAAGTGTACTGTTTTTATCATTACCCTGGGACAGCTTATTTCCAAGGAAATGTTAACCTGAAAAAAGTGTTTAAATATATGTTATGTCATGGCTTTTTAATGTTGCTCAAATGCAATTTAGTTTGAGAGCTTGTATGTGCTGGCCTACTTTATTTGCGGTCTACCAAAATTCTTAAGAAGGTCAGAGCACTGAATAACATCCAGAACTCTGTACTTGAAAGCCCTAATTATTATGTTTGTTTGCTATTTGATGCTAGTATAGGACAAAAAAACCTAGTATTATAACATTTAGATATTTAGTTCATATTTCATAAATGTAGCTTTTACTTGGACCTTAATCTACTACCACTTATATAAATCTCTTTGTGGTATAATATATATAAAATGATGACATATTCACCCACAAATCAGACTTGATTTCACACAGTTGAAGGGAGTGTATTGAAGTATTCAGTGTGTTGCTGATTTGCTGGACTTCCTGGATTGTTGGCTCCATCTTAAAGACACCTTGCACATTAGCAGACGTTTATTTCTTTCTGTGTTTTTTCTAAAGACCCTTGAGACATTGAGCACATTTCAGTCATACCTGAGCAGGTGAAACTGCAGGAAGGAAACGACGTGACACACTTATAACCTGGTAGTGTTATTGCATCATGGTCTCTTGCTTTATTTATCTTGTCTTACCTGTCATGCATGGTGTTCCTTTAAAGACAGTTGAGTTTTGGCCTACTGAACCTGATGCAAAATCTACATCTGGAAATCTTTCGCCCTTAAGCGAAATTCCTGATCACATGGATGACGAATATTTTTCACCCATGAAGAACGCTGATGCTACAACAATGACTTTGAGAACAGAACTATGGGCCAGATTTACTAAACAGGGCAAATTAGCATTAGAGCACCAATGTGAAGGTAAAATTCTGCATGCGATTTACTGACAATGCACACATCAGCCTTTAAACTATTTTAAAGAAAAGGAATAAATTATTATATAAATTATTAATAAATTTATACCAGCCAATTCTATCAAGAGCAGTGCAAATTAGCGCCCGCTATAAGATATGCTTTTTTGGGCATTAAATAATGGCACAAATACCAGTAATTTGATGAGCGCAAACGTTAGTAAATCTCGTTGCATGATTCACTTTAATACTTTCTTCCCATAAATTTTGCATCTGAAAGGGAAACTCCTACAAATGCATATACAATAAAGTCAGGCGCAAAAATAACTGTGTCCGCACCTTTTCAGCGCTAATTCTTCACTGTGCTTCTTTAGTAAATCCTGACAGTACTATTTTAATGCCAAAAGACAGTTTGTGTTGGCGCAAGCTGTTAGTAAATCTGGCCCCAGGTGTCCAATCAGTAGAAATTCTTGAACTCTTGTTGTGACCTTTGCAGCTTCTAATGACAGAAATGACGTGAATTTTAGATATTTTTCTTAATATCTTTTTCTTAAATGGTTCTACAATGTTGCATTGTAACCAATATCCTGAAATCTGTTTCTTGTGTGAAATAAGGAAAACAATGAGGAATCAATGTATACCTTTACACCATTTCCTAACTAGCTTGTCTGGTTTCTACTTATGCTGCGTCATGCTAGGTAGAAATGAAATGTCATTGGTCAAAAATCACACTCCTCTACATGAAATATCTACAATGAACATTAAATATCCATTGTTTAGTCTGTACATATATTTGTTTTCTTATTGGGAGATGATCATGATCATAAGTCTGCACTGTGAAGATCATTCAGTAATGTGTTTGGTTGTTCTTTCTCAGGAAATGCACAGTGAAACCTTAATAGCTGATTCATTCAAAGGTTTAAAGGAGAAGAGGGAAAAATGTCGGCAAAAAAAGGACACACGCATGCCATCAGCTCACTTTCCTATCAAGACGCCCACTAATTTTTCAGCCAGTAAGCATATGCTGTTTATTTCAGAATCACATGGCATGATTGTCGGAAATGTTTCCTGAAATGTTTTTAAATTTCTTTAAAACAAACAAAAAAAACACCTGAAGTGATCTTGATGTAATATATAAAACCATATTTATATCATACATGTTTATTCTGACCATGCCACTTTTGTCTTTGCAGAAAATCGAAATGACTTAACCCTGATCACCTGGGATGAATCTCAAGGGCTGAATTTGAAGATGAAATACCATGACGGACGAATTCTAGTGGATGAAGCTGGCTATTACTATGTATATGCCAAGACCTGCTTTCGATACGCTGAGGAACACGACTCGAGCAAAGAGGACGTCAGCAACGTACAGTTGTTTCAATACATTTATCACGAGAAGCACACGCAGTCTGTAATTACACCTATTCTCCTTACAAAAAGCGGCAGCACGCTGCAGTGGAACATCGCGAAGTACAACATGTACTGCGTGGAGCAGGGCAGAGGCATCCAGTTGAATAAGGGCGATGGTATTTATGTCAACGTATCCAATGCGTGGCTGCTGGACCCAGCAGCTGACGGGACGTATTTTGGAACTTTTAAGATAAGCAATTGATTTGCATCGTTTTTGCTACTGAACATGTCAATGCACATTTTGCAACCTTACGAACTTTTTTTAAAGTGACCCTGAACCACTGAGCACTTGTTTTTGATCACTGACCTTTTGAATTTTTGTTCAGTATAGATGACTTTTAAGAGCACATTATAACTTTGAACACTTCTCAGTTGTGCCTTTGAAGCTCTTAAGTACCAGCACTAGAAGACCAAGAATGGACTCAGGCCTCTGTCTGTGTTTTATAGTTAACTACCAATACTGACAATAAGGGGCACTGTAAAGGGGTGAAGGTTAGGACGATTCCAAGGGCCCTGACCAGAGCGGGGACCCGAACGCAATCCCTGGGACGTGATCGCAGTTTCAACGAGGGCCGAGGCAAAGACTGTCCAAGGGGCCTAGAAACACTAACGGCGCCCCTGCTGGCAATAGGTATCAATCCAATACTGGTACCCAGACTCTTAAAATGCTCCAAAACCAACAACTGTGCAACGAATCACAGCGGTGGAGAGATGCCGGACAGTCCTAGTAAAGTACGCCAAATCGCAGTAATCTGCTGCGACCTTCACAACAGAAGAAAAACGTACGAACTAAGTGCTCAAATTTAGTTTGAAACATACTTAATATGAACTTCTGGTTCATTGAAGTGTTGTATAAAAGCAATAACACATTTGCAGCCTTAGCCGTAGTGATGTATTATTAGCAGTGAGTACCAAAAAGTAACAGCCTTGAGACAGTAATAAAAACAACATATCAGTGCTTCCCTAGTTTACGAACTTCATTATTACAACGTATTGATTGGATCAAGATATAAAACAAAAGAAAACAGTCTAAATACCATTAAATGTTTCATTCCAACAAGCATATGTAATTGAACTTTATAAAAATGATCAAAGACAACTGAATTGTGTCAAACTGGTGGATAGGTACTTCCTACAGTATCACCCATTTTACTGATTGATGTATTTCACTGTTGGACATTTAGAACTGCCCTTTGGTTTTTTTAATGGTGTTAAAATGAGATTTCTTGAACAAAACGTATACAAACATTCAACAAAACTCAAGGCAGCTGGACTGTCTTTGACTCAGTGTGAGAAGCGATGTGCAGAACCAAACTGAGTTTGGTTCGCTCTAATTTAATTTCTTTTCTTTTTTTTAATGCACTAAGTGTATTTATTTATTTTCTATGATGATAGGATGTTTGTCAAATGTTCTGTCTGTTGTACAGTTTTGTAGTGTATATAATTGTATAATTGCCTTTATTCCATTCTTCAAGAGGTTTTGGATAAAGGGCATTGACTTTAGGTCAGTTATACATGCGCTTTTGTCCCAGGCACAGGGCTCCTGTTTAAAGCATAAATGGATTAGTTTCTCACTAAGAAACTTTGTATTTAAGTAAAATTCATTTGACAATTCTGTGTGCAAATATTTGTGGACAGCAGAATATATTGTTGCCAACCCAAAGCAAGCCTAAAAAGGTTTGCCACCTTAAAGTCTAATATTTTTTGTCATATGTTAGCAAA